>CM054116.1:122871329-123254369 GCA_028673005.1 Tanypteryx hageni | reverse complement strand
CTCCACCTCACACAACCCACCACTCACCCACCACCACACCCACCCACCACACACCACCACCACCTCACCACCGACCACACACCTACCCATCCCTCCCACCACTACACTCACCCACTCACCACCTCCCACCACACACCACCAACACACCCTCACCACCACACCACCCTACCACCACCACCCTCCACACAACCACACCACCACACCTCCCACCACACACCCACCACCCACCACCACACTCCTCCAACTCTCTCCTCCAACCTCCTCACCACCCTACACACTCACCCTCCTCTCACCTACCAAATCCCTCACCTATCACCTCCACCACATCTCCCTCCACCACACTCACACCACCACTCTCCTCCATCTCCACCACCATCCACTCACTCACCTCCCACCTCCATCTCTCTCCTCCATCTCACTCCTCCTCCACCTCCATCTCTCCTCCATCCTCTCCTCCAACCTCTCTCCATCCTCCTCCATCCTCTCTCCTCCATCCTCTCTCCTCCATTCCTCTCTCCTCCATCTCTCTCCTCCATCCTCTCACTCCTCTACCTTCCATCTACTCTCACTCAGCCAATCACTCTCCTCCATCCACTCACTCCTCCATCCTCTCTCCTCCATTCTCTCTCCTCCATCTCTCTCCTCCATCCTCTCTCCTCCATCCTCTCTCCTCCATCTCTCTCTCTCCTCCATTCTCTCTCCTCCATCCTCTCTCCTCCATCCTCTCTCCTCCATTCTCTCTCATCCTCTCCATCCTCTCTCAAATCCCTCTCATCCTCTCATCATCCTCTCTCCTCCATCCTCTCTCCTCCATTCTCTCTCCTCCATCCTCTCTCCTCCATCCTCTCCTCCTCCATCCTCACTCCTCCATCCTCTCTCCTCCATCCTCTCTCTTCCATCCTCTCTCCTCCATCCTCTCTCATCAATCCTCTCTCCTCCATCCTCTCTCCTCCATCCTCTCTCTTCCATCCTCTCTCCTCCATCCTCTCTCCACCATCCTCTCTCCTCCATCCTCTCTCCTCCATCCTCACTCCTCCATCCTCACTCCTCCATCCTCTCTCCTCCATCCTCTCTCTTCCATCCTCTCTCCTCCATCCTCTCTCCTCCATCCTCTCTCATCAATCCTCTCTCCTCCATCCTCTCTCCTCCATTATCTCTCCTCCATCCTCACTCCTCCATCCTCTCTCCTACATCCTCTCTCCTCCATTCTCTCTCCTCCATCCTCTCTCCTCCATCCTCTCTCCTCCATTCTCTCTCCTCCATTCTCTCTCCTCCATCCTCTCTCCTCCATCCTCTCTCCTACATCCTCTCTCCTTCAAATTCCCTCTCCATCCTCTCTCATCAATCCTCTCTCCTCCATCCTCTCTCTTCCATCCTCTCTCCTCCATCCTCTCTCCACCATCCTCTCTCCTCCATCCTTTCTCCTACATCCTCTCTCCTTCAATTTCCCTCTCCATTCTCTCTCCTTCATCTTCACTCCTCCATCCTCTCTCCTCCATTCTCTCTCCTCCATTATCTCTCCTCCATCCTCACTCCTCCATCCTCTCTCCTACATCCTCTCTCCTCCATTCTCTCCCTCCTCCTTCCACTCTCCTCCATCCTCTCTCCTCCATTCTCTCTCCTCCATTCTCTCTCCTCCATTCTCTCTCCTCCATCCTCTCTCCTCCATCCTCCTCTCCTACATCCTCTCTCCTTCAATTTCCCTCTCCATCCTCTCTCATCAATCCTCTCTCCTCCATCCACTCTCCTCCATCCTCTCTCCTCTATCCTCTCTCCTACATCCTCTCTCCTTCAATTTCCCTCTCCATTCTCTCTCCTCCATCTTCACTCCTCCATCCTCTCTCCTCCATTCTCTCTCCTCCATTATCTCTCCTCCATCCTCACTCCTCCATCCTCTCTCCTACATCCTCTCTCCTCCATTCTCTCTCCTCCATCCTCTCTCCTCCATCCTCTTTCCTCCATTCTCTCTCCTCCATTCTCTCTCCTCCATCCTCACTCCTCCATCCTCTCTCCTACATCCTTTCTCCTTCATATTCCCTCTCCATCCTCTTTCATCAATCCCCTCTCCTCCATCATCTCTCCTCCATTCTCTCTCCTCCATCCTCTCTCCTCCATCCTCTCTCCTACATCCTCTCTCCTTCAATTTCCCTCTCCATTCTCTCTCCTCCATCTTCACTCCTCCCTCTCTCCTCCATTCTCTCTCCTCCATTCTCTCTCCTCCATCCTCTCTCTTCCATCCCCTCTCCTCCATCCTCTCTCCATCCTCTCCATCCTCTCTCTTCCATCCTCTCTCCTCCATCCTCCTCTCCACCATCCTCTCTCCTCCATCCTTTCTCCTACATCCTCTCTCCTTCAATTTCCCTCTCCATTCTCTCTCCTCCATCTTCACTCCTCCATCCTCTCTCCTCCATTCTCTCTCCTCCATCATCTCTCCTCCATCCTCACTCCTCCATCCTCTCTCCTACATCCTCTCTCCTCCATTCTCTCTCCTCCATCCTCTCTCCTCCATCCTCTCTCCTCCATTCTCTCTCCTCCATTCTCTCTCCTCCATCCTCTCTCCTCCATCCTCTCTCCTACATCCTCTCTCCTTCAAATTCCCTCTCCATCCTCTCTCATCAATCCTCTCTCCTCCATCCTCTCTCCTCCATTCTCTCTCCTCCATCCTCTCTCCTCCATCCTCTCTCCTCCATTCTCTCTCCTCCATCCTCTCTCCTCCATCCTCACTCCTCCATCCTCTCTCCTCCATCCTCTCTCTTCCATCCTCTCTCCTCCATCCTCTCTCATCAATCCTCTCTCCTCCATCCTCTCTCCTCCATCCTCTCTCTTCCATCCTCTCTCCTCCATCCTCTCTCCACCATCCTCTCTCCTCCATCCTCTCTCCTCCATCCTCACTCCTCCATCCTCTCTCCTCCATCCTCTCTCTTCCATCCTCTCTCCTCCATCCTCTCTCCTCCATCCTCTCTCATCAATCCTCTCTCCTCCATCCTCTCTCCTCCATCCTCTCTCCTCCATCCTCTCTCTTCCATCCTCTCTCCTCCATCCTCTCTCCACCATCCTCTCTCCTCCATCCTTTCTCCTACATCCTCTCTCCTTCAATTTCCCTCTCCATTCTCTCTCCTCCATCTTCACTCCTCCATCCTCTCTCCTCCATTCTCTCTCCTCCATTATCTCTCCTCCATCCTCACTCCTCCATCCTCTCTCCTACATCCTCTCTCCTCCATTCTCTCTCCTCCATCCTCTCTCCTCCATCCTCTCTCCTCCATTCTCTCTCCTCCATTCTCTCTCCTCCATCCTCTCTCCTCCATCCTCTCTCCTACATCCTCTCTCCTTCAAATTCCCTCTCCATCCTCTCTCATCAATCCTCTCTCCTCCATCCTCTCTCCTCCATTCTCTCTCCTCCATCCTCTCTCCTCCATCCTCTCTCCTACATCCTCTCTCCTTCAATTTCCCTCTCCATCCTCTCTCATCAATCCTCTCTCCTCCATCCACTCTCCTCCATCCTCTCTCCTCCATCCTCTCTCCTCTATCCTCTGTCTTCCATCCTCTCTCCACCATCCTCTCTCCTCCATCCTCTCTCCTCCATCCTCTCTCCTCCATCCTCTCTCCTCCATCCTCTCTCCTTCATCCTCTCTCTTCCATCCTCTCTCCTCCATCCTCTTTCCTACATCCTCTCTCCTTCAATTTCCCTCTCCATCCTCTCTCTTCCATCCTCTCTCCTCCATCCTCTCTCATCAATCCTCTCTCCTCCATCCTCTCTCCTCCATCCTCTCTCCTCCATCCTCTCTCCACCATCCTCTCTCCTCCATCCTCTCTCCTACATCCTCTCTCCTTCAATTTCCCTCTCCATTCTCTCTCCTCCATCTTCACTCCTCCATCCTCTCTCCTCCATTCTCTCTCCTCCATTCTCTCTCCTCCATCCTCTCTCCTCCATTCTCTCTCCTCCATCCTCTCTCCTCCATCCTCTCTCCTCCATTCTCTCTCCTCCATTCTCTCTCCTCCATCCTCACTCCTCCATCCTCTCTCCTACATCCTCTCTCCTTCAAATTCCCTCTCCATCCTCTCTCATCAATCCTCTCTCCTCCATCCTCTCTCCTCCATTCTCTCTCCTCCATCCTCTCTCCTCCATCCTCTCTCCTACATCCTCTCTCCTTCAATTTCCCTCTCCATCCTCTCTCCTCCATCCTCTCTCATCAATCCTCTCTCCTCCATCCTCTCTCCTCCATCCTCTCTCATCAATCCTCTCTCCTCCATCCTCTCTTCTCCATCCTCTCTCCTCCATTCTCTCTCCTCCATCCTCTCTCCTCCATCCTCTCTCCTCCATCCTCTCTCCTCCATCCTCTCTCCTTCAATTTCCCTCTCCATCCTCTCTCCTCCATCCTCTCTCCTCCATTCTCTCTCCTCCATCCTCTCTCCTCCATTCTCTCTCCTCCATCCTCTCTCCTCCATCCTCACTCCTCCATCCTCTCTCCTACATCCTCTCTCCTTCAAATTCCCTCTCCATCCTCTCTCATCAATCCTCTCTCCTCCATCCTCTCTCCTCCATTCTCTCTCCTCCATCCTCTCTCCTCCATTCTCTCTTCTCCATTCTCTCTCCTCCATTCTCTCTCCTCCATCCTCACTCCTCCATCCTCTCTCCTACATCCTCTCTCCTTCAAATTCCCTCTCCATCCTCTCTCATCAATCCTCTCTCCTCCATCCTCTCTCCTCCATTCTCTCTTCTCCATCCTCTCTCCTCCATCCTCTCTCCTCCATTCTCTCTCCTTTAATTTCCCTCTCCATCCTCTCTCCTCCATCCTCTCTCCTCCATTCTCTCTCCTCCATCCTCTCTCCTCCATCCTCTCTCCTACATCCTCTCTCCTTCAATTTCCCTCTCCATCCTCTCTCCTCCATCCACTCTCCTCCATCCTCTATCCTCCATCCTCTTTCCTCCATCCTCTCTCCTCCATCCTCTCTCCTACAGTTGACTGGATTTTATATTAACTTTTTACTGTTATTAAATTAATTTCAAGAGTTTCATCTTCTTAATATCATACAGCATCCCGTGGCTTGTATCCTCTGTCACTTTTCCAACCGATCTATTTTCCTCCCTTCGACCTCTCATTCCTCTTCCCATACTTACCTCACTCTCAGTCCCTCTGTCCTCTATCTCTCCAACCCCTTCTCCCTACCTCTATATCTTTCTCTCTCTTTCTCTATCTCTCGCCCTCTCTACCACTTCCTCCCTCCCTCATCCCATCCTCAGTCCATTTTCTCAATCTGTCTCCACCCTCTCCCGACATATCCTCTACCAGTCGCGCTTTCTTAAGCGGCCTTCCATTGGCCGTTATTGGACTCCATTGCTCGAATTGAGGGTGTCCATCAATCCTCCTCTGCCTCCCTTTGCATCACAACCTTGTCAAATGCAGTGCGACCAACCGTTAAAAGTGATATCCAGACGTCGCAGCGCTTTCAAACCTCGGCGCACTAACCTGTCTTAAAATCAAGAAAGGCTTTATTTTTGCGCTATAATTAAAATGTTTCTTCCAACTTAATAGCCGCTGGATTAAATGAAGCAAAATGAAAATTTAGAATCAACTTATAAATTGCTGTTAATTATCTCGGAGGTAGATAATGAATGCAAAGTCCAGATGAAACTAATATTTAATCATCAAAAGTTAATGACTACAGAAAGTTAAATTTCTGCGGAAATAATCTGGCAATGAGGGCCAAATTGAACTATCTATTTTGTGATAGACTCCTTTATTGTTATTGAAGATATCTGTATTTAAAGAATACTTCGAAATGGTATCCGCCTAAAATATGCTTAGACAAGCTCCTGATACGATAGAGAAGTTATCTTTTCGATGATAAACGTTTCATAAATATCGCAATAGACAGCGTAAGGTAGTTAATGGGACCAATTTCTGACCGAAACTAAAGAAATATGATCTTCTGTGAATAGCCATATTATGTTATTAAATGTCCCATTGATTTTAAATTGTAACACTATGCAATGCGTTTATTTACCCTTGAAGAAATTTGATATGTTAGAGAAAGAGGTGTTATGATAGGTGAATAAACTTTTGAACGTGAACAGCAATTCATAGTACATTTACTCATGAATGCCTAAGTAAATTTTAGGAAAAAAATAATAATCAAACCGTATAATTTTGCTTCGAGTGGTAGAACTCAAACACCAAGACGACATTGTAACTGATTTTTGCGAAATATTTTCTCAAAGAGAAATTAAACCTGGAGTTCTAATTAAAATTAATGATATTCACTGAACTCATGAATAGGCGATCTCTTCCAAGATTTCAAGAAAAAAAACTGTTAGGAGGAAACATTCTTAAGGTATTTTTTTATTTGTCGTAACGTATGTCCGGAAGAGAAAATTATTCCTTTAGAAATCAACAGACGGGTACATTTCTTAAATTTTTAAGTAACGAATTTTATGAGATAAGAAATTTTGACACCAAATTATGCAACTTCTTTTTGTCACATGCAACTGCCAATAACTATCACAATTGCGGTTGTTATTTTATGACGAAATTCAGTCAATTTAAAATATATAACTATTACAATCATTAAAACTGAAGTCTACAAAATTGTTTCCCGAACTGAATGAATGATCCACGTGAGGAGAAAATCACAAAGAAAAGGATTTCTACCAGTCAGCGAATGAAATCGAACGGCAAACAATTCGCATTTAAATATGATAGGTATTAATTCACGATTTCCACCCAAAAGAAATAAAATGATATTCGAATACCGTCCACAAATGCACGAAAATAGTCCAGCGCACGACAACAGATTCCAATAATTTCGAAATTCCGTATAGAAGAGAGGAGTGGTTACTAAAAAATAGCGCATTATTTGGTGGATCAAATACAAAATGAAATGATACAAATTATTTAGAAGATATAACACAAATTATTTTGGAAATGGTTAGGGATATAAATAAACTAACTCCAGACATAAGTTATATTGAGCAGTTGACAATCATCATAAGATTTGAATATTATAATAAAGAAACAAATAATGTAGAAATTCGGGAACATTTTTTGGGATTTTGTCCCGTCAATGACACCGCTGGTCAGGGATTATATGATTTTACATTGAATCATTTAAAAAACTAAGTCTTGATATTTCCAATCTCCGTCGTCAAGGATATGATAACGGGGCGAATATGCGCGGTAAACATAGCGGTCTCCAGCAAAAGATCCTTGAAATAAATTCCAGGGCATTTTATGTCCCTTGTTCGGCTCATACTCTGAACTTAGTAGTAAACGATGCAGCAAAAATTTCATTTCAAACTTGCTTTTTTTGGATGCGTGCAGGAACTGTACAAATACTTTTCAGCGTCACTGAAGCGTTGAGATACATTAAAAACACATCTTAAAAATTTGAGTCTTAAACCTTTATCTAATACACGATGGGAAAGTGATATAAAAGCAATTTAGCCATTAAAATATCACATTTGTGAAATTTACCAAGCATTGTTAGATATAATCGAAGACAAAACTAAAGATATGGAATCAAGAGCACATGCTAATTCACTCGTCTCAAAAGTAACTTATTTCGAATTTCTTTCTTCAATTATTATTTGGTACGATATTTTAAGAAAAGTTAATGTAATTAGTAAAATGATGCAAGACCCAAAAATTGATATACACAGTATTATTGAAAATGTTACATATCACTTTAAATAGCATAGATCAGATGAGACTTTTGAAAATATTATCAGTTCAGCTAAACAAATGGCAGATATAGTAGAGGTTGATACTGTTTTTCCAGATATTCGAAAAAGAAGGAAAAAAGAAGGCTTGATTACGGAACACCCGACGAGCCAGTTGATGACCCCCAAAAAAATTTTAAAATAAACTTTTCTTTTACGATAATAGACACGACCTTAACGTCTCTCACTGAAAGATTTCAAATGTTAAAAGAACATTTAACATCATTCAAAACATAAATAAATTAAAAGAGTAGGATAAAAATGAAATATTAAAACATTTTAAAGACACATTTAACATTAACAGATAATAAAACTGAAAATGAATGTGACATTGACAGCATAGCACTGTGTGACGAATTGAAAACTTTGCAATGTTTTACACATCAAAATATGAGTCCAATCGAAGTTTTGGAATTTATTTATAAAAATTTATAAAATTAATTTAACAGACTCGTTTCCAAATATATCAGTGGTTCTAGAAAGTTATTAAACACTTCCTGCCTCAGTAGCTACTAGAGAACGAAGCTTTTCGAAATTAAAAATCATCAAAAATTATTTAAGATCAACCATGTCCCAAGAACGTCCGTCCAATCTGGCAACAATATCAATAGAAAACGATATTATGGATAATTTACACATTCATTTAATTGGAAATTTGGTGGCACTAAAAGCAAGAAAAGTAAATGTGTGATTATTTTGTGATTTTGTTTATTTGGTTATTATTTGTTAGTAATAAGAATGATGAGTTATAATATTTATATAATGTACTTATTTCCTAAAATAAAATTTTTTATTCCTAAACAACCTTTTGTAATTATTAATTGTTACGAGACATTAAAATTGACGTACACTATCTAAATTTTTTTGTTGGTTTTATTTTCGAATGTGATTATTATTTAATTACTACGTGATATATTAAAATAACCATTAACATTGTTATGGGGGCGTCGGTGATGATTTTGCACCAAGGCGCCTAATAGGCTCGCTGCAGCCGTGATTAGAAATGCATTGACCAACAACCAACGCTCCCAGTCACCCTAATTGAGGAACAATTCCTTTGAACACGGATTTCTTTATGTATTCGTGTTTGCCCACGCGCGTGACAATGCGATGAGGACGAATGAGAGGCAAAGACGAGATTCCGAGGATCGTCATGCTATTATATCAACTTAATCCTCGCTTATGTAAACCACGTAATAAGCCTTTCCCAGAATTAACGGACAACCTAATCGCGTTACTCATAAACTTTTCATTGTCAAATGGTAAACCACAAAGGATGTTTGCAAAAAATATAACACGATGGGATCCGTACGAGAAAGGATTAATCACCGAGTTAGAGAAAGTGCAGCGAAAAGCTGCTGGATTCGTCAAAAATTGTTATGATAGAAATAAAAGCGTTACCGGCTTGATACAGGACTTAGGATGGAAATCACTAACTGAGCGCTGATTACGTGCTAGGTTAAAACTTCTTGAAAGATTTAGAACGTGTACTCTCACCAGCGACGTCGAAGAAATAATAAGAACTCCCACCTATATCGGTAGAATGAACTATCCTAGTAAAATAAGAGAGATAGCCTGTAGGACGGAGAGATACAAAGGCTCATTTTTCCCTAGAACGATAGCTGAGCAGAATAAAACTTGCGATCAAAAGTAACCTCGCGTAGGGGCGTAAACCAAGGCCTAATTTTGGAGTTTTCCCCTTGGTGTTAATACACCCCCTGCCACACACCCTTGCGGTGGCTTGCAGGGTAAACTGTAGATGTAGATGCGTGATATGTATTTATTTATTGATTCAGGGCATAAATCGTTTATACTTATCGTCGCTTAAATTCATCGCCGCAACTGATCTTTTTTCCGAGTCCGAAGATAAGGCCCAACTATTTTTCCCGTCGTAACTCTCTCTTTCTGAGAAGAGCGTTTCACTCCTTTGATGTTCCTCGTTAAACATCCATTCGCCCACTCTCCGCTTTTCCTCATTTCACCTTGCCTTACAAACGCCTAATTACGTACGAATTGAGTTCATGATTAATTTATTTAGACCAGTTCTCTCCGAAAAAATGCAGAGCTCGCCATTCACTTTTTACCACACGATTCAGACGACGGTTAATTCTGTGACGGAGTTAATAACACAAACACGAAAATTTTTGGAAATGATAAATATACGCTTCCTTGAATAACTTTCTCGTCATATCTAACGGATAATTATTCAATGCGCATATTGTTGTGGATCATTTTTCACATCGATGGGTAATATTAATTTTTAATATATACAATAGTAGGCACAATTACAACAGTACAAGCTCACTTTACGCATGCTGGTGGAGTTTTTCGGGTTTCGCTGCGTTGGCCTTCAACTCAAACTCACTTTACGCATGCTTTTAACCTCCCTGAGTCAGAGAGATGAGACACAGGAGAACATGGTAAATAAAACAAAATTTTTGATCACTTTTTCCGCACTATATTTGGAAATATTGTAAACTTTCGATACGGCGAAATTCAACCGTAACTAGAACACAAGAATGTATTATAAAGGCAAATTTCGAGATTTTTCGAATTATCAGTGATGCTTTTTCCCTTCTCTCTGGGCAATCGAGAGTTTGATTCTTAACTAATGGGTTAAATATACAAGAAGCTAAGGCGACAACGTAGAACACGAATTCATTGCGGGGGGGGAGCAGAACATATTCAGTACGCCAGTGACAAGCACCCTAATTATTAACTCGTTTTAGATGATTATAGAATATTAGCTAAATGTAATGTAAATGTCATTCTTTTACCAAAAATCTGTCGAAATGGCCTCGATAGATGGATTCAGACTAAACAACCTAAGTACAGGTTGGGGAGCGATACATACGTTGTAATGGCCAGCATAACTTGTCTTATACTCCTCTCCCAAACTTACTTAGAAATAATAATAAATATTACTTTTAAGAGAAGTGATCTAAAAGTCATTTTGCGATAATGAAAAGTTTAACTCGTTATCCGATTTTATCTCTAGATCAATTTAAGTGCACAGACACTCGTACAAGTGCAGAGAAAGGTATCAGAGAGTCAGCGTTCTCGTATTAGTAAAAGGTACGAGTAATTTAAAGTTAAATTTGTTCGCTGAGGTTTTGACCAGTTTAGTGAAGAAAAATCGCTAAGACAAACATTAATCTTCGAGCTCGCAAACAATTTCTCCGTACATAATTAATATAACTTATATTAATCTTTAAAAGTAATCATTAGATTTTGAGAGAAATTGACAATTTTGTCGTATTAAACTTTTCGCGGGCATAGCGATTCCCTCATACTAGGCATTTTCTCGTTTACGATTATCACACCATCTTTCAGGAAGAGTTCAGAACTGTGCGGAAAGCACTGGTGGCGAGCATTTACTCGGAGAAATTTTCCTTCCCTTGAGAACGGTTTACGACTCTTATGAATGCAGTATCATTTATAAATCGTTCTTACAGTTTTCCACTAAAACACTGAGCCGCAAAAACGTTACGCCAAATCATTTACATACATCCTAATATTCTAACAATTTATTTTCTGCACCAAAAGTCTAAAGGCCTCCTCGTGCGTATGTTTAGGCACATTCGGATCTTACTAATAAATAAACTGATGTGGGCAACACATGACTTTCTCCATATTTATATGGCAAATTACATGTTGTTAGCTCTGGGATCGTTGTCAATATTTACTTCCGGTTCACAATTAAGAAAAGAAAAAGGAGCGTTACTAAGACGTAACTAAGCGTCAATTGTTAACAGGTCTTCGGTAGGTGGCGTGGTGGTGGCAGCTAAAAATATAAGATATCTCTTAAACAATGCATTATATGAAAAAATGTTTCCCTAAAAGGTTCTAGGAAACTCAATTTCCTACAACTTTTATTCTAATACATTTTTACATTTATCAAATATTAAAGCAAATATTTCAAAATAACGGATAAGTGACAAGAGTAAACACCCACTTCCGGTCAACCGATTTTTACCAAAAGCTAAAAAGCTAATCAAATCCTCTAACTTTTATAAAAATGTTGAATATAAAATTTTGCGTTGACTTGATTAATAGTTTTTGAGTTAGAGCGCCTACAAAAATCTATCACATAGGGACAGACAGACACACAGACATCATCGAGAAAATAGTCAAAACGTGTTCAGGGGACCTTATAACAAGTATTTCCGTTGAAATCCCGAATTCGATTTTTTCATGAAAACAATACTTTCTCTATACTTCGTATATGGAGAAAGTAAAAATGCAACGAATTAAAAATTCTAAAACCATTTAAAATACGTGGAAAACTTTTTTTTTTAATATTGTTTGATTTTATCTTTTTAACCCAAGTTCGAAATATTACGCCTATCAATGGAAACAATTTTCCCCCATAGAGTTACTTATTCGAAACTTAAAATATACGATCGTTAACAATAGAGGGATTATTTAACGGTATAAATTCGGCACTGGATTAAATTTTCATAAACAAGCAGTCATATTAAAAGTAAGACACTCGATAAAATCCAGCAATAGGAATTTTATGCCGTACGCTCACGTCTTTGACGAAACCATTTATTACTTTCTCCATATACGTAGTATAGGAGAAAGTAGGTATTGTTATCATGAAAAAAATCGAATTCGCGATTTCAACGGAAATAGACGTTTTGAGGTCTCCTGAACACGTTTTGACCATTTTCTCGATGATGTCCGTGTGTGTGCGTGTTAGTGTATATGTGATAGCCTTTTGTGGGTGCTATAACTCAAACACTATTAAACAGGTGAACGCGAAATTTTATATTTAACATTTTTATAAAAGTCACAAGAACTGATTAGTTTTTGATAAAAGTCGGTCAACCGGAAGTGGGTGTTTATTCTTGTCACTTATTCGTTATTTTGAAATATTTCCTTTAATATTTGATAAATATAAAAATGTATCGGAATAAAAATTGTAGGAAATGTAATTTTCTATAACCTTTGTTAGCAACATTTTTCCATATAATGCATTGTTTAAGAGATATCTTATATTTTTAGCTGCCACTACCACGCCATCTACCGACAACTATTGTTAACAGTTGACGCTTAGTTACGTCTTAGTAACGTTCCTTTTTCTTTTCTTAATTGTTGGAGCTTTGTGTCTATATCCAATGTTAGAAGGCTATGGTTTGAGTTTATTTCTGCTCTTTGTAAAGTCTAAAATTTTCTCGCAGATTCTTAAAATATTTATTATTATCCAACCTATTTGGAATTTTTAGAAATATGTATTACAGATATGGAGAAAGTCATGTCATCAGATTTTTTTTGTCGTCGTCTGTTTCCTTGGTTCCGCATGTGCAAGCGTGAGTATCACCTCTCTTTCTCTCCTCTTTTTCTCCTTCCCCTCTTTCCCCATCCACTTTCCCCTGCCTTTCTCCTCTTCTTATCTTCCCCTCCTCTTCCTCTCTCTCTCTCTCCCTTCCCCTCTTTCCCCATCCAACTTCCACTCCCTTTCCCCCCCCCCCCCTTCTCTCCCCTTCTCTCACCTCCTCTTCCTCTCTCGCTCCCTTTCCTCTCCTCTTCCCCCTCCCCTTCCCTCCCTTCAAAACTCACCTCTTTCCCCATCCACCTTCCCCTTCCTCTCCTCTTCCCCCTCCTTTATCCCACCTTTCTTTCCAGATTGTCCTTTTTTCGGACGAGTGATTGTGCACTCCGTGCCGCGGTTGCTGACCCCATTGGCTTCCCTTGGGCCGCCGATTTCGTTGCCCAGTGTAAAAAGATGCCGAGAAAAAAATTACGTCTCTCTCCGACATTTTTTTCCTAGTTCGCGATTGGTCTTCGGTTTCCCTTAATTTCTTGAATAGACACCGCATTTTCTGAATATCCGACGCACTTTTATCTATGATTTTATTGCAAAAAGGACGTTGTTGCACAGGTCGTCGATGGTGTTTGGTATTTTGTGTCATTGGCAGAGAATTTTTTAATAAATATCGGTCACAGATGTGAATCGATTCAATGAAATTATCTCAAAGCTTTCTAACTCAGTTACGGACGTATTGCGATCGAGTTTGCGATATTCATTAACTAATTGCGCTAAAAAGTGAAAATCGCTTAAATACGAGTTACTATGGAAACTTTTATTCTTTTTGTTACTTTTCGATTGTTTATATCGTCTCTTTCATTATCATACCTTTATCGCATCGTATATCTAATCAATTAATCATTTTATTTAAATTTTCTTAACACCCGTTAAAATTACATACCTAGATCACACCGCGTATGTCAAAGCATTGGATACCAAAACAAAGAGCATGTGAGAAATACAGGTTCGGTTTCTGGCTCATAAGACTAAATATATTATCAAAAGAATAAAAATTTAAATCATGTATTTTTGTGGATATTTTATGTACCAAATTTGGTTGAAATCGGTTCAGCCAATTCTTCCCTGATATATGCGTACGGACGGAAAGATGGACGGACATCACGAATAGCGCTTTTCAGCAATGACGAAAAGCATTAAAAGTGATTGTTTTCACTTCGTGCGTCCGTGAGCAAAATTTTGAAGCAAAGAGAAAAGTTGGGAAACTAACATTTTCAAAATAGTTTACACTGTTGACAGCCAGACATGAACTCTGTTAATACTGACACCCGTCAGTCTGTTTGCCTTTAGGCGGGATTTACGAATTGTCTATAAGCGTCCGTTGCTGTGGTAAAGTTTCGTTTTGTTTGCGTTGCTACAACAATAAAAGCATTTATACGTTCAACATACTTTCGAAAAGGGGTTAAGATTATATTACAACTGAGGTGAGGCATTATTTAAATAACTTTTGATTGATTTTGAATTTTACGTTTTATTTTTGATGCGAAGTTTCTAATAAAAATACGAGTACAGGGTTACATTATAATAACGCAGTTTCATCACCAAAGGTGATGTTTGTTGGAGCATGCATATACGTAAAAATGTACTGTGAAAAGATTAATAATAATGTCATATAGCTGTTCACTTATTTATAGTAATATCTATACGTGTGTTTGCTAAATACAGTGGAAATCTCCCTTCCAGAGCCATTTCACATACTTCCTCTGTTTACCGAAAGTTGAGTTAGACGAGATTCCACTTCTTTTCTCCTTCCCGAATACGTTTGTGATTGTAATTTATTTATTGATTTTGTTTCTCATCTCATCGTTTTCACATTTTTATTTTCTCAGGAAAAAAATCGAATTCGAGATTTCAACGGAAACACATGTTTTAAGGTCCTCTGAAGACGTTTTGACTATTTTCTCATTGATGTCTGTCGGTGTGTCTGAGGGTTTGCGTGTGCGTGTGTCGATGACCGGAATTTTGTGGGTGCTCGAACTCAAAAACTATTAATCAGATCAATGCGAAATTTTATATTTGACATTTTTGTTACAGGGAAAAGAACTGATTAGTGTTTGGTAAACATCGGTCAACCGGAAGTGAGTGTTTACTCTTGTCCTTTTTCAGTCTTCTTAAAATATTTGCTTTAGTATTTGCTAAATGTAAAAAAGTACTGAAATAAAAGTCGTATGAAATGGAATTTTATATAACCTTTGTTCGAAACATTTTACCATATAATGAATTGTGGAAAAGATATTTTTAAACTAAATCTTTTAGCTTCCACAACCACACCACCTACCGCCGACAATTGTAAACACATTACGCTCCTTTTATTTTCTTAATTGTTGGAGCTTCGGGACTATGTATATCCAAAATCAGAACGCTACGATTTGTTTATTTCTGTTCTTTGCAAACTTTAAATTTTTCTCGCATGTCCTTAAAATATTTACTATCATTTAACCTATTTGGAATTTTTAGAAATATTATAGGTATGGAGAAAGTCATGTAGTGGCCACATCAGATTTTTTAAAATATTTGCTTTAATATTTGATAAAAGTAAAAAAGTTCTTGAATAAAAGTTGTAGGGAATTTAAGTTTCTACAATGTTTGTTCGAAACAGTTTTTCATATAATGCATTGTTTAAGATATATTTTTTAAACTAATTTTTAGCTGCCACCACCACACCACCTACCGGCGACTATTGTAAGCTTTTTACGCTTAGCTACATTTTAGTAACGCTCCTTTTTATTTTCTTAATTGTTGGATTTTTGGGTCTAGAAGGCTATGGTTTGAATGCATTTCTGTTCTTTTTAGTCTAAATATTTCTCGCAGTTTCTGAAAATATTTATTTTAATGTAACCTATTTGGAATTTTTATAAATACAGGGTGTCTATAAATTATTCACCGGATTATGAAGCTCAATTACAATGTTACTATAACATATATCGTAGAACGGTTTGCTACAACTGATAAAGCAACTCAGGAATTTTTTATCGTATGGTTGGTAGCACTTCTCCCAGCATGCATTGCGACATACAGCAGTAAAATGGCGACCGTGCAGAAGAAAGCAATGTGTGTGTTGTGGCTGCGGGAAACCAAATCTCCTGTGACTGTAAAGAGACGTTTCCAACGTGGATTCAATAAAGATCCACCAACAGAAGAATCACTCAGGCGATGGCTGAAACAGATTCAAGAATCCGGCAGTGTGCTATATCAGAAAGGAGTAGGCCTAGCGTGCAGTAGGTGATATTCAGGAAGTGATCACGCGAAGTCTTACAAAATCTATCCGCTCAGCAAACCTGGAACTGGAAACACCGCGTGGAACAGTCCACAATGTTGTTGCCACGTTTCTGGTAAAGTTAACAGACAATTGTCGGATATGGGGGTTTGAAAATCCCCATTCATTTCGTGATTACGAGCGTGATAGTCCCAAGATAAACGTCTGGTGCGCACTCTCCTCCAACTGTGTAATTTGGCCATTAACGTCTTGACCTGCAGATTTGCAGGAAAGTGGTAAATTGAAATCGGTCATACCGTTGGCGAGATATTGATATTTTTCTTGACCGGCTAAGCTCTGCTCGGCGTAGTTGTAATGGTTGATGTTAATATGGCGCTGTAGGAAAAATGTGACGCCCCTAGCGGACAATAATAAAAGTCGCTGAGTTTCTTATTAATGTGTTTATTTCAAGTTTAATCAAGAAGGCTTACTACCAAGATTTGTTTCAAGATACAATTGACATTAATTTGCTATAAAAGTTTGCAAATTGAAATAATCGGGGCATAGTATGATAATAAATTATAACTGTTTTTAATGCACATGCCACATTTATATTTCCTTTTTATTTTCTTCCAAATGTAAACAATATATTTCCTTTTTATTTTTTCCCCGAACATTTTTTCGTTATAACCATTTTTAAATTGAAATTATCGGGACGGTATGATAATGAATTATAATTATTTTTAATGCACATGTAACATTAACATTTCCTTTTTATTATGTTCCAAGTTTAAACAAACCAGGTATACCTCGCGATACGCTTTCTTCAGTTTTACGCTCATTACACTTTCTGACTCTACCTCTCGATACGCTCGCTTGATTTGGACATACACTCTTACAAAACCCGGAGAACGAAGAGCTTTTCTCTGCTCATTCAAAAGGTCTCAATGCGAGCAATGAAAAACAACTTTGTTTCATTATATACAAACTACTTTTAAATTGTTTTCATATTCATTTCATGTGTACACAACATTGCACCGGAGAAATAATGTAGTTGACGAGTTTCTTTTTATGTCCAAGGTAGTGTTTCGGCGGACTACAGTCAGTTTGCAGTCCGAGATCGTGGTGGTGACACATGAATTTCTGCTCGAGTATTTACCCTATTTGGGAGTTTTGATAACATTTGTGAACCGATTCCAATTTTGGTTAAAACAATTACGACCACTTTACATGAAGACCTACATGTAGTTTACAACGTTATTTTGTTTCAACTCAGGAACCGCAGGTGGTATTATGATGAAATTTGGTATTGGGGAGTTTTGCTAAAATTGGTCACCTCATTTTAATTTTGGTTAAAGCTGGACTACAATTACGACGACTATACATGAAGACCTGCATGTATTTATTCCTAGGTTTAAACTCGGGAACCGCTGGACGTATTTTGATGAAAGTTGATATTTAGTAGTTTTTCTGACATTTGTCGACCGATTCCAATTTTGGTTAAAATCGGACAACAATTACGACCCTTTTACATGCTCCTTCGCTTCAATTCGGGAACCTCAGGAGGTAATTTGATGAAATTTGGTATTGGGAAGTTTAATAAAATTGGTCGAACAATTCTAATTTTGGTTAAAATCCGACAACAATTACTACCACTTTACATAAAGACCTATATGTATTTTACACCGTAACTCGATAGCTTCTCGTTAATTACTCATCTGAGCGAAACATATTGAGAACATTATGAAATCTCAAAGGACGCATTTAGAAACTTTTTGTACTCCGACATGGAGTACACCTTTCCAATCTTGTTACTTTCTCCATATACGAAGTAGGTATAGAGAAAGTACTTATCGTTTTTATGAAAAGGCTACGGTTTGAGTTTATTTCTGTTCATTGTAAAGTCTTAAAAATTTTCTCGTTGTTCCTAAAAATATTTATCATCATTCAACATATATTTAGAAATATAACAGGCATGGAGAAAGTCTTGTGGTGGCCACATCAGATTTTTTATTAATTGTCTTGGTTTTATTGGAAGCAAATAATGACTTATTAGCGTCTTCCCCCTCCATTCCCCCTATCCTCACCATCTCTCCCTCCTCCCATCTCCCTCCTCACCATCTCTCCCCCCTCTCTTCCCCCTTTCCCTACCATATCTCCCCCCCCACCTCCCTATCTAATCTCCCCTGAGCCGTCCGCACCAACGATACCGCGGATGCGAGCCCAGGATTACTGCGAATTTTTCTCCCCCCCTCTCCCTCCCCACCGCTCACTTCTCGCCGTGAAATGGATTCGGCCTTCTCACCGTGCACCTTGCGCAAATGTCGCTGCGCTCCCCGTTACATCCTGGAACCGCTCCAAAGGCGCCCGCGAGTTCGCAAAGGGTCATCCGACTGACATATCCATCAGCCGCCCCGAAATCGCACTCGCATTCGTACCCTCGACGCGCGTAACCAAGGGAACGAATGGATAACCTTCGACCCCTCTCTCACACCCAGTCAACTGCCGCTCCTTTCCTCCCCCTTCCCCCCCACCCCCTCTCCTCCCACGCGTACGCGGGTGTGCGGCAATGGCGGAAGAGTTTGCGGCCGTTTGACCCGTTCCATTGCTCAACACGTTCTTTTCGCTGGAAACATCATTACTCGGACAAAAGGAAATTGTGGGAACTGAGCGGCATTTGATCGTTTCGGTATTCACAACGCAACTGAAGAGTGCGTTCTGTGCATAAATCCACGGGTAATTAAGCTGCTTGAAAATAGTTTGCATGAAGTTGAACGTTTCGACGTTGCCGGAATGCGCATGAAGCCTGAAGCATGAAGAGTATTTTACTCGCAGCTTTACGGGAAAAAGTTGAGCGAAAATTATTGATTGGATTCCAGCCTCAAGGCAAGCCCAATAAGTACTTTTAAAAAATTGAAGATGTAGTGCGGTTTAAATACCTTATTTTAATTATGATGCATTTATCAAATAAATTCAAAATAAACTTTTGTAGAAACTTTTCACTAGTAATCTTTATTAAAAAAAAACGAACGATCAATGTACATCATTTCATATCACGATAGTATTACAATAAAATGCTGACCCGCCAAAATAAAAATTAGACGCGTACTTCACTAAGCAATATTCTAATAAGGAAATCATTATGCTAATTCAAAAAAAGATACATGGAGAACTCTTGATGTTTCTAAACTCTCCAAATAAGAAATAGTCTGTAAAAGGCACCAGCCTACTTCTATGCTCCGTTATACCTTTACAATTATCACTTATGAAATTAGGAACGGTTCGAGACGTTCTGGCGTCCCGGGCAAGAAACCATTCTAGCGCCCCCTTTGTTTCAGAAAAATAACAATCACACTATATTAATAAGGCGCTTATCTCTATATAGTTATATGCAAACATCCTTGACTACTGGATGTTTATAAACAATTGCCTTAGTTATCTTAACTGTTGACTGAACTTAAGATATATTAAAATATAAGTTAACAAATATTTAGTGAATTTAGAGTATTGATGAACGTTTCTAGAACACGTTTCTTTAAACCTTACACATTAAAAGGTAATTTTATTTCTTCTTATAATAGTGATAGTTTATATGAAAAATTATAACTATTTCTCAACTAAAGATAAATTAATGTATTAGCTTAAACAACTTATATTTAATGATTTCATTATTTATAGATAACGTACTCAGAATTTCGTTCATTTAAAATATACTCGGTAAAACGTTATTTTATTGCCTCATATAATAGTGATAGTGTATAACGACAAATTATCTTTAGTATTAGTGAGCGTTTTTCAGAAGTCTGTTATTTTAAACTTTACACGTTCAAATGAGATTTTATTTATCTTATAATAATGACGATACCTTACCTTTTCCTTAATCAAATACTTAGTAAAAATGTACACAATTATTTATCAGGTTATGTTTTTTTAACTGAGAGTAAATTTTTAAATAATAGGTAAAAATAAATTTATTCATTTTTAATCTTCGGTTAAAAATATTTTGTTATTAATTTCAAATTATTAAAATTTTGAAAGTCAATAGTCAATTAAAGCAAATTTAAAAAAATCGTGTTTATATTTATATTAAGTTACTGAAACAAAAATAACCAACATTTTTAGATTAAACTAAGTCTTAAAATATTTTTCCGACGAGTGTATCAACCATGTAAAATTAATATTAAATTCAATTACATTTAAATTAGGTACCTTACTTAAAAAAGCCGTGAACTTCTGGACAAAAAACATACTTATCATTTCGCAATATGGAACCGATGACATTAAATACGTGGGAACGCCGTCGACGAGACTATCAAAGAAATTATACAAGGAATCGACGTGCCAATGAAAAGTCAGGGGCGGCAAACTTTTGGCCGCGTCGGTTTTCTATTGAAAAATCAAGTTTTCGTGCATGGACAACTTCTACGTGTCAAGAGTACGAAGGCAAGACGCAATGCAAATTTTATAAAGTAAAGAAAATAAAGTAAAAAAATATTGTTTATCGAGAGGTTTTTGCGTAAACTTTTATAAATTGAAATGATATTAATAGTTGTCTGAATTTTTAAATTAATATGCTTAATGTGAAGTACAATGGGATTCCTAGCGACGCATGGCTAGTAAATAATAACGAAGGAAAAATAAAATATATGCCATCAATATCCATTCCTCTCCTACATTATGAACATGGAATTTGCATAAACAGATACAATATAGGGAAAGCGCCCCGTGTTTGATTCCTGTAATATATTTATTTTTCAAAATAAAATACGCATTACAGTTTTTGATTTTTCAGGCCGATTTGCATTATGGCTAAAATTATCTTATCATCATTTGTCACGTTCACTCCTTTAATTGAGTTCACGGACAAAAAACTAATTAGGATACAGTGGAACTTCCGTAACTGGAACGTCTATAACTCGAATTTTCCATAACTCGAAGTGAATTAATTTTACCGGGCAAAATAGAAATGAGAAAAACGTATTTCCATAAGTCGAATTTTCTATAACTCGAATATTTTTTTGTTTCCCTTGAAGTTTAACTTAAGGAAATTACATTGTACATACATATAAATATTCAAAAGACTTCAGTGAAATTTAGAAAACTCTTTCAATAAATGTAATCCATGATTCACAAAGATTCTTACGTCGCAATAAAACACGAATCCAATTATGTATCTTTGGTATATCGACTAATTTTCAGAGCGAATTTTAACTTTTAAAGAATAATAAATAAACTCGCCTTTTAAAAATATCCATGATCACTAAGGCGTACGATAAAAAGTTTTCTTAAATAACTCGAGAGCATTAATGGGGCAATTTTTGAAACTGGGTGGCAGAACTGCTGTTTTTAGACTCAATTTTAAGAAAGGACCAATGGCTTACACCTCGATCTTTTCCTCGGTGTAAATTTCGAAGGAATTTGGTGCGTTGCCGTTAAAACGTTATGGAAATTTTAAAAGAGAAATTTTTCTGCTTAGCATCATGTAGTACAACGCAACAAATTCAAGTGTCTTCGCCCTTTTTCTAACGCAGAAAATACAATCCGATTCCATCTTCTTCAAAGGAGGATCGCGGTCCTTCGCCTTGAGCGCGAGCTCGGAACCGTTTACAATCACTTAAGGGACCACTCACTACCATAAGTAGTCATGTCCTAATCGTAACTTACACAAGTTAATAAATCTCGCCTTGTATCAACGACGTCGGATGATGTTTATCGTTCCGCGTAGCCTCTAAGAACGTGATATTTAGGTAGTTCGCCGTTTAAAGCTACGCCTTACACGCCGGGTCGTCTTCTTTGAACGTTACTCTTATCATCGAGTCTATAGAAACACTGCTGGGATTGCGGAGGTGATTTGGTATTACTGCCCCTTCAACTTTGCACGAAAATTTACGTACGAGTCCAATAAATGTTCGTCAATTCGTTATTTCTCTATATTTGTGCAAGCATTTCACGTGCGTTTCACTATTTCAATATGACGTTATTGTTGATGAGCTATTTAACTACAGTAGTTGTAAAATAGCCGAGTACCCCAGATTCGCATTTCAACGACAAAGTACCCATTCTTCGTGGTGATTCGCCGATTACTGACTCTGATAAATAATTAATTAGATAATAGTCATAAGGTGAGGTTTTTATCGGAAAAAGTTATTGCTGCTCAAATAAGGATTTTCGTCAAGCATAATTTCATCAGAATTTTCTTTAACTGCATCTAACATATATATTGATATCAATTTAAACAAGAGTTAAATTATCTAGCATTAAAGCCTGCAAGATATCTGAAGAGATATTCACCGATTATGCCGATTATATGAAACGGAACCAAAAAACTCGGGAAATGATAGCTCTCGATTAAGGGCTTCGCTCGACTTATCAAAGCGTACGCGGTTATTTACGCCACATTACAGTCGGCTCCAGCATAAATTGCTCCTTGACTGTTGGAGTTAATTAACTCAATCGCATATCTTCGTTGACAGAAGCCACGCCGAGTAATCGCAGGCCGCCAACGAGGTAAAAAGACCTCGAGCAAATTGGATTCCTCCAGCGGCATGTCACCGCTCTTCCGCATATAACCGTCATCATAAACCGAGCTTCTGGAAGTAAAAATTCTTCGGGGCCAACGAAGTCCTATTCTTCGCTTGCTTCGTAATAGGCGGCGCATTCGTAGTCGCCTCGGCGGGCGGCAGGATGAGAGCTAAAAATCGGAACTTAATGAAGAAATTGTTACTATATACACTAATTTGTCGAATGTCCGTGTGAGGCAAGGTCATTTGAATGACACTACATGTTTGAATAGCAATTTGAATCAAAATAAATGAGGAATCCGGGTGGCATAGTGAGTAGCGCGTCGGCTCGCGAATATAAAGTTCGATCCCAATCGCCTCACTTTTTTTTCAATTTTATATTTCATTTCTTTATTTAATTTGATTGATGTTTTTGATTTAAATATGGCCATCGAGTCATTTTTTAACTAAAATTCTAAATAAATTTACCTCACGTCGCGTAAAACGCGTAATTTAGTCACCTCGGCCACCAGATCCTTGAGTTGGCGCTGCGATAAATGTGTATTTAAATGTGCGTGGGAAGACATAACTACCTTACCAATGTACATATTTCCTATTTTTTCATGTTTATTGTATTGTATTTATATTAATTAGTAGTTATAGTAATTTTAAACTTATAAGCAAATCACAAAAACCGCAAGGTATTAAAATGATGTAAATATAATTAACAACTCCCATTGTAATTGAGCACTTTCTGACCGGCCGGGAACGTGGGTGTTATCACGAGGGACGGCCTATATTTGTGGTAAAACTACTTACCAAGCCAACGAAGAGAGAGAGAGATAGACAAGCTTCAATCATAGCAACGAGATTAAACAAACTATTGTAACTGTTGATGGTTTAAGAGAGCTTTATTTTAATGTGGATTTGTATTGATACTAGCATTCCTACGTTTTTTAAGGGTTATTTCTGCTAATATTTGTAGGTTTTTATTTATCGTAATTATTATTGATAGTAACTTTTTATTTATCTTAAATTTTTTTTATCTTTATTCATTTAAGATTATTCTAAAAACTGTATTCCCTATGAGTTTCATTAAGAAATACGTCTGGAAAATCAAGGTACACGTAAGCTTTTGATGAATTTTATTATTGTTATTAAATTCTTATCGCTCCTCTTATAACATTACCTTATACATGCATTTTATTATTATTACACATTCACATTCGTATTGCAATACTATTAATAATCATTAATACGATCTTCTTGGAATAGTTCACATTGAAAATTCATTTGAACACTACTTTAGATGACTATATTTATGTAGTTATGTATCAAACTTCTTACTATTGATATACCAAACATTCTTACGTTTGTCACTGAGTTCTCTACTTCTGTCTACCATTCTCACAACTGTAAAAAGATTAAAGTTTAAATAGAGAGACCCTCACATCACTCAAGAGCTGGTAGACGCTTGCAAATTTTTACGCCCATGCAAGCAAAAAGGCTATCATAATTATATTATAGAGTTTATTCATATTTAAGTATTAACTATATAAAAGTTGGTTATAAAAATTCATTTTTATATCTTCACTTGTTATATGCTTTCTTATATATGCATAAAATTGACACGATGCAGAGATCATGAAAATTTAAGAGTCCATGTTCACAACATACCATATCATGAAAAATTAATTCCAATCGAGGATCGCACATTCACAAAAACTTCGTTTTAAAACAGCTGTAAATTAAATTATATCTTCAAACAGGTTTTGCCAAAAATAAAGAATACAAAGCAATTAATGAAGTTTTAGTTTGAGAAATTAAAAAAATAAGTTTTTTCATTTGCTTTGTTTATCAGGAGAAAATTTTCACAAACTCGAATTTCTATTTTTAGATTTAAATTATCATCCCGTCATTTTTAACGGGTCGTCGCTAATATGAATTATAAAAACAAAGTATATTATTCTATTTTTTAAGTTGCATAGCAATGGGCAAGCCACTAGTAACCATAAAAGATTAATTTAACACAAAACTTCGCGAGAACTGAAAATTGTAATAAGATCATCTGCATTAAATGTAAGCGATTGCTTCCACGTCAAAGCTTCGCGGGCTGCACGTCCCTTGGCACGACCATATCTCTGGCATGGGTGAGAAACGCGAGAGGCCTCAGGTCACGAAGAGGCGGCTCCTGGGATGTGGTAAGCGGAGCTCAAAAGTGACTGCACGCCGGAAAAAGTGAACTCTTTCTCTTCAAGATCCGCCTCCTAAGGAGCAGGAGGAAGGGAGGCGGAGCCGAGAGGGAAGAAGGAGGGGAGAGACGTGGGCAGGGGTCTGACGTCACGGGGTCAAACGGCGGGTTATTCAAGAGGGGAAGACCGCATGCCTCGAGGGGTCACGTGATCCTTTTTACGCCTACTGCTGTCTCTCCTCGAGTGCCTTCTTCTCTCGTTAACTTCCTGTCCTTAACAGTTCCTCTCCAACGAAGCATTTTTACGCGCCGCGTAGTTGGTAACGTTCCACGACTCGCTTTACGAAGACCTGCGTGGCTAAAGGACTGATCGCTCGGTCGTCGCTGTATCGCCTTGGCCGCTGGTGGAGTACGGAGAGCTTTCCAACGGAGAAAAACGTCAAAAATCGGTCGATGAATAAAACCGCACGTAACGACACAAGCATATGCATTTTTCACGACCATAGTTACAGTCGATCCTCAGTGAATAACATTCAATGCAAAAATGTCCTTTCAATTTCTTTTTCGACTTCCTCTGCATATTGAAGTAGATTCTTATCATCAACTTCGTTCTCAATCAGCTGTAAAGGGCAAATCGTACTCATATATTTTAATTTCGAAATAATCCTATTATTTAATTTAGAGCACCGTGATGTGAAGAAACTTAAATTCACAAAATAATGCAAAATAATTCAGAGCAAAAGTCCACCAAATAACATTTAGTGGAATTTTGAGCTAAGTTGCCAACAATTATTTTGTGAATTAAAGCTTCTTTGAAAATGAAATCTCCAAAGTTGTATCATCCTCCCGCAGAGTTCACTGAGGCCGAACTTAGCGCTGAATTAGTAGTGTCGCTTTGTATTAATAAAATTATGTTTTCATCCAGGTCTCAATTGCGAGGAAAGCTAAGAATCTCTTCGTCAGCGCAACGGCCAAAGATTCTAATCGAATTATATAATTTGTCTGTAATTAAAACTGAATTTTCTACGAAGTTGTGAGTCAGATGCTGCCTCACGGATAAACTCATAATAATAATTTTAACGATCGCTGTAATTTCTTCCTTATATAATGTAAATAAGACTGTTTTGTACAAAGTTATCGATTAGGTAGTTTAGCTCAATGCGTGTCAATGCGGTGATATCCGCAAGCCCTTTTTCAGATGTAATACCGATGGGTCAGATGTTTTTCCTCATTTCTTTCGGAGCGCAATGACATTGAACACAATTCTGTGAACACGAACAAATAAAATTTTCTGGGTAAAGTTTTTTATGGGCACGTCAGATTTTTTCCCAGACCTTGGATCAATTGTTTTCGGCGTGACTCACCTTTCGCGGTATTTTCGCACGGCCGCCAAAGGCGATGCGGTCGCCCTTGCTCATTTTGGCGTTTTATAATTTCGAATTTCTTTAGTAGCATTGGTCCGCGGACTGGTGAACTGGAATGCTTCCACCACGTAGCCAGGATACGGCTTAGGAAAAGGGAAAATTCGACTATCGAGGGATTTCTACGAAAAGACTCGTTCGAAAAAATATTGGAGACCGCATCTAACTCGCCTAATTCTGGTTTTTTAACGGTCAGGTCTCTCGTTCTGGTTTCCCATTTAGGTTAAGGCTCGCTCCGAGTCCTTGCGGAATTCTCACCGCCCAAACTAAAGGTTAGGATGAAAAACATAGCCTTCGCCAAGGGGATATTAAAAAAACCAACCTTCGCTTCCTGTTCGCGGATCCGAATTCATTACATAAGAGAAACTGTAAATGCTATGGGTGCCAACACACGATAATCAAGACCGAACTTCTACGAGTCCTTGGGATGTTTTTTTTCTTTACCTCCCCTCTTTTTCGATCCGATCGGTATTTAGCGGGCGAGCGTTGCGTCTTTCCGATCGGAGGTCGCGAAACGAAAAAAAACAATCAATCGCCAGGTAAGAAATTAAGATGGACGTGAAGTCATTAGCATTCGTCTCAGTGGCGCGAGGGATCCGCTCCTTGGATGTTTAGCGCTGAAGCTGGATAGGAAAGGCCTTTTTCCCTTCCTTCCCACCATCCTCCTGTTTGATGGCCTTAAATGGAACGTAATTCTCCGCCGCCGTCGTCTTAAAGGAAGCATCCTCCCAGCATCCTTTCCCCCTTCTCGCTGTCGCCCCCGCCCTCCCCGCGTTCTAGAAAGAGAACCTCTCTTCTCAGTTACTCTTGTTTCCACAACCCCTTGGAAACCCCAAAGCCCTCCCCCACTCTATAAATAGCTCGCTTTCCTTATCTTTTTTTCCTCGAACCCTCGCCCCCGCTACTGGTATAAGGCAAGGCAAGTTAACACAACCCCTTTCCATTCCTCGTCTCCTCTATCGACCATGTTGTTCTTATGTCCCTACTAGATTGTGAAACAATGTCCCATGTATGTCACGTTCAGTCCAGCTGACGTGGAGCGAATAACATGCAGATAGGGAAAAATCACCGGTTCGTGTGGAGTGGGTGCCACGATTCGATAGTTACGCGTCTATGACAAAGAATAACCGGTGAAATAAGCATGTTGAGTCGGATACACGAACGCTAATTAAAAATTTTCAAAGAAGTCATCGGGCAAACGTAAAACAGCCGAGAGCTAATGTCGACATTTTACTCCATCCAACCCTGACATTCACAAGATTCCTGTTTACCATGGTAACTTAGGAGCTTGACAGGATTTATTGAGTTTTGAGGAGAAAAAAACCCGGTCGACCCCATAAATTAGAGACTTCAAGAAAGTCTTCGACAAGATAACTCAATAAATAAATCTTAAACTCATAAATATCGGTGTTAATATGAAAGTTGTGAGTTGGGTTAGGAATTTTCTCTCGAACATAGAACAGAAAATAGTTATTGAGGGAATAAGTTCTGATCCTGTTCGAGTCACGTCCGGTGTACCGCAGGCTACTGTCCTAGATCCGTTGCTATTCTGTATTTTCACCAAGATATATGCTCTGTGACACGTAGCAAAATTGGACTATTCGCGAAGGATATAGCCATATATAGTGAAATGAATACTCAAGTCGATCAGAAATCTCTGCAGAACGATCTGGAAGCGATCTCCAAATGGCACCGAGCAGAGGTTTTCAAACTTTCGGAAGTCACGGAACGCTTATATTATAATAATTTTACGCGGAACCTTAACCAACAGGGCAGAAAATTCCGGGCCTCTCCCTCTCATTTTCTAACGGAATCCAATCAAGCTTTTACGGAGTCCTACGGCTCCGCGGAGTACAGTTTGAAGACCTCTGGTGTACGGAATGGCAATTAAAAATCAAAAAGTGTCGCCTTGAGAATTTCTGAAAAGGATCGACTAATAGATTTCTCGTATAAATTCGACGGATTAGAAACACTTATAGTCTACTACATAAAATAACTGTAGCGATCGATCTGTCGCGAGATACAAATATTCGTTGGGGAATAGGTACAGCCAACGAGAAATTAGTTTCAATAGAAAGAGTGGTCCGAAATAGTGCCGAAATAGTTTGATATGCATGTTACGTATCTTTGGCTAGGTCGAGTACTCTTCTAGGATATGGCATCCAAATGGGAAAGGACACAACCTCGAGTTGGGAAAAAGGGAGCCCGGAGCCGCGAGGTTCGTGAAATGAATACGATCCTAAGCTTAGCGTTACTTCGTTATTAAGGATTTTGAACTGAGCAACGCATGAGTAGCTCCAAATTAACTCGAGGTTGGAATTTCTATAGAAATATAGCTCAGAAACCTTAGCTGAGGAAGTAATAGGAATAACGGAAGCACCCATTTATTATAGGAAGGCAAGACCACAATGATAACATATGTGAGATACGGTACCTATAGAATGGAGCAATATCAATTTTTTTTCTTCTGTACCAGAGGTCTCCAAACTTTTTTACAAGAGGGCAACTTGGCTAATAAATTTTATGCTAGCGGGCCAGAATATCGACACGAAAAACTTTTTGCAAATATAGGCGCACAATATACAAATGTAGGTGATTTAGTGAATTGGATAAATTACGATTTTTCCGGAAAATTTTGCGATATGTCCAATCTAACTTTTATTTTTTCTTCACCGAATATGAATCGAAATCAGACATAAATGAAGAACCACTTTGGTGAATCTCTTGCACGCTTTGGGACCAGAAAGAACCCCAATCATCCCGTCCTCGGTGCATTTCATGACGGTATGACTGCACTTGGGGGCTAATAAGACCGCTGAAGAAAAGAGAGAAGAGAAATGGGATGGGAAACAGGGGACGAAGTGCCACGCAGTAGATGCGTAAACAACGAATTAACGATTTTTTATTAGTTTTCATTACGTTTATTTGAAATCACGTTTTTCCTTATGTTATTAAAAAATAATTTTCGTTATTTCCTTACGTTACGCGTAACGTTTTTCAGCACTGTTTGATTGTTATATCTAGTAAAAAATGGCAAAGACTTATTACAGGCTCGAGGACTACATTAAATGAGGTCGTGGACCACATGTGGCCCGAAAGCCATCGTTTGAAGATCCCTGATATAGAGGATCGTTCCTCCCTAGAACTATAAGAGAACATAATAGGAAAAGGTAACGTAGGAAAAATAGGGGCATTTGGTGTAATGCGCCCCCTGCCATCCATCAATAAGGTGACTTCAGGGCATTATATAGAGTACCTATACTAGCCAAAACGCCCGGTTTCGCTATGGAAAGTTTTCTTTTAAGTAGCGAACGATTTTTATTATTTATTATTTTTATTGAAATAACACTTTTGATGCCATATTACCATAAAACTAATACAATAAATTCTGAAATTTACTTACTTTTGCTGTTGGGTACTCGAAGTTTATCAAACGTTCCCCATTTCTTAATTACGCAAGCGATGTTTACATTAACATTTACCGTTTTGTATTATATTGTAAAGTTTTAACATTAATATAATTACGCATTAACGTCTTACTTAATATTCACATGGATAGATGCACCGAAGCCTTTAAAACAGCAATAAAATAATGTGGATTATGTCAATACTATTAGCCAAAACGCAAACAACATCTTGGTTACAAAACAAATGTAAGTAAACGTATCTATTTATGGTGAATTTTTCTCGGGTTTCCAACCGGGTTGTCTCGGAGATTTCTTCCGACGTTTCGGCGACTAGCTCTGTCGCCATCATCACTCAGGATCCCTGAAGATGGCGACAGAGCTAGTCGCCGAAACGTCGGAAGAAATCTCCGAGACAACCCGGTTGGAAACCCGAGAAAAATTCACCATGATGATTCGCCGGGAAAGCTTCAAATCGTATCTATTTATGTTTCAATAAATCTTTCAATATTAATGAAGAAAGATAACAATGTTCTAATATTCCTTAAAAATCATTTGACACATTTTAAAAGTATTAATATACTATGTTTAGGGATAAATCCAATTGTATCCTTTATCCTGGCGTTGCCTATTCTTCCTCTACGACGCGCCACGGCGTGGATCTTTCTTGCATTAATTGAAGAGGACAACAATTAAGAAATTTAGCTTTGTTGCCGCCTGGAAAATGTTAATAAATTTTGCTCTTAAAGGATAATTTCGAGCGATTTGACATGTAATACGATAAACCATGAACAGAATTAAAATATTCAGTCTTTCGTGCGTAAAATAAGCCATTTTCGGTGATCATAAGTTAATATTTAGGTATACAGTAGAAGATCGTTTATCCGAAATGGCCGGGACTGGACCCGTTTCAGATAAACGATATTTTCGGATATTAGATATCTTAACCTTTCATAAGAAAAACGCACTGAAAAAAAGTTTTAATGAGCTATGGTATGAAATAAACGATGTTTACGCACTTATATGATTGAAAACTCTTTTATTTAATGTACATATCGTAAACATGGTTAATTTATTTTTAATGGACAAAATTCCTGTTGTCATCTTAAATCTGCCAAAAACCTCCGTGTTAACCTGTAAATTAATAAAATGGAATATTTTAGAAGTATAATCACTGGAAAACATTATTTAACAAAACTATTACGTGAGTAGTTTATCGTTAAATACAATTTACGTCACCAATCTCGCATGGAAAATCAGCAAATTGTAAAGCGTAAGCATTAACGAAAAACGGATAAATAACGTAATGTTAGAGTAAAATGATACAAAATATTTACCATAAAATCCCTGTCAATGTGGTGTAGTCCAGTTATTGCTGCTTAGAATTAGGCATAGCAGAATCTACCGAGCTTGAAGAGCAGGACGATGTGGATGCTCTGTTAAACATATCCGTTAGTGTTAGCTGCTTACTTCTATCACGCCTTTCCTTCTCAAATTTATCTTTCAGCCTATATATTTGCAATATTTCCTGCTCGGTTGTAAATGTTTTTTGCTCCATAAAACTGATAAAATTATCACAGCAGGAAATGGCCTCTGCTATGGTGATTTTCTTTTTGTCATCAACAACCACATCGCTGTCTTCACTATCTTCATTATCATTTGATTCTGGGTCTAAAACAGCATTGACAATTTCCGAGTCCGTTAACGTTTGGAAAACGGGAGCGCTTTTATCGCATTCGATCCATTCTGTTAATTCACTTTCACTCAGATTCAGAGGTTCATCATTTGCAAACTTTAAAAAGCTGATAATTTCAGAAGGTTCATGATAATTACTTGACATATCAAACCCGTAAAATTCAGTCTCGTCATTTGAAACTGTTTCTGGTAAAATAACATGAAAACACCGTTTCAGAACTGTGGATGTAACCTTATTCCATGCAGCTGATATATACCATACTGCTTCTTTCATCGTAACTGTTTTCTTAAAATTATCGAAACTGAAAGGTCCCTCTAAATTCACAATTTTTTTCAGCATTTCAATACGATAATGGCACTTCATGCTCCTAATTATGCCTTGATCCATAGGCTGCATCAATGCGGTACAGTTCGGAGGCAGATACATAACAAAAACATTTTGACTGGAGATGGTTTCTGCTGGTGGATGAATGGACAGTTATCCAACAACAACAAGATTTTTGCATTATTTGGCAGTCCAACATTCTTAGCATGCTCCCTTACTTCAGGAACAAAATGATTTGCAAACCAATCACTAAAGATTTGTTGCGTTACCCACGCACGTTTATTTGACCTGTAAATTACAGGTAAAATTTTAATACCCTTGAATGCACGGGGTTTTGCATTTTTTCCGATGACCATTAGCTTACATTTGTGAGTGCCTGCAGCATTAGCACATGACAAAACAGTTATTCTTTCCTTGGAGTCCTTTATTCCCGGTGCTGATCTTTCATCGCTGCAAACAAAACTCGGTCGCGGAAGAGAGCGCCAAAACAAACCCGTCTCGTCTGCGTTGTAAATCTGCTCAGGAGTAAGGCCATGTTTCTCCATCAAATTCGAGAAATCCTTCACAAATTCCTACGCAAGTTCATGGTTTGCAGACATTTTTTCGCCGGATACCTTCAAATATCTAATTCCATGGCGGTTTTTTTATTTCTGTAACCATCCACTCGTATAATCACAAGGATCTTCAATTTTTAATTCCTCGTGGTAGGATTTTGTCTTCTCTATCAACATAGGTCCAGATATAGGAACGCCTTCATTCCTACGCTGACGAAACCACTCGTACAGCACTTTGTCCAAACTAGTGTTATTGGGGCCCCGTAAGGTTTTTCTTTTGGAAATACCTACCATTGAGTCAGCTTCCGCAACAAATTGAAGAATTTGGTCCTTCTGCGATTTAATGTCATATATAGTTGTCCGGCCAACCTTATACTCTTGCTGAAGATTAGATGCACTGACACCGCGACCTAGTTTTCATACGATGTCAACTTTTTGCTTTATCGTCAACACCTGTCTTTTTCTCTTGGTTTTGTCACTGCTTGTTCCAGCTACAAGATCTTCTGGACACATTCTCTTCTTTCTTTGTTCCATTATAAGGGGTTATAAATATAATATATTTATATCTATATATACACACCAATAACAGAATACTGCGAATGTTTTTGAATGACGTTATAACGCACGTGGTAAGAATCTACAGTAAATAGCCGAGATAGCGGTGGCGTTCGGAACTACTATAAATCGATCCTCAGTTGTTCGTTGTTTGGATGTTTCCGTTGTTTGGGTTTTCGGATAAACGATCTTCTGCTGTATTTATATCCACAAAATTGAATAGCTGCATGGCATTTTGAGACTTCTCCACACCATTTCCCATGCATTCTTATGGAAATAGCATTTCCATGACCCCATGGGGTATAAGAGACCCCGCGGTTTGCAAACCTAGACCAAGTTCTTCCTTTGGTCCATAGGATGGCCCATGCAACTTTTGAATTCGATAGCTTCAACGGTGTAAAAACGTATAAGGAACATACATACACACACACACACACTAAAATATTTATAAGTTGTGTAGATGAAAATATTTGACAGACTTTTGTTGATTCATTAATGAAAGGTAGATAGATAAATGCATTCCTCGTAAGGTAGCCCGTGAATAAAAAAACCATAGTTTGGAGACACCTGTCATTGACCAATCAGGCTAAATTTTACATTTATTTAGGAAGTCAGCTGCACTGCATTCCCTATCACGCAGTTCTCTGTTGACTTTAAGGGTTTTATGTAGATATAGATAGATAATGAAATTACTGCAACAAGTCATGTTGCAGTCCCTAGCTGAATATTTAATTAGTTCTAGAGGAAAAGGTAAACAAAGTGCGGCATCTTTAGCATTATTTTATATACATTTCATTAAGTCTTAGCATTTTCTCGACGTTTTACAAAGCAGCAAATATAATCGCATATATCCATGCCTTATTCAAACCATATTATTGGGAGGCAGAAATGCCAGCCATCTCTCTACCAAGCTCGGCAAAAAGGCAAGAACAAAAAATCTGATGTGGCCACCACATAACTTTCTTCATGCCTGTAATTTTTCTAAAAATTCCAAATAGGTTACATAATAATAAATATTTTAAGAAACCGAGAAAATTTTACACTTTACAAAGAACAGAAATAAACTCGAACCATAGCCTTCTGATATTGGATATAGCTACAAAGCTCCAACAATTAAGAAAAGAAAAAGAAGCGTTACTAAGACGTAACTAAGCGTCAACTGTTAACAATAGTCGTCGGTAGGTGGCGTGGTGATGGCAGCTAAAAATACAATATATCTCTTAAACGATGGATTATATGGGAAAATGTTTCAAACAAATGTTGTAGAAAATTACATTTCCTACAACCTTTATTCCAATACATTTTACATATATCAAATATTAAAACAAATATTTCAAAATAACGGATAAATGACAAGAGTAAACACCCACTTTAGGTAAACCGATGTTTACCAAAAACTAATCACTTTTTTTTCCGTTAACAAAAATGTCAAATATAAAATTTTGCGTTGATCCGATTAATGGTTTTTGAGTTAAGAGCACCCACAAAATTCCGATCACTGACACATCCACACAGAGATCGTCGAAAAAATAGTCAAAACGTGTTCAGGAGACCTTAAAACATGTATTTCCGTTGAAATCTCGAATTCGTATATGGAGAAAAAAATGAAAAGGCAGCTAAACTAGGATTCTCAAACTCAAATCGATCCGCGGGCCACCTTAAGGCAACGTACAAGAGTCGCGGGCCACATTTCAAACTTTCACACCGCTACATATTCTTTGGACAGTCTACCTTTCCACAAGAGGGGAAATCGCCCCAACTGTATGATGCGCTCTTAAACCCATTCATTATAATAATATTAGATTCTGTATCGAGGGTTAGGTCCTTCGTCTATGCATGAAACACACTGGCAGCGGAAAGAATATTCTTCTGTACCCCAACTGTGCAGGGTTTATATAAATGTGCACGATCAATAAACCGCGGACATTTTTAAAATGCTGACTCATTTCACTTCTTAAATTTATTAGATTATTTTCAAAGACTCCCGTAAAATATTTTATAAGAAATGCATTTGAATTTGAGCTGTGTATTACGTATAAAATACCTTACTTAGCGGGCCGCGATTTTGAGATCCCTGAGCTGAACGATAACGGATGCTTCCCTTTATTTTGTCATCTGTATTTCATAGACCATCAGCTGGATTTTATTCATGACGCATGGAATGCTAGCGGAGCTACTCTCTATGCCCTCTTGACCTCCGAATGGACAATTTAAGCCGATTCCGATAACGGCAAGAGGTCAATCGATCCAACCCCATTCGTCCTCAAAGAAATACTATAAGAACCCTTTTGCTTCGTCCTCTCCTCAGCGCTTCAGAACTCAGAACCTCGGACGATACCGCCGAACGATTTTAACGGATTTTATTGCACAAAATATTTTATCTAGTTCATATAGTTATAATTATTTTAAGAATATACAAGATGATCCAAACAGAACTTATGATACCTACTTTCCATTTAATCATTTATTTAATACCTATATTGGTAAAACGCACAGAAGACATTGTATGAGGTTTCATAAAATAGAATTAAATTAAATAAGATTATCCAAACTGAACTTATGATACCTACTTTCCATTTAATCATTTATTTAATACTTATATTGGCTTTAATAGCTTTCAAGTCATCGCGGATATGTAGCTCTATGTGTTCCCAAATTTCATAATTTAGCGTTATAAAATAATACAAATACATTCGTACGGAATATTAAATTGGTCACGCGTATTTGTGTGGCAAAAATAACGCGTGTAAGTATTAGAATATACCGAATCTGAGTCCAACAATAGCTGTTACTATGGCAACACTCTCGTTATGAGTGATAAAAACTACAAAATCGCCAGTATTTACCCGAAATTCTAAGAAATACAATCGATAAGAAAAATTCTACGATAAAAATTATAATCTTCATTTCTTTCCTCAGAGAATAGTACAAAACGCGCTCCAATATTACAATTTTAAATATTTTAATGTGCAAGAGAAAATTACCCTGCACGAGAGATTTCAGATTTCCCATCTAAATCAAATGGGAAGGATAATTCCTGGAATCGAACTCGGGACTTCAATCTTCGCAACAAAAACTATCATCGGGAGCTCTGCCTATGTAGCAAGAGATTTCCACCAAGTTTCATGAAACTCGGCGTATTGGTTCAAAAGTTAATAGGGGGGACGTACAGACAGACCGACAGACAGACAGACATAACGACAAAACTATGAGCCTATTGCCATTCTGAAAAGTAGGCTAAAAACCGCTTCAAATTCAACCGCTATGAAAATTCATTATCAAGCAGCATGGAAATATTTCCGATTGACGTAAAAATACATTAGTATTGATTAAGCTATAAATTTTATGTTCTCTTCAGGATTATAAGCTGGTAAAATTCGTAATTTTAACATACTTCCCATCAGGGACGGATCTTCCCAATCGCCCCTCTTGAATCCACCACTACCGACGACCCTTTAAGCTGAAAATCCATGCCCCTGTCCTTTGTCCAACGTATGTATCTATTACGCGGAGCAGAATCAAGGAATTTTGCGTGGAATAGGTTTCTACATCTACATATTACCCTGCAAGTCACCTTGACGGTGGATGGCAGGGGGTGCCGCGCACCAAGTTCCTAACTAATTATTATTCACAGTTATCTATTGTGGTCACGTATTGTCCTAGGGAAAAAGGACTCCTTATACCTCTCCGTCCTACTATCTAATTCGCGAATCTTGTCCTCATTATCCCTCCGTCCGATTTAAGAACGCAGCTGCTCTTGGATGAACCACTGCTTCCCATTATTCTAGTTTTAATTCCAGAAAAAGATGCTTTATAGGAGTGGATATAATGTGTATCATTTCTATCGATTTTTTCATATACGTTGCTGTCTTCCGGAAAAAAAATCAAAACCTGTTCTAGCTTAGTTTTACATTACAGTTAACATTAAAAAGATTTCTTAACAGAGCTTTAAAAGGATGCTGCATAATGGTATCCCATATACAGGAGTCACAAAACATTTTGCTAAAAGGGCCACATGTGGCTTTATATATCACTGTGCGGGCCACATGCTATATTTCAATTGTCTGATCGAGCCAAATATAAAAGTCAAACAGCCAAAATTAAAAGTATATTGCATCCACGTGCTCTAAAGATATCGTCTAGATTTCATTTATGATAGCCAGTGACACCTCCTGCAAGCAAATATACGAATGTGTACGTCTTGAAGAAATTGACGGTAAAGGCCAGATGAAATCACTGCGCGGGCCGGACATGGCCCGCGGGTCGCAATTTCTGGACCCCTGCTTTATGTGAAAACTTGTAATTTCTCTGCTGTTAAAATCCCGTTCATTTTACGGCTATTATTCAACATTTACAAATGCGTAAATGCAACATTCTCAGAGGATTTAAAATATTCTTACTTTTTACATCACGTATGGAATATATGCCGCTGTAACAGCATTGAATCGACTTCCACTTTGAAAAATTCCGACATTGCTACGTTTTTCCAAACAATTGTTTCGCTCCTCAGGTTTTAACGGCTTCATTTTCATTCTCCCAGAGCGGTGTTCTACCTCATTCGCTTCGACTGTTGTTTTACGGTCCAAAGCAAGGTCAAAAAAACGTTTGGTGCCTGGCCGTGACGGACAGCGCCGGAAATTGTCAAGGATTTGAAAAAATTTGACGACATCGGTAAACTAACGGAATTAGCGATAGAACTTAAATTTTACGACAATGGCTTCCCCGCGAGGGCATTTTATGCGCATGTAAACTAGTTTTCCTCTTTTTCATTGTTTCATAAGAAATATCTCTGCGCCATAAACGACTGAACATAAAAATGAGCATTTTATGAGATCTGGTGAAGAAATGCTATGCGCAGGAATTTTCCCTCCATTAAATGAGTTGTACCACGAAAACACTACAATATGAGTCACCATTGGGTTTCACTAGCTTGTTGCCATACTGAAATATCATAAGTTTACAATGACTATAATTTATTTATTTTACTCTTTTACAGGTATCTAAACGTAACCACTTTTAATTTATATATATATATATATATATATATATATATATATATATATATATATATATATATCACCACTCGATATTTCGAAATTTACAGCTATTTTTAAACATTTTAATTGCAGTAAGCAAGGCGTTCTGTGTGTTTAATCTAGGGTGACCAGACGTCCCGGAAAATCCGGGATTGTCCCGGATTTTGACTTAATGTCCCGTTGTCCCGATACACCCATTTGTCCCGAATTTTTTGCTTCTACCTTACAAAATCTCCTCGACACAGAAATTTCATAAATGTGTTTAATCGGAATCACATTATATTGGAAAATACAAAAATTGCTTATTAAATCTTGTTACGATAAGTTATAGTCCTATTTTCGACGATGAAATTCAAGAGCAGGCCACAGAGATGAAGAAATTGTGTGGCTATTGGTTTGTGTTTCAGGCACACAATGCATATATAGAAAGAATGTTTCGAAAATATTTTTTGTATGATTTGACAAACAAAACAGTCTTGACGTTAAAACAACCAATATCATTATATTGTGTGTGTTTAAATTAAATATGAATTTACAAGTTGTATTCCGATGATTAAAAAAAATAAAAATTTGAAAGAGATAGGCAGGCGTAGTCTAAAAAATTATATAAAATGAAATAGAAGTCATATAGTATTATTTTATCATCTATACTATTTATATTTTTAACATTATTATTTGTACTTAAAGTAATTACAACCTTTAAATCGTGTTACCTTGTGTTGTAAGAGTTTTTACATGTTCATTAAATTGAAATTATTTGCTAATACACTGAACAAAATTGTGCTCTGTATTTGGGAAGCTTATTTATTTTTAATTTCAGTACGATAGAACCCCCACTGTCCATCCTACATCTACATCTACATCTACATTATACCCTGCAAGTCACCTTTTTGGTGGATGGCAGGGGGTGCAGTGCACCAAGGGTCCTTAGTTTTCCTACGTTATCTTATTCTATTATGGTCTCTTATCGTCCTAGGGAAAAACGATCCTCTATATCGCTCCGTTCTACAGTCGATCTCGCGAATCTTATCCTCACTGTCCTGCCTTCCGAAATACGTCGGGCTTCTGATAAGTCCTACTACCTCATTTGCTAGTCCCTCCGACATAAATTTTTCGAGTAGTTTAATTCTAGCCTGCAGCCTACGTTCCTCTAACGATGTCCATTTCAGATTTTCTATTAATGATGTTACGCTTTGTTTACTATCGTAATTCCTCTTTACAAATCTAGCTGCCCTGCGCTGAACCTTTTCTATCTCGTTAGTGAGTCCCTTTTCGTAAGGATCCCACACAGCTGAAGCATATTCGACCTGCGGTCGAACCAAGGATAAATAACATAATTCTTTCACTTTTTCGGAGCTATTTCGAACTATTCTCCCTATAAAGGCCAGCTTTTTGTTGGCGGCGCCTATCAATCGGCGAATGTGGGTGTCCCACGAGAGATCACGATGGATCGTGACTCCGAGGTATTTAATCGAGTCTGAAACTGGAATCTCTACTCCGTCCAACGAATAATTATTATTCAACGAGATACTCTTGGTTCTCCAGAAGTTGATGACGCAGCTTTTCTTTTGGTTTATCTCTAACTGCCATTCCTTACACCATGCAGAAATAGCTTCTAGGTCATTTTGGAGATACTGGTGGTCTTCCGGATTGCTTATTTCTCTATAGATGACGGTGTCGTCCGCGAAAAGCCTAATTTTACTTCTGACTACTGAGCTGATATCGTTTATATAAATTAGAAATAATAACGGACCAATTACACTACCCTGTGGAACGCCAGAGACAACCTCCACTAAGTTCGAAGATTTCCCATCTATAACAACCATCTGCTTCCTATGATTTAAAAATTCACGGATCCAACTAACGATTTTAGAATTAACGCCTAAGGTTTCTAATTTCGTTATTAACTTCCTGTGAGGTACCTTATCAAAGGCTTTCCTAAAATCTAAGAAGATGGCATCGACCTGCGTATTCTTTTCTCCGCTTCTCAGTAAACAATTAACAAAAAGACCGATCTGAGTATCACATGACCTACCTTTCCTGAAGCCGTGTTGACAATCATCTAACAATAAATTACTATCAAGAAATCGCATTATGTTGCTAACTAGTATATGCTCGAGAATCTTACACGATATCGATGTTAAAGAAATCGGCCTGTAATTTTCTGGGTTCTCCTTGTCGCCGCCCTTATGAATTGGGGTAACGTGCGCTAACCTCCAGTCGCTAGGGACCTCTGCGCGAGAAATGGATTTCTCGAAGATTATCAGAAGAAAAGGTGCTATTTCTTCAGCTAATTCTTTTAAAACGCGAGCAGGAATTTCTTCGGGGCCAGTGGCTTTGTTATGTCTGATGGAACTTAATTGCTTTGCTATTCCCACCTCAGAAAATACTATATCCTCCATCAGGTCCCCCCTTATTGCGGGTGCATAATGTACGCATTGGTCGCTGACGGCTGTGAATGATTTTACAAAATGACCGTTTAACAGGTTGGCTTTCTCTACGCTATCATGAATAACGGCACCCGAGTCATTACGCAGGGAAGGTATGGTAGGGCCTCTACCTTGGACCTCTCTCACATAGGACCAAAACGCTTTAGGGTCCTCCTTCAAATAATTATTTAATACCTTATTCCGGAAGTTAGTAAAAGCCTCGCGCATAGTAGTTCTCGCTTTAGCGCGGGATTCCTTATACGTCTTAACTTTAGTTGCTCTATATTCATCGGATGATGTAGACGGCATATTTTTTATTTTCGCGTGGCTTATTCTCTGACGCCTAAGCACACTCCTAACTTGCTTATTGTACCAACGTGGCTCTTTATTGTCGACCTTCAATTTAATTGGAATGTACTTATCGATACTCTCTAGCATTATATCCTTGAATAGTTTCCATGACGACTCAGCACCTGATCGTTCGGTCATATCACGGAAGCCAGGTAGTATTTCTCGTAGGCGCGACCTGAAGCTTGAAAAGTTTGCCCTAGCAAATATATAAAACTTTCTTTGAGGCTTAGGGTGCCTATCGATTTTCAACTTACACTCTGCATATACGGCCTGGTGATCACTTATCCCATCTTCAATGGTGACTTTGTTTATTCTTTCTGGGACGTTAGTTGCTAATAAATCTAATATGTTTCCCGATCGCGTTGGCTTTCTGACTAATTGAAGGAGAGAGTGCTCGCAGAATGTTTCGATTAATGCCTCACAGGATTCGCGTTCTTTACCTCTAGATTCGAAACATAGATTTTCCCAATCAATTGAGTGTAAGTTAAAGTCACCACCGACTATAACGATACCATCTTGATTTATCAGTCTAAGCTTTGATAATTGTTTCTCGAGACTTAAAATACAATCTACACCAGCGTTAGGTGTCCTGTAAAACGAGCATATGAACACCTTTTTGGAGCCATCTTTACCTATGCGGCACCAAACACTCTCGATATCCTCGTCACTTATCGGAATCTCACTGCTATCGTACTGCCGTATCGTACCTAAACGAGACCGAAGAATGTTCGGATAACGAAAATGTCGGATAATACGGAATATTAATGAAAAAACAGGCACAAATATCTATTAACTCGGTTTTTTACTAATTCCAAAGAAAACACAATATGGCCATCAAATACACAATTATATCAAAAACATAAATAGCATTTATAATAATTTTGCAAATAAAACAGTTTATTTTAAAAAGTAACGAGTGATTGGGATTTGTTACATTACTAAACAAGTTAGGAAAGTGCAGTGTATCACAAATAGGCGCGTTTCGTGCGATGAAGTATTTGAAACTATACGATATAATTTGACCGAACACGCACCATAAAACAGCAAAACACCACGACCCGATTGTATCTTTGTCTATTAAAACTTTCTTCTCCCCCCTTAGTTGGTGCATCAATAAACATATTACGTAATTTTAATGTCTAAATACTGAAAAACGATATTCAGAAATGATTCCAGAGAAATATTCAATTCATATTTCGTGATTTATTTTCTAATCAGTTTTAGTAAACCAAACAATCGAAAATTATTTGAAATATACCTCACTTGAGTTCAGTAGTTGTAATATTTACGTTTATGTTCTTTTCTTCGCCGTAGAGAATCCATTTCCTTCCGTTGACAAAATCTGTCATGCACGCGTAAGGAATTAAATGTATTTCGCCATTATAGCAGATCTTATTTACTTTAGTAACCAATAAGATTATTTACGTTGGCAATAATTAGGTAGCTATGCATGATTTTTTCCAAGTTCAAAGCGAATTACGACATTCATGTTCAATTTTCTTGATAACGGCTACACCTACGATAAAATGTATAGGAATGAAATACTCTACGTTACAAGTTCTACAAGTTTGTTTGAAAACTATTTCAATTTGACCAAATATTTACGAGATATAAAGGAAAGTTCCTTTTTTGACACCAGTAAAGTGGTACCCCTAATTGGCTTAAGTAATGTATTTTTGTGATTTTCTTTGAATGTCAGTCCTTATTATAAATTTCATAAAAATCCGGTCGGTAGAAGCCGAGAATGAACATGCGGACGAACGGACGGACGGACAAATATACGCTAATAGGCCCTTATGCCGAAAGTTTTGAAAAATTTCAGAGCTTATCCGTGCAATTTTTTGGCTGTAATACCAAACTGGCAGCTTAGTAGGACCTATATTTTTGAGGACCCGTACTTTTTTGGTTATTCATTCTAAAAAATTCTTATATTCGCCGTGTCGGATAAAATGGAATGTCGGATAACCGAAGGTCGGATAATCGGGGTTCTACTGTACAAATAATAAAAAAGATACAAATATTCAGGTTGTCCCGGATTTTTCCCGATTATGTCCCGAATTTTCATGTTCAGATCGTGTTATGTCCCGGTTTTGCCTCCTAAGAATCTGGTCACCCTAGGTTAAACCGATAAAACATTTAACGCAATTGAAACAAATTCTAATGCGGGAAAATCTCGTAAAGTCGACACTCAAGGGATAAATTCGTAGCTTCGAAATAAATGGGCTCGAATTATCCGATATTTCATTTTGGCGCCGAAGATTCAACCCCTCTCTCACTCGTAGGGTTGCAAATACCGTGGTCGTCACTTAGCAGGGTGTTGGATGGGTTGTGTTAGATAAATTACAAAACGAGACGAAGGATTCAAATAATTATCAAGCTCCTCTGATGGCTAAGATCGTACTGATAAATTAATAAAATAACATGGCTGTGGACACCAAATGTGCATATCGGCTACAAGGTTGCCATCATCAGTTGTTATCCATTGATAATAGCTTCTAGTAAATTTGTCACAATCCAGTCATCAAAACCCTGTTGTTTTTTTCGATTTCGACCTCACTTTTGTTGTTTGCAAACCAGTGGCAATTAAAAATACGATACAGCATCACACGCTACATTGTATTCTAATTAAAAATTAACAGTATTTCGATATGAACGAACTAACAATCGCACAAAACCATTCTGTCGCCGAAGAAATGATAACGACTTCGAATTATCCGATATCGAATTTAAAAAATTTGAAAAATACTCGAGGATATTATCTTTTGCGTCACTGAAATGGTCGTTCATCTCTTAGCGGATATCATCACGGATTCCGGAAAAGCAGGTCATGTGAAACGCAACTCGGCCTTTTCGTGAATGGTTTGTTGCGATGCGGAGAGAAAAATATTCAGTTCCATGCTATATTCATTGACTTCAGGAAGGCGTTTGACTAAGTACCCATTCGGAAATTAATAGCAAAGCTCGTAAATTACGTCATTAACCCTAAAATTGTGAATTGGATAAGAGATTTCCTCAAAAATAGAGACCAGATAGTGGCTATTGATGAAAGGCACGCGTTCCCCGTTCAGGTCGCCTCAGGTGTTCCTCAGGGAAGTGTATTTGGCCCTCTACTGTTCCTAATGTATGTAAATGATATCTGCTCGGTAGTTCGTAGTAAAATTAGACTTTTTGCCTATGATACTGGGAGGACCATCAATCGCTGCGTAAAGATTTAAGAGACATTTCAGCATGGTGCCAAAAATGGCAAATTGAAATTGATTACACTAATTAGACCGCAGTTACGTTCTGGAAAAGTATGAACAAAGAAGAAGGTTTCGAGTATAAAATAGATGGAATGAATATCCAAGCAGCGGAGTATCTAAAATATTTAGGAGTAAACATTTGTCGAGATATTTCGTGGGACATGCACATTCGTCGAGTTATAGGCACGGCCAACAAGAAACTGGCTTTCATTGTTAGAATAGTACGGAACACTACAGAAAAAGTACGCGAAACATGTTACTAATCACTGGCTAGGCTACAAACATATGGGATATCATTCAATTAGAAAGAGTATAGCGCAGAGACCCCAGATACGTAAAACAAAAGTACGAACACAAGGAAAACGTTACCTCATTATTGAGAGATTTGAACTGGGTACCACTTTTCAAATTTGATATCGTACTGTCCTCGGAAAGAACGAGCATAGATAACGCTCCGTCCTACAATCGATCTGTCGTATCTTATCGTCACGGTCCTATCTATCTATATACTCGTACACTGGTACTTAAATTATTCCCACAACCTCGTCTTTTAGACATTCCGATCTATATTTCTCTAGAAGCAGCAACCTTGAGTTTAATCTACGATCCTCCAGTGGTATCCATTTCAAATCCCTCAATAATGAGGTGACGCTTACCTTATGTTCGTACTTTTGTTTCACGAATCTGGCTGCTTTGCGCTGCACTCTTTCAAATAGAATTATATATGACTTCTCGTACGGATCCCATAAGCATGAGGCGTACTCCACTTGTGGTCTAACCAGTGATAAGTAACATGGTTCACATACTTTTTCTGTACTCTTCAGTACTATTCTACCTATAAAAGCCAGCTCCTTGTTCGACGCGTATATAACTCGACGTATGTACATCTGTATCTACGTTCCCCTAACGATTTCAATTTCAGATTTTCTATTAATGATGTTACGCCTTGTTTACTATCGTAATTTCTCTTTACAAATCTAGCTGCCCTGCGCTGAACCTTTTCCTTCACATTTCGTAGGGATCCCACACAGCTGACGTATATTCGACCTGCGTTCGAACCAATGGGTGCGACGGGTCGCAATTCCAATTTTGGTACGAAGCCAAACAGTCGTGGTAGTGATTGTGATAGGAGCGGATGTAGGTCTAGAGCGGAAGAGAAAGTCAAGGGTGAGATTAATATGCGAAGTGATAGTGAGAAATTAAACGTCGTCGTACTGAACTGTCGCAGCGTCCGTAGGAAATTTGCCGAGTCCGAGCATATTATTCGCAGTCTGCACGCCGACGACGTTGGTTAACGGATGAGATTCAGAGTCAGGAGATATTTCCTAGAGACTATCGTGTCTATAGAAAATATCGCTCCAATAGATCGGGCGGCGGGGTTTTCATAGCGGTTAGCGATCAGTGCGATAGCAGTGAGATTCCAATAAGTGACGAGGATAACGAGGGTGTTTGGTGCCACATAGGTAAAGATGGCTCAAAAAAGGTGTTCTTATGCTCGTTTTACACGCCACCTAACGCTGGTGTAGATTGTGTTTGAAATTTCGAGAAGCAACTATGAAAGCTTAGACTGATATATCAATATGGAATTGTTATAGCCGGTGGTGACTTTAACTTACTCTCAATTGCTTGGGAAAACGTATGTTTCGAAACTAGAGGTAAAGAACGCGAATCCTGTGAGGCATTAATCGTACACTCTGCTAGCACTCTCTCCTTCAATTAGTCAGAAAGCCATCGCGATCGGGAAACATCGGATTTATTAGCAACTAACCTCCCAGAAAGAATAAACAACGTCACCATTAAAGATGCAATAATTGATCATCTGACCGTATATGCAGAGTGTAAGTTGAAAATCGAGTGGTACCCTAAGCCTCAAAGAAAGTTTTATATATATGCTAAGGCAAACTTTTCAAGCTTCAGGTCGCGCCTACGAGAAATACTACCTTGCTTCCGTGATATGACCGAACGATCATGTACTGACTTTTCATGGACATTATTCAAGGATAAAATGTTAGAGGGCATCAATAAGTACATTCCAATTAAATTGAAGTTCGACAATAAAGATCCACGTTGACACAATAAGCAAGTTAGAAGTGCGTTTAGGCGTCAGAGAATAAGCCGCGTGAAAATAAAAAATATGCCGTCTACATAATCCGACGAGTATAGAGCAGCCTAAGTTCAGCCGTATAAGGAATCCCGCGCTAATGCGAGAAATACCATGCGCGAGGCTTTTATTAACTTCAGGAATGACGTATTAAATAATTATTTGAAGGAGGACCCTAATGGGTTTTGGTTCTATGTGAGAGAGGACCATGGTAGAGGCCCTACCATACCTTCCCTGCATAATGATTTGGGTGCCGTTATTCATGATGGCGTAGAAAAAGCCAACCTGTTAAACGGTCATTTTGTAAAAGCATTTACAGCCGTCAACGACCAACGCATACATTTTGCACCCGCTATAAGGAGCGACCTGATGGAAGATATACTATTTTCTGAGGTGGGAATAGCAAGGCAATTAAATTCCATCAGACCAAACATAGCTACTGGCCCGAAGAATTTCCTGCTTGCGTTTTAATAGAATTAGCTGAAGAATTAGTACATTTTCTTCGGATAATATTAGATAAATAAATTTCCCGCTGAGAGGTCCCTAACGACTGAAAGTTAGCGCACGTTATCCCAATTTATAACCCAGAAAATCACAGGCCGATTTCCTTAACTTCGATATCTACATCTACATGTTACCCTGCAATTTACCCAATTGGTGAGTGACAGGTGGTGCAATGCACCATAACCTACCTAAAGATTGTCTATCGCATGTTGACATTTTCAAATTTGATCTCGTACTGTCCTCGGAAAGAACGAGCATAGATAACGCTCCGTCCTACAATCGATCTGTCGTATCTTATCGCCACGGTCCTATCTACCTATATACTCGTACACTGGTACTTAAATTATTCCCACAATCTCATTTTTTAGACATTCCGATCTATATTTCTCCAGAAGCAGCAACCTTGAATTTAATCTACGATCCATTTCAAATCCCTCAATAATGAGGTGACGCTTACCTTATGTTCGTACTTTTGTTTTACGAATCTGGCTGCTCTGCGCTGCACTCTTTCTAATTGAATTATATGTGACTTCTCGTACGGATCCCATATGCATGACGCGTATTCCACTTGAGGTCTAACCAGTGATAAGTAGCAAGTTTCGCGAACTTTTTCTGTAGTGTTCCGTACTATTCTAACAATGAAAGTCAGTTTCTTGTTGGCCGCGCATATAACTCGACGAATGTGCATGTCCCACAAAATATCTCGACAAATGTTTACTCTTAAATATTTTAGATACTCCGCTGATTGAATATTCATTCCATCTATTTTATACTCGAAACCTACTTCTTTGTTCTTACTTTTCCAGAACGTAACTGCGGTCTAATTAGTGTAATAAATTTCAATTTGCCATTCTTTGCACCACGTTGAAATGGCTCGTAAATCTTCACGCAGCGACTGATGGTCCTTCTGGTTTTTTATTTCTTTATATAGAGCGGTATCATAGGCAAAGAGTCTAATTTTACTACGAACTACCGAGCAGATATCATTCACATAAATTAAGAAAAGTAGAGGGCCCAATACACTTCCGTAAGGAACACCCGATGCAACTAACGGGGTACGAGTATTTCCCATCGATGACAACTATCTGTTCTCTATTCGAGAGGAAGTCTCTCACCCAACTGACAACTTTCGGATTGATACCATATTTTCCTAACTTTGCAATTAATTTCTTATGAGATAGTATGTCAAACGCCTTCCTTAAGTCAACGAATATGTCATCGACCTGAGCATTTTTCTCTCCGCATCGCAACAAATCATCCACGAACAAGCCGAGCTGCGTTTCGCATGATCTACCTCTCCGGAATCCGTGCTGGCATCCGCTAAGCAATGAGTGACTATCGAAATAGCGCGTAACAGAACTAAAGGTTATGTGCTCAAGTATCTTGCACGATAATGAAGTTAGGGAAATTGGCCTATAATTTTCGGGGTTCTCTTTGTCGCCGCCCTTATGGATGGGCGTGGCGTGTGCCATCTTTAGGAACTACACCTTCATCAATGGATTTCTCGAGTATAATCTTTAAATACGGCGCGATTTCATAAGCTTACGTTTCAATACCCGCGCGGGTATATCCTCCGGCCCAGGAGATTTATTTGGTTTAACTGAATGAAGTTGGAACGCGATACCTTTTTCGGAAAATATCAAATCTTCCATCGCGTCGCCCTGATGCATAAGAGTTTCACATTCATCGTCATCAGGAGTAAAAGACATCGTGTAAGAATCTCGACCATATACACATTAGCAACATAATGCAATTTATTGATGGTAATTCATTGTTAGATGATTGTCAACACGGCTTCAGGAATGATAGGTCTTGTGATACACACCTCGGTCTCTTTCTTAATTGTTTACTGAGAAGCAGAGAAAATAATTGGCAGGTTGATGCCATCTACTTAGATTTTAGAAAAGCCTTTGATAAGGTACCTCACAGGAAGTAATCGTAGGAAGCAGAAGGTTGTTATAGATGGGAAATCCTCGAAATTAGTGTAGGTTGTCTCTGGTGTTCCACGGGGTAGTATAATTGGTCCGTTACTATTTCTAATTTATTTAAACGATATCAGCTCGGCAGTGAGAATTAAAATGAGGCTTTTCGTAGACGACACCGTCATTAATAGAGAAATATGCAGTCAGGAAGACCATCAGTATTTCCAAAATGATCTAGAAGCTATTTATGTATGGTATAAGGAATGGCAGTTAGAGATCAACCAAAAGAAAAGCTGCGTCATCAATTTCTTGAGAACCAAGAATATCTCTTTGGATGTTAATTATTCGTTGGACGAAGCAGAGATTCAAGTTTCAGACTCGATTAAATATCTTGGAGTCACGATCCATCGTGATCTCTCGTGGGACACCCACATTCGCCGATTGATAGGTTCCGCTAACAAAAAGCTTGCCTTTATAGGGAGAATAGTTCGAAATAGCTCCGTTATTATGTTATTTATATTATTTATCTTTTAATGTTTCGTCGCAATTTCAATTTAAGCAAGTGCACAGACATACGGACGGATAGACGCAAAAGTGACTACATTTATTTAAAGAAAAAAAACGCGCTAAAAAGAAAATAAAAGTACTTCGTTGATCCTACGCCTAAGAGATGAAAATTTTCCGAGAAGTCGGAGATTCGTTTCCATAATGAATTTCTACGGATGTGATATTATCAACAAAATAGCAAATGATCCCAATTTCTCTCCATAAATGAAGCATTTCATCATTTATCTCAAGCAAAGCGAATATCCTGCAAAACATCAATGTTAATGTACAGGTGGAGTAAACTTCTATTGAGCGATCAGATATTTTTAATAGAGTACAACTCTCGCCTGGACGTCCGTCCATCTTCGTCCCACACAAAAACAACGAAGAGAACGAAAGAGACTTCTTCTTGCGAGTCTGAACACGTTCGTGTTTTCCTGGGAAATGCCACGGCGCCGTGGGACTCGAACGACTACAAAGCAGAGAAAGAAGCCCTTTTTGTCCCTCCATAAGTTAACGAGCGACTACTCACGGACGAAATGGGTCCTCGAGCTCCGCAGGAGACCACCGCCGAAATTGTTAGCCTCCACTTAAGGAAATTCTCGAGCCTCATCTCCAATAAAGACCTCAAAATTTGCCCATCGACAATTCCTTTCAAAATCTGAGAAAATTTCATCGGAGATTCTTCACCTTGGGAAGGTATTGTGATTCCCGTGAATGCTGGCGAGGCGAGAGGCAGAACCCTCCCAGGTGGGAGGCGAATGGAGGTGAGCTTATGGCAGAAGGCGGTTGGAAATGATTCCAAGAAAAATAACATTCTCTCTACTTGTGCTCACTGCTAGTTGCCAACACGCTCCCGTAGTCGTGTCCACACGATATATGTGCATCTCTTTTCGAATGAGAACGTGATATTCGACTTTAACTGGATTAATGAAAATATTCTCCGACTTCTGGAGAAAGTTGCAAATTATGCCATTTGTAGCCTAATTTTTCTCGCCAAATGCTAAGTATTATGTTCATCCACAACATAGAAATATTCAAAGAAATAACTTATTTGAAAATCCGCAATATCGATGGAAAAATAATTTTTAGCGGTACATCTACATATTACCCTGCAAGTCACCTTGACGGTGGATGGCACGGTACGTGGGTGAACCTGCAAGCGTCAGTCATTCTTCGTAACATCGCAGCTCTGCATCGTCACTCTTTCTCAACCGACGTTATTTTTAAATTTAAGCAAGTTTTGAATTATTTTAAATCCTGCGTTCACTATGTTATTATGCATGCATATTTTTTTTGATTTCTTAAGTCTTTGTTGAAACCTGTGATAAGTTCTGATACTGGAAGATTTTGGTCAATTCTTATAATTTTGTTTTAATTTACTTTACATAACATTTACATACAATTTCAATATTTTTGTGATTTTTAAAAAAAGGTTTTATAAAGAATAAATGGATGCATAGCATCGAAAGCTCATTACATTTACTTTATTTTATGTCAACCTAATAATAAAATAACTATTTTATGTGAATTTTTTAAAAACGTTTATTAGAAGAATATAATCGGATGCATCGATTCAAAGGGTGGGCTATTAAAGCCTTAATCAAAGTTTTTTTAGGAAATCTGGTTCACTGCACCACCCATCTGTCTGGGGACTTGTATGGTATTATGTAGATGTAAGTATCAACCATTCTTATTAAAAATTTCCTATTTTCCCCGCAACTGTATTTTGGATATAGTCATCATCATCATAGGTAGTCTGTCTGTAGACAGGCCCATAATTATTCATGGTTAATCCTGGTTCTCCATATACTTACTCCGATTTTCCGCTGTCCTCTTCATATCTTGATAACCCTCTTTCCCTTTCAAATCGTCTATCAGCTGAAACCTCTTCCTACCTATTTCCCTTTTTCCATCTAGTTCTCCTTCTAACACGTCTTTAATCATTCTCTCCTCAGTTAATGTCCATCCCAGTTTGCCTTCCTCTTTCTAATAGTCTTCTGTATAATCATTCGCTTCTCTCCTACTCTTTGTAGCATTTCATCGTTTTTCATCCCATCTGTCCATTTTATCTTCAGCATTCTCCTCGAAGTCCACATTTCAAAGCTTTCCAAGTATTTGATGTAATTTTTCCTTAGCGTCCATGTTTCTGCCCCTTACAAAGCTATACTCCATACATGCATAGCATTTTACGAACTTCTTGCGGATATCTTCCCTTATATTCCCAGTAAGTAACTGTTTCTTTCTTCTGAAAACCGCTTTTGCTTTCCTATTCTAGTCCTGATATATGATCCGTACATTTTGGATATAGTATATATATGTATATGTATAACAACTTACGGAAAAGGAAAGGTAAAATGAATATATGGATGTCAACAAGGTGTTGGGATGAGGAAACCCAGTGAGCACTCACCAATCAGACGACTTCAGGTTGGCGAGGCTCCGGGGATGTCGAAGCGACACACGTAAAATAACACAAAAACACAGAAACATCACAAACGTACGTTTGTGATGTTTCTGTGTTTTTGTGTTATTTTACGTGTGTCGCTTCGACATCCCCGGAGCCTCGCCAACCTGAAGTCGTCTGATTGGTGAGTGCTCACTGGGTTTCCTCATCCCAACAACTTGTTGACATCCATATGTATATGTATATATATATATATATATATATATATATATAATGTTATTATATTTATATGTATGTATATGCATTACTCATGTATAATCGTATGTGTATATGAAAGTCGAAGTCGCAATACTAGGAAGCGGAACAATAACAAAGGCTTGCTTTACTAACAAGCAAAGAGATTCAAGACATTAGATGCCATAGGTTCGGTACTTATTGTTAGTAACAGTCGGTTTTCCGACCGTGGGGTATAATTTCAAACCATTAATGGCGATGGAGGAAACTGCGTTCGATTGTGCCTCGCAAAAAATACGCCACGAAAGGAGATAAATCCGAATTCCTTCATACCTAGGAGAGAGTGAGGCACATCTCACACGGACAGTTTTATTCGGCTCCGCGGAAAGCGAAGCGGGTTCAAGCCACCTCTTTCGATCCAACTAGTGGAGACCTCTATGCGTGGCATTCTCGTTCGAGCCTTAACATTCCCCGCCCGCTGCATCTCCCCCGCCTTCACGTCCTCTGCACATCCTCACCCCTCCCTCGCCTTCGGACCGCCCCCTCCCCCGTGGGCTCCCCCCGCCTCCTTCCCTTTCCATAGCGCCGCCATCTTTCCACTCGTTAAAGTCTCCACGCTCCCTTCCTTTCTCCAATACAACCCTTGGGGTATGCGGCATCCGACGTCCACCAACCGGCATCTCTTCCCATCTCCCTGCAACTCTCAAGAGGATTGGCTCCTCCCAGCCCCATTCCTGCGCGCCTCTGCCCTCTCCCCCTCCCCACCCTCACCAAGAGCAAGTGGTGCCAACTGTTGGACGTCGCTCTCAAGATCACAGAAAACCCTACATTCTTTCCTCTCATCCTTTCTCCATTTTTGGGTTTTGATTCAGACTGCTTCCAATTTATTTCGTACAAAAAATGTCAGTTATCTCTCCCATCCTTACTACTAAATGCAGCTTGGATGCCTTTTAAGAATTATACGCCTTTTCCCGTTGCGCTCTCTGATTTATAATGTTGTTTATTACATGAAAGATTTTCGTGTCAAGAATCGAAAAAGATTTTCTAGACCAGAGGTCCCCAACCCACGGGCCAAAGGCGACCCCAGAGAGCACTCTATGCGGCCCACAAAGCTGTGATGAAAAGGTGATCGGTAAAACTTGATTTAGACAATTTCACATTTTTTCAGTATAATTATCGTACTCAAAACCTTTTTTGGTGGAGCTTTAACACTAGTAATTTATTTACTCTTGATTTTTGCTAATATGAGACCACAGAATCTCTTGGTAACTTCTAATGTAAACGCTCATCCGGCTCGCCGAAGCTCTAGTGACTTCGAATGCGGCCCTCCGACGCATTCACAAGTGCGAATGCCGCCCGCCATGTTAAAAGGTTGGCCTCTAGACAATATGAGTTGAATAATTGTACAATGCAATTGTCCAATTGACCTGCAGAAAGGTTTTGAAAGTATATTTATGAATACTAAAAAAGGCGACAGAGGGATTCAGAAGGCCAGCATATGATGCCCAGAGAGTTCCATTTTATATTTCTGTAAATTTTAATTCCACATTTATAATTTAAATAAATTTCTGAAATATATATCTAAATCCACAACCTAGACTAATCTATATTTAAAAGATACTTATTTCAGTAATGTGCAAACACGATCTGCAGGTGAATTTTAGGGTAACATGTAGGTGAGATTCTACTGTTCCGAGAATAGGTCTTTATCCTCTCTTATAAATACTGTGTCTAATTAACTCACGTCTTCCGTTTAAAAAGCAAGAAGAAAGACGTGATGTTCATGCCATGCAGAGGAACAACCGCCGTCACGAGAAGACACGCCTCCCGAGCGCACTCTACAGATCAGACGCAAATTTGAGAACGAAAGGAATTTCCGGCGCAAAGCGTGATGAAGAGGGAAGAAAGCTTCGCGCCGAACGAATCACCCATAGCGCTCGCCGTTCTTATTAAATATCGCTCCGTCCATTTGATTTCCTTGGACATCCCGCAGCAACCCTAAAAACCCTTTTCCTGCCCTTTATTTGGACCTTTAAAGCCCTTCCATTTGCGTCCTCGCCCACCTGCCTCAGTGCCTCGCGACGACTCCTCCCCCTCTATTTTTAGTTCGGAAGACGTGTCCATGCCTTCAAGGAGGGGGCTGATGCAAAGGTGGTAGCAGCTGGAGACCAGGAGATCCAACGTAACGGAGAAAAAGTTTTGTTGAGATTTTATACCCGATTCGGCGGCGCGGAATTCAGCGATAGAGCGATGCGTCGACCGTCATTTATCAGTCGCAATAAAAATTAATTGCATTATGACGGGAAATTCTAATTGATTCCAAAACAGTGAAATGGAATTATCTACATCAATATTCAAATAAATATATTATTTATTTCTGATTTCGATTCTAATACTAATATTTCCTTTATCTAATTTTCTTAGATGAAATCTAAATTATATTGCTGTAATTAAAGTAAGGAAAATTATGTAATATATACATTAAGCATGCCAGAAAACGTAGAAATAGTCACTATAACAGAGAAATACTACAGATAAATAGACCAATAAGAGGGTTTATTCAGAGTTTATGTTTGTGCAGTGACACCCCTTGCAAAACGCTCCTGGCGGCTTGCGGGATATTCATTTAAATGTAAAGGTATATATGTACATCTACTTGATACCCTTCAAGTCACTTTTTGGTGAATGGCAGGGGGTGCCGTGCACCAAGAGTCCAAAGTTTTCCTACGTTATCTGTTCCTATTATGTTCTCTTATCGTCCTATGGAAAAACGATCTCCTATATTGCTCCGTCCTACAATCGATCTCACGAATCTTATCCTCGCTGTCCTAACTTCCAAAATACGTCGGAGAGAACGGAGCGATATAGAGGATCGTTTTTCCCTAGGACAATAAGACAACATAAGAGGAAAAGATAACGTAGGAAAACTAGGGTCCTTTGGTGCACTGCACCCCCTGCCATACAGATGTAGATGTTTCGAGATACGTCAGGTTTCTGATAAGATCTACTATCTCATTCGCTAGTCCCTCCGACATATATTTTTCTAGTAGTTTAAATCTAGCCTGAAGTCTACTTACCTCTAACGAAGTCTATTACAGTTTATCTATTAATGACGTTACACTTTGTTTACTATCATAATTTCTCTTGCGCTGAACCTTTTCCATCTCCTTATTCCATTTTCGTAAGGATCTATACTATATCTATATTATATACCCATATTGGATCTCGTTCGGTAAGTAATTTGCTGCCACATTGTATAACTAGTGCAAGAACGTGTTCTTTGGGAATAAATCTAATGATTCCTCTATGATAGAAGATAGCCGCTCCGTTCTCCTCAGCTCTTCCTCTCGAAGGAAGAAAACTAGGAGAACGGAGCGGCTCGAAACGTGCAGCAAAGTATGACATTCCTTACACTTTCCATGGAAAGGAATGCACCGAGAAACACTATATTCTAGCGTGCCTCAGACGGAGTGAGAACCCAACCCAACCCGAGAAGGAATCTCAGAACGTGACCTTAATTAGAGCCCCGTGCGTCCGCCTCTCTCCCACTCCCTCGAGTCCATCCGGGACACGGTGTAACGTCGATCAAAGTGGGCGGTCGGACGGCAAGAGGGTGGGGGCGAGAGGGACAATTTCTCGCTCCGACCCCTAAGGTACGATGGAATGGGGATTCGCGGATTAGGTGCGTCGGCCGATCGCGTCTCCCCCTGGCAGGGCGAAAGGAAACCACGAGGCCCCTTCGCTCTCCCCCCGACCCCTCCTCCCTCCGCAGCGCCGAGCCAACCCTCCTTCTGTGGTAATCAGTCCGCTCGAACCACACCCCACGGCGCCCGGGGCATTGCGAAAGAAATCGCTGCAGCCAGTAGTTAAGGGCGACATACATTTGCAATGTCTCGTTCTCGAAGTAGATGTTGCGATATTGCAATCGTGGGATTTTCTCTCGAGTCATATTAGCGGACTGATATAATGTCTTTAATGAAGGAAACATTTCGTGGCAATGTTTTGACGATGTATTGATGAATACATGCCATACATTCTATTTAAGCAAAGATTAAAATATAATGAATCCTTTCAGAGTTTCTACATTCGATTGCAAAATTTACCGTCCTAATTGGTAAACCGTCTAAATCTTTGATTTCTTTCGATAAACATTCGTATTCCTTCCTCTTTCTCGTTTCGGTTACTTTTAAGATTATTTTATATCGAATTACTAAGCACCAATCTCCCCCAAATTATTAGATAGTACGATACACAATATTTAAAGTTTTCTAATTTTCTTACCTGAGAACATTTTAAATTTGTTCAGCCCATTTTTAAGTCTAACATTGCTATTTATAATATGTGAATGTTGCTAAATAATTATTGCGAACTATCATCGTGCTCTTAACGATAATTTTATCCGACTACTAGATAAATATACAAAACTCATTATGGTGGATTAAAAAAAATTCAGTCGTGAAATACTAACCTAAAGACTATTAAAATTATTCTGTAGGAACAATAAACAATGGAAATTCAAAATATTTTTACTCGCGATATCAGAAAATGGTCGAGAAAATCCGTATTTTATAATATTTATGTTTGTTTTTAATATTCAGATCCTTAATTATTATTATTATTTAAATATCTCAACATTCAATATTGGACATCGGTTTAATTAAGCGCGGTTGCTTGTAGCGTCAGCAACAAAATTTCAAGAACGAGAAAACACCGAAAAATATTTCTACAGCGAACAAAATTTTAAACTTCTAGGAAGTCATATTTACACGATTCAATCTTTAGGTATATCGCAACGCATTTTTCCACTGAAATAAAAAAAGCAGAGCTCGTTAGGTAAACGTCTTTCATTTCAGGCGCCGTTCTCACTGCCAGACCACTAGACGTCTCCCATGCTCTGACCGCCTCCCCACTCCCTCTCTGTCTCTCCCTCATTCCTTCCGAGAACGGAGCATGAGCTCACTCGAGCATCAATCTCAGTCTGCGACTCCCACGCCACGCCATCTATTATCCACCATCCTTCCTGCACCGAGCAGCTCTTTCGTGGCGACCCCTCTTTCCCTCCTCGTCCTCCCTCCGAGGAGGCTCTCCCTGTCACGCTCGCCCCTCCCTCTCTGCACCGCATTCCTCTACTCCCCCAAATATCCGAACTCCTCCCTTTCCCCGTCCCCAACCTGCGTCTTTTACTCTGACCTTTAATTTCCTCCTCGCATTCTCTCCTGCCGGCCTCCCACTCCACGCTTTCCACACCATTCTCTAACCCACTCACTATTGACTCACTGAACCGAGCTATTCGAGTCCCACGAGCATGTGGATACAGGTTTGGTTCGAGGAATAAGTCGATTCGACTCGCATCCTGAAAGTGAACCGTCTCGAGAGCCTTGAGCACGCGACCTCTGTCCGTTCCCCCCGCATTCGGTCGTTGATATCTCTCGCGTCTGTTCGACGTTTGGGAGACGAAGAATGGGGCGCCGGACACGTAGACGAATTTGACCGTTTGCTTTCGCTTGTGGCAACATGTAGGGATTCTCACTGTCCGGTGGACGCTGAGGACACGATGCACACGTCACTTGGAGGCAAATTATCGAAGTTAAAGTATCTATAAACCGTAATGCCTAGAAGTGTGCTAAATGGATGCTTAATTCCTACACGTCGGCAATTTTAAATTCAATTAAGCCAGAAAATAATTGCATTACCGCCACACAAGTCGCTAAAAGTGTATGACCAGGCCATCAATTGGGAATGAAGAAAGAGTAATCTTGCAATACCACAGGCCTTTTGGTCCTGCATGGATTGATCGTTAATCGCCAATATCCTTTGCTCTCTTTAAGATTAGACGTGGTAAGAGAGAATTGGTTCAATTCATAAGGTGCGTATAATTATTTCTTTAATATTATGAAACATTTGCAATAAATAGATCGATGCCTCTTTATAATCACGAATTAGTGAAACTATATATTTGAATAAATCTACAAATACGTCAAATAATTCGGAAAATATCCAACGGCTTTCTATCGTATTTAAGGGAATTTAGAAATTCACATATGTATTCCATTTCGTCCAGAAGTAATCGCAACGAAAAATGCATACAAACTTGAACGCTCCAAAATATTCTGATATTTTCCGGAGGAATACGTACATAGGCGAGCGCTCTCCGTCTTCCTCTGCCATCCCCGAGGCACTCAGGCAATGCACCTCGTACCCCAACCCCGCCCCTCCACAATCCCTCCACGCCAGACAGATCAGGCAACCTCATCTCATCCGAGGGTCAAGGTCCCTCCCTCGGCCCACAACTCCACCCCTTCGTCCCACACCACTCTCCGAGGTTCACCTGGCGAGCTACGCTCCTAGCCTCCCACGTAGGCCTCTCTTAAAAGGCGCCTCATTCCCTATCTCAACCCTTGAGGCAGCTACGCCGCTGCCACGGAGATCTCAATCGCCCTCGAATTTCCCTGGATTCCTTTCTGAGGGAAAAGGCACGTTTATGAGTTATAGCGGAGAGGGTGTGTTTGGGCCGTGTGGGTGAGGGAGCGGCGAGAGGAGGAGAGGGCGGGAATCGGGGTGTGTGCGCACGAGGGAGTGGAGGGCGGGGGGCGTTGGTTGGGTTGAGGCATTTTTGGTGGAAGTGAGAGAGTCGGAAAGAACGTGTAAAATGGGATGAGAGGGTGATGTGGGCGGAGAATGGGGGGGAGGGGGCAGGTGAAGGAAGGTAGTCGAGTGAAATGGAAACGCTTCGGTTCCTCACCGGAAGCTGGTAAGTTTGTTCCGCTAGATGGAGCGGGTTCTTCGAGAGGGGAGCTTCGGAAGGGGAATCTGATGGAGTTCATTTTTCGGCCTTAGAAATCGAGTCCATAAAAGTCAGCCTCGTGACCGTGACACCGAGCTGTCGACAATTTCAGTTTAAATACGGGGCATTTGAAATGTAGGCTACATGATTTTCTGCGCACTAGATGGTTCACAGGCCGGCGTTATTATTTTTGTGAAAGTGAAAGTTTCATAAGCATACCACACTGAATGAAATTCCGTCGACAAAATAAATATGGTTCCAAATAAAAATCATTTTCTAATACTGGTTTACTTTTATATGAATTTCATATACAAACTGCAATAGATGCATTGTTCAGTTCTTGTTCTAAAATTATACACTCAGTAATTGGATATTTATCAATTGTTTTTAAATATTATGCCAATGATTGCACCGCCAGAAAAATTACATGTGGTGACAATCTATTAATTACTAATCGTAGGTGGAAAAATCTACAAATGACTATTTTTATGAAAAATATAATTAGAGCAATGAAATTTAGCTTGGAATACATTGTTAGACAACATAATATAAATGTTTGTTAGCCATCTCAAAAATTAAAAATTTGACAACCTTCCCCAGATGTTTATAATATTCGCCATAATAACGACTGCAAAGCCACTGGCATTCCTCTGGCCTCTTTTAAAATCTTGGTTACCTTTCGCAAGCTAATCGCAAAAAGAAATTTTTCCTCTATTTATATTTCCATGAAGTGAAATAGCCACATTCTCTCATATTCCATATAATACGCTTTAATTTAATTTATAAATTGATGTTTTAAATCCCATTATGTGCATCTTTCTTGAGTTGGCTGTTCTGAACGTAGGAGGCCTTCAATGTCTCCAAGAGAGCGTGAATAGTGTTGTGCCGTGAGAAAGGTAGATAGACTCAATTTTTTGGAAAGGGAAGGGGGAACAAGGTCGACGAGGAGGGTTCTGTAGGGATTATAAATATATTTGAACACTCTCAGCACTTTGTCTGACAAATTAAATCAGCGAACCTTAAAATTGGTTCACCCAACAATTGAACGGGTGCTTGAGCTCATACAAAAGTTTGAGAAATATTACCCTAAATTTGCAATTGGAGTCAAAATTAACAATGGAATTTCTTTTTTTAGATTAAATTAAAAAGCGACCTAATTACAATGAATTGGAAATAACCTTCATATCCCCCAGCGTTCTGGATTATTATGTCTCAATTTTAAAATGATAAATAATTTCCTTATGAGATTTAAAGAGATCCTGAAGCAAATAAATAAATGAGCAATATAAAAACATTGTTCTCAAATCTAACAAAGATTCTACTCCGATCAAATTAATTATTATCCATTGAAGACTAATATAAAATGGCTATAATAATCCAAGAGGTTGATTAGCCAAAAATACACACACACACACATGAATAGAAAATATTAATTCGTTAGTTACCTGTATGAATTGTAGTTATCTCTAACCTAAGGTTGTAAAATAAATGCTCAGGATGATCATAAATCTCTGCAAAGGAGGGATCTCCGAATGGTGTAAGGTATGGGTTTTGAAATATTCTTAATTCACCGTTAACCAACGTAAGCAACAGGGCAGCACATATTGGGCCTCTGCCTATCGATCTCTCACGAAACACAGCCAAACTAACACAGAACCTAGTTTGAAAAAAACTGGTGCAAGGAATTGCATTTGAAGATCAACCTCAACAATTGATCCGTTATGAATTTCTATAATCAATGGATAGATAAAATGGACGCTGTTTTCATTCAATTCAGGAAGGTGTTTAATAAGGTGCCTCATCGGAAATAAACTCGAGGATCCGCGGGATCTTCGGCCTCGCTCAGCCCACTTAGGGCTGATGGGGGGAATCACATGTTCAATATTATTATCGTCAGAATTGAAAGTGCTGTCCTCAGCAGTAAAATATGTATGAAAGAAATGTAAATCTAAGAAACGCACCAAATAAGGAACTAATGGTAAATGAACCTGAGCCGTGTCTCCTCGTTGAGACAGCAGTTATAGTAAAACAGACAAACAAATAGACTAAGTGTACAGGGACTCAACAGGAGAGACCGCGCGAACGCAAATTGCGCGCCTCCGGGAGACTCCCTGTATATTTTAGAGAAAATTTTATTTGACGTTTTATTCATCGTTTGATGTTTTCCGTATGTATGCTATATTTCGTTTCTATTGGATAAGATTAGGAAATTATCGCATTGCGCTAACGCAAATTGCGCAATAACTATAAGGGTGATATTCTAAAAAATCTATAAGCAGTCGACTCTAAGAGATTTGTACATGCACACGAAGTTTGGTGAAAATCGGACAACCGAGACGGCAGCTATCGTAGAACAAACAAAATGCACAGGGACTAAACGAGAGACCTCGCTTCGCTCGACCAATCACAAAATTGTGAATTGGATGAGAGACTTCCCTCGGAATAGAGATAGTGATACAGATAGTGATCATCGATGCAATGCACTCTCCTCCGTTCAGGTCGCGCCAGGTGTTCCTCAAGGAAGTGTATTGGGCCCTCTATTATTCTGAATTTATTGAAATGAAATTTCTTCGCTAGTAGATAGTAAAATTAAATTTTTCGCAGATGGTACCGTCATATATAAGGAGATACTCAACCGACATGACCATCGGTCGCTGCACGAAGATTTAAAAGCCATTTTCGCGTGGTGTAAGGAATGGAATATTGAAATTAGTTACAGTAAATGTACCGCAGAATCGTTCCGGAGAAGTAAGAATAGAGAAAAAGGTTTCAAGTACGAAATCAATACAAGGAATATTCAAGCAGCTGAACATGTAAAATATTTAGGAGTTACCATTTGTCGTGACCTCTCGTGGGACATGTAAATTCGTCGTGTTATAGGTGAAGCTAACAATAAACGCGTTCATAAGCAGAATAGTGCGGATTAGTAAAGAGAAAGTACGTGAAGCGTGTTATTTTTCACTAGTTAGACCGCAAGTGCAATATGCCTCCAGTATATGGGATCTGTTTGAGAAGGGCCTTATAATTAAGTTATAAAGTGCACATCGGAGAGCAGCCAGATTCGTTATACAAAAGTACGAATATATGGAAAGCGTAAGATCATTATTGAAGGAATTAAAATGGAGATATCCGGAAGACCGTAGAAAGTGCTCAAGGTTAAGACCCCTAGAGAAATATAGGTCAGAATATCTGTCAGATGTATTGGGAATAATTGAGGTTCCAACGTGCATAGGAAGAAACGATAAGATACGTGAGATGGACGGAGCGTTTTAGAGGCTCATTCTTTCCGAGAACAATACGAGACCATAACAGGAAAGTCAAATCTGCGAGTAGTAACTGCTAGGTAGGCCTTGGTGCATTGCACCCTCGTCCGCCCACCAGATTGATGAATTGCAGGTTGCCATGTAGAAGTAGATGGATTTGAAATATTCTACCTCTGAACTATCGTAGCAGAACAACCAAGGAAACATCCGCGTTCAGAAACGAGAAAAATTGTTCTGCTACGATAGTTCAGAGGTAGAATATCCGCCCGGCAAGTGGAAGACCCGGGTCATAGCAGACTTTTTTCTCGTTTCAAAAATTATTCCCACCTTCACAGCTTATGCCTGTCTGCATAGGATCTTCGGATCATATTATTCCATCAATTTCTTGCTTGGCAATCTCACCATTTGATAGGGAGGAGTTTTCTTCGATGTATCTCTTCGAGGACATCCGTTGGGGCAGTTTGATACTAGCTTGGCTAGTTCCGTCCCAACCAAGGAAACATCCGCATTCAGAAACGAGAAAAATTGTTCTGCTACGATAGTTCAGAGGTAGAATATCCGCCAGGCAAGTGGAAGGCCCGGGTTCGATTCCCGGTCATAGCAGACTTTTTTCTCGTTTCAAAATTATTCCCAAGATATGGAGAGGACAGCGGAAAATAGGTGTATATGGAGAACCAGGTTTAACCAAGAATAATCACGGACCTGTCTACGGACAGACTACCTATGATGATGACTCAATCTTTAAGTCACGATCCGTCGTGATATCTCTTGGGACACCCACGTTCGCCAAGTGGTAGGTTCCGCTAACTAAATGTAGGCATTTATGGGAGAATAGCTCAAAGCAGCTCCGAAAAGTGAAGGATTTATGTTATTTATTATTGGTCCGACCGCAGCTCGAATATATGAAAGCTGTGTGGGATCCTTAGGGAAAGTGACCTACTAAGGAGATTACGATAGTGAAAGAGCGTGTCATTAATAGAGAATCTGAAATGGGCTTCGTTAGAGGACCGTAGATTAATGGCTATATTTAAACTGCTGGAGAAATATATGACGGAGGGCCTAGGAAATGAGACAGTAGATCTTATTAGAAGCCCGACTTGTCTCGGGAACCAGGAGAGCGAGGATAGTATTCGCGAGATCAATTATAGGACGGAACAGTATAGAGCAGGAGTCTCCAAACGTTTTTACAGGTGGGCCACTTGGTCAATAAATGTTATGTTCGCGGGCCATACCAACATAAATTTGAAAATATAGGCGCACAATAAAAATAAATTTTCGTATTAAAAGGTGGTTTTGTGAATTGGATAAATTACGATTTTTTCCGGAAATTTTTTTGGCTTGTCACAGAGTAGAAGCGTAAACAACGAAATGTTTTTATTTCGTTTTCTTTACGTTATTCAAAAATAATTTCGTTATTTCGTTACGTTACGCATAACGTTTTCCAACACTGATTATTATATCCAGTTAAAAAATTGAAAAGACCTGTTACAGGCTCGAGGGCTACATTAAATGAAGTCGCGGGCCACATGTGGCCCGCAAGCTATCGTTTGAAGATCCCTTATTTAGAGAATCTTTCTTCCCTAGAACTATAAAAGAACATAATATGAAAAGGTAACGTAGGAAAAATAGGGACATTTGGTGAAATGCACCCACTGCTATCCATCAATAAGGCGATTTGCAGGGTACCTATCATATAAATATAGATGTGTAGATGACAATAGTTTAAAGACGTTTGTTGATTCAGTAATGAAAGCTATATATAAATACATTCCTCTTAAGGTAGTCCGTGAAAGGAAAATGCCGAGATGGTTCAAACAAGTCCGTATAGTGCTGAAGTTAAATAGAAGATGTCACGCTTGACTGAGAACGATACCTGTCTATCTGGCGAATAAAGAAGAAATATATGGAAGCGAGATGTAAAGCGCGGTCTGTAATGAAAAATGCATTAAGCGATGAAAAGGGGAAAATTTTTGGAGAAAATTAGAAAGATAATCCGATATCGTTTTGGTCATATGTCAGGAAGGCAAGAGGCGGAGGCCCCACCATACCAACGCTGCGTTCTATAAATGGATATGTAATTACGAAACCAAAAGAGAAGGCTAATTTATGGAGTAGCATAATCAAAACAGCGTTCACAACCCAAAGAGAAGGATTGGATATAGAACTAGAGCGTTGTACGGACAATATTATGGATAACATCTCAGTTACGGTGGACGGTATCGGAAAGCAACCCCAGTGTTTTAAGCGAACAAGTTTCCAGGTCCAGATGTCGTACCCTATACCAGGGTTTTTCCAACTTTTTTCCTGCGACCCAGTAAAATGAGAAAATATATGATGCGGCCCACAAAAACTTTTATTCATAAATTAGTGATTTCGCCTTACAGTCGTAACTAAAGAAACTATGAAAGGCAATGCAGGAGGTTGGGGTAGAAGAGAAGCCCTAAAGACTGGTAATAATGAAAAATGGAAAAACCTCATAATAACCGTAAAAATAATAAGAAGGAACTGTTCATACGCCTGTTTAGGGGAAATTAGGTACTCCACACCAGGGACCTAAAACTCATGCAATCGCTTGGGAATCCTTAAGTATTAAATTTCTGGCATTTACAACAAATCTTCAGGAATTTTAAATTCGGCAACTATCCATCTACATCTACATGATACCCTGCAAGTCATCTTTTTGGTGGATGGCATGGGGTGCAGTGCACCAAAGGTCCTTAGTGCTCCTAAGTTATCTTTTACTATTATGTTCTCTTATCGTCCTAGGGAAAAACGATCCTCTATATCGCTCCGTTCTACAATCGATCTCGCGAATCTTATCCTCGCTGTCTTGCATTCCGACATAAGCCGGGCTTCTGATAAGACCTACGACAACCTCATTCGCTAGTCCCTCCGACATATTTTTTCAGCAGTTTAAATCTAGCCTACAGCCAACGTTGCTCTAAAGATATCCATTTCAGACTTTCTATTAATGATGTTACGCTTTGTTTATTATCGTAATTTCTCTTTATAAATCTAGCTGCCCTGCGCTGAACCTTTTCTATCTCGTTAGTGAGTAGTCCCTTTTCGTAGGGATCCCACACAGCTGACGTATATTAGACCTGCCGTCGAGCCAAGGATAAATAAGATAATTCTTTCACTTTTTCAGAGCTACTTCAAAATATTCTTCCGATAAAAGGCAACATTTTTTTAGCGGCACCTATCAATCGGAGAATGTGGGTGTGTGTGGGGTTGGAAAAGGAAGGCATAAGCTTCTCTTAAATGAACACCTTTTCCACAATCATTCTCCTCAATTAAGCTTAGCTAATATTTTGTAAATACTTTGTATATTTGTTGTCTTTGGCCCTTTTACCAAGTGTTTGTAACATTTGTGACATCTTGTACCTTTATTTTGCTCCCGCCTTCCTATTCCAACCCCTTCCTTTTCCTAACCGTCTCATTAATAACCTTGGCAATCTCACCATTTGAGAGGGAGGAACTTTCTTCTATGTATCTCTTCAAGGACATCCGTTGGGGTAGTTTGATACTAGCTTGGCTAGTTCCGTCCCAACCAAGAACACATTAGCGTTCAGAAACGAGACACAACTGTTATTCGCATCCCGCATTCTTGCTTAATGCGCCCTGGTGATTTCTTCTCTCCTGGCTTAAATTCAGTAGTGTCCTAAGAGGACACACTAAAACCCCGTCAGTCGGGGGCGTTTACCTTGGGGCAGGGATTCGATGGTATCCAGGCTGGCGATGGGCCGTTTGTAACGATCCCACCACCTAACATGGATATTTCCTATCCGGCGTACCTCCTCATGAGGAGAGAGGGCCACCGCGGTGAAATAGGCCTTCGCAGCCATAGGAAGCTGGACGTCGAGTGGCTCCACATCAGCCAGGCGATGAATCCTGGCGTTGCCATCCGACCTGGAGCAGTTCAGCACCCACCGTATTTTGCACTAACTGGGGACGGTTGATGCTGGTCCGGGAAGCCGATGACCAGACCGGTGAGGCGTAGGTCATCACTGAGAGGACACACGCCAAGTATAGCCTCCTTTTGGTCTCCATGGAGAGGCACCGCGAACCCAGTAGCGGACGAATCCTTCTGAGTGCCGCGAATCCCCTCTGTCTCAGCCGTTCGACCTGCGATGTCCAGAGCAGCCTCCGCTCGAGCTGGACTCCGAGATAGGTCACTTCTCTCTCCCATGGAATGACGTCCCCCATCACCGATCGATCGATTCCGGGCGGAGCGCCGAAACCGAGGTGAAAGACGATGGCTTTCGTCTTACCCGGATTGACGGCGATCCGCCATCGACGATACCACCTGTAGTCCCAGGGCCGCTGCGTACTTTTGGGAGGAGCGGCAAAAGATCGCCGCATCTTCCGCGTACAGGGCCAAAATGATGATCCACCCATGGTCTCGTGGCACGTCGTAGGTGAAGATGTTGAACAGGACTGGCCCCAGAACGGATCCTTGCGGAACACCAGCCCGTGCCTGCTAGAGATCCGATCCGTCCTGAAGCCACTTCACCCGGAATTCCAGGCCGCGTAGGTAGGATTCCACAAGGCGAAGAATCCAGGCCGGGAATTGGAGTCGATGCATCTTCAACAGGAGTTCCTCGTGCCACACGCGGTCGAAGGCCTTCGAGATGTCGAAGAAGGCCCCTGCGACCGCGTGTTTCCTGTTGAAGGCGTCGGTGATGAAGGACGTCGCTCGCGCCAGCTGGTGTGTGGTGGAGTGACCCTCTCGGAATCCGAACTGCTCCGCTGGAAGGGACTGCCCCTCTTGTATGTGGTGCTGGATCTTAGGCTGCAGCAGTCTCTCAAACATCTTCCCAAAGCCCACCAGCAAGGAGATGGGGCGGATATCACCTGGGCTAAGTTCTGCGTTCTGCTTCTTAGGGATGCAGATGACCCTCGCCCGCTTCCAAGACGATGGGAAGTGAGAGATCCTCGCGCAGCCTGTGTAGATGTTGGCCAGTTCAATGGCTGTCACTGGAAGCTGCCGAATGACGGTGTTGCAGATGTCATCGTCCCCCGGCGCCAGCCTCAGGTTAAGCCCCCAGATGACATTAACAGTGTCCTTCGGCCGGAATTCCGGGATGGATTCTGGGTCCAAGGGCTCTCGGTACATCGCCGCCAGTCCCTCTGCGACCTCGAGCTCAGCTTCCGCCGATTCCGCTGTGGAAGGGTCGGGAGTAAAAACATCTCGGAGGTATTCTCCAACCATTTCCGCCTTCTCCGAGGGAGTGGCTGCCACCCTATTCCCATGGGAGAGGAGTGGGTCCCGGTGCTGCCCTCCGCGCAGCTGCCGGCAGACCTTCCACACCGAATGGTCCTCCAGGGAGACAGACGACAGGCGAACCTCGCGCAGCAGTATCTGGACTTCGAAGTTGAGGTCCGCGAGCTGCTGCTTGAGGTCCGGAGTTCTGTGGCGCTGCCATCGCCCCCGGACATTTTTACGGAAGGTGATGGTATTCCGCAGACCGGGAGGCAGCGCAATCCTTATGGCGTGTCGAATCTGGACCATGGGGATGTGGGCTCCCATGGATTCCTGCATCACCGAGGTAAGACGATGGACCATGGCGTCCGCCTCCACCGCTGTTGTTGGTGGAGTCGGGCGATCGGGAAGGTTCGCCGCGATGTTCTTGCGGAAGCTCTCCCAATCCGCTCGGGCGAAGTTGCGACGTTGTCTCGGCGGGATCTTCACCGGCAATTCTCCAAGGAGGAGTGTCAGATTATGATCCGACGAGAGGCCGAAGACCGAGTACATGCTCGCCGACACGCCAAGGTTTCGTGCAATGGCGACGTCGAGTACGTCGTCTGAGGGCAGGTAAGTTGGCTCGGTAGGTGCCAACACACTGAGTCCCTCCTCGTCGATAACGTCCCTCAGGTGGAAGCCACGGCGGTTGGAGACCCTGGAATGCCAGCTTGGATGCTTGGCGTTCAAGTCTCCGAGGATGAGAGACGGAGCAGTGCCGGGGCCGAGTAGATCAGCCAGCGGCTCGGAGTCCCAGGGAGCGGACGGGCGGTAGTAGGCCGAAGAGACCTTGACCCAGCCGCGGGTGGTGCGGATATCTATTGAGACAGCCTCAATTCCAGGGTAGGGCCTTATGGGGTGCAGACGATGCTGCACGGTATGGTGGACCAAGATGGCTGCACCTCCTCCGACTCGTTGTTGCTGGGCTGGAGCCGCTGCTACTCGGTCGGCTCTGTAGATGGTCCATCCAGGGAGCTTCCAGCTGTCTTTTGGCTGCAGATGGGTCTCATTAATGGCTGCGACGACTGCGCCTTGTCCTGTAGAAACGCCCGGAGTTTCTCCGTCTTCGCCTTGACCCCGTTGGCGTTCCACTGGACGAATATCGTGCAGCCCATAACAGCCATTAACGGGTCGGTTTTGTTGCCCTCGTGCCAACTCCTCTAGGAGAGAGAGGAGAAGTCGGCCTTCCGTAAACGCAATGTAGCGCCGTAGTGATCTACACGGAGTGGAGAAAATCATCCAGATGTCCTCGCCCGGAAGTCCATCACCACTCTGCCCTGCACTGGGTTGCGGCTGTGAGGCAGGGGCCTCAGGAGCCGACGAAGTCGTCGCTTCAACCGGCGCTGTGGGTTGGGCGGCTTTAGCTGGGGCGGCCAGCTTCGGGCAGGCTGGTGGTGGTGTCTGCTCCGTTGCCGGAGTCGAAGCCAGCTCCTTAGTTGCCGGTTTGGCACCGGCGACGGCAGCAAAAGACGCGGCACGCGTCACAGGCCTCGCTGCCTCCTTGGTGTTTGCCCGCTGCGGCTGCTTGCGCGAAGGATGATGAGCCCTGTCGCGACGAACAGCCTCCTCGTAGCGATTCAGCACCTCCACGAAGACAGGGCACTGCCGAAAGGAAGACAGGTGAGGCCCCTCGCAGTGGACACATTTCGGAGCCGAAGTGGCCGGCAAGGGACATTCCCGGGAGGAATGATCTCCAGCACACTTGAAGCAGCGGGGAGGCATGGTGCAGGCGACTGCCCGGTGCCCAAAACGCTGGCAATTGAAGCACATCAGGGGGCCACGGCCACCCCTGAAGTGCTCAATGGAGACGTTGCAGTCGCAGACACTTGAAATCCTGTCGACCGCAACTCCCCCTGGTTGCTTCTCTACAGTGGCAATGCATCGCCTTGTGGGAAGGTTCTCTCCTCCGCGGATCTCGGTGAGGTGCCGGACGCCACGGACTACAAACCCCTTCGCAGAGAGGTCCGCCGCGATATCCTGCGTGTCATAGCCCGTGGCAACGCCTCGGATGAGGAGTCTGGTAGCTCACTTGAGGTCCAGCGGCTGGGTATGATACTGGACTCCCATGGCGTCCAGTTCCTTCAGCGCGGCCCTATGCTGCTCTGACGTAGTCACCAGGATCCTTGTGGACGCCTGGCGAACTTGCATTTCAAAATGCCCTCCACCGCCAGCCTGCTTGATGGCAGCAGCCACCCTCTTGTGAGAGGGAAGGCCATAGGCGGTGATTGGAGCCATTTTCGGGCGCGGCGTCGGGGCGCCGTCCTTCGTAGACGCCGACTGGGCGGCATCATCGGTCATGGGAGAGAAGGAAGCCTTCCCCCTCTTCTTGCGGCGCTTGCCCCGCACCACAGTAAAGTCCCTCTCTGGGACGCTGTCAGCGCGAGACTCCTCCTCCAGGACGGGTGCAGACCGCTTGGCCAGGTCTGGTCCGTCTCCAGAGGCATCGGGCGAAGAAGGCAGCTTCCTCTTCCCTCGGATCCCCTCCGAAGTGTCCATGGCGTCCTCAGTGGAAGCGGACGCTTGGGAGCTGTCAGTGGCAGGCGTTGGCGCCTCAGACTGCGGCAGGGCAGCCTCCGAAGCTATCTTCGGCGAGGCGTCGGATTTTTTGTGGCCCGGAAAAGGGCCGTTTTTTTGCGACGGCCGATGTGAGCGGAAGAAAATCCGCAGAGGCGGGAGAGGCGACCTCCTTGGTCGCTTTCCGGCCAGCAGGGGCTTTTCGGGCACGAGCAGGTCGTGCCGCTATCGAAGAGGAGGGGCCCGGAGATGAGCCAGGCAGATCAGGGGCGGAAGTGCTAGGGGACGAGCCAAGCGGAGCAGAGGCGTGTGATGTCACAGCAGGCTCTGAGTCCGCCGCTGGAGCTTCGGCGTCCGCAGCAGGCGGGGCCGGCGGTGGGGAGACTTCCATCGCCGAATCCTCTACGGCAGGCGCTTCCGCGTCGTGACGGTTTGTTTCCAAGCCGGAAGGTATGTGGCCCTCCGAAAGGCCAGGTGTCACCTGGAGGGGAGCAGCCGCATGGGCCAACTCCCTTGCCAGTGCCTCAGATGAGTCGAACCGCCGTCGGATGAACCGCACGGAAGATCCGTCCTCTAGAATTAGTCGGGCAATCCGACCGGTCGAGTGGGACCGTCGGTGTCCTCCTCCTGGTATGGGTTGGGAAGCCATAGCGCTGAGTTGCCCCAAACGCGATGGATTGCCAGTCACTGTTAATTACACGAAGTATAATCAACAGTAACTTTGCTCTCGGCGAGCCTTCAGAAACGAGAAAATTGATCTGCTACGATAGTTCAGTGGTAGAGTATCCGCCCGGCAAGTGGAAGACCCGGGTTCGATTCCCGGTCATAGCAGAATTTTTTTTTCGTTTAAAAATTATTCCCAACTTCACAGCTTATACCTGTCTGCATAGGATCTTAGGATCACTTTATTCCATCAATTACCTAGTTCGATTCTAACGCACCATCTTCAGGGTTGCATAAAAGATTTTCGGCTCAAGTTCCATATATATATATATATATATATATATATATATATATATATATATATATATATATATATATGATTAAATACATCAAATGGAAAAGTTAGGACGGTACGATGTGATGTACGCTAGGGCATTGGAATTAGATGATAAGAAGTCCAATGTAATTCGTTGTAAAGGAATTATGAACACGGATGAGAAGATAGTCTCAGAAACAGAAGATGTAGCACAGATATGGGAAGAGTACATAAAGGAACTATAGAGCAAGGAGGCAGGATCTGCAAAAATAGAACTGGAAGATGAGGAAAATATCGAAGAAGACAACTTAGGGCCAAGTGTCATGGAGAGCGAAGTATAAAAAGCGATAGTGGAACTAAAGAAAGATAAAGTCGCAAGCAGCGATAAAATACCAGCTGAGGTACTTAAAGTCATGGGATCAGAAGGACGAAGGACGAAATTAATTAATAAGATTTACTACAAGGGAGAGTGGCCTTGGGATTTCCTAGTAGTAAAAATGGTTCCTCTAAAGAAGAAGCCAAAGGCAATGCAGTGTAAGGAGTACAGAACGACAAGACTTCTGTCACACATGTCGATGATCATCACGAGGATTCTTAATAAAAGGCTGGAGAAAGAGGCAGAAGGAATGCTAGGGGAAGATCGATTCGGTTTCAGAAAAGGCCGAGGAACTAGAGACGCGATAGGGGTAGTTAGAATCATATCAGAGAGGGCAATAGAGTACAGCCAAGATATTTGCATATGTTTCGTAGACTGGCAGAAAGCCTTTGATAGAGTAAATTGGGTAATGTTCATGAACATATTAAAGGATATAGGTGTAGACAGGAAAGACTGGAGTTTGATGAGGAATCTTTATGTGAATCAAATTGTGAAGGTCAGGTTGGAGATTGCGAACACCTGCGGTGTAAATATAGGTAGAGGGGTAAGACAGGGCTGCTGCCTATCGCCGATCCTATTCAATATATTTGGAGAAAGTCTAATGCAAGAAGTGTTAGAAGGCACAGGAAATTTCAAAATTGGAGGAAGGATTATAAGAACAGTAAAATAAGTGTATGATCGTGTACTTCTAGCAAGAAAGGAAGAGGAATTTCAAAGAATGATAAATACACTAGTAATAACAGGTAGAAAATACGGTATGGGAATAAATACAGAAAAATCCAAGGTCACTCGAATTTCGGGCAAAGAAGAAAATCTGAACATAAGTATTGGGGGAAAAGCCTTTAGAACAAGATTCAGACCATAAATACCTTGGAAGCATCATAACACGATAAGCAAAATGTACGGATGAGATCAGAACTAGAATAGGAAAAGCAAAAGCGGCTTTCAGAAGAAAGAAACACCTACTTACTGCGAATATAAGGGAAGATATCCGCAAGAAGTTCGTAAAATGCTATGCATGTATGGAGTATAGCTTTGTAAGGGGCAGAAACATGGACGCTAAGGAAAAATTACATCAAATACTTGGAAAGCTTTGAAATGTGGACTTCGAGGAGAATGCTGAAGATAAAATGGACAGATGGGATGAAAAACGATGAAATGCTACAAAGAGTAGGAGAGAAGCGAATGATTATACAGACTATCAGAAAGAGGATGGCTAACTGGGTTGGACATTATCTAAGGAGAGTATGATTAAAGACGTGTTAGAAGGAAAACTAGATGGAAAAAGGGAAAGAGGTAGGAAAAGGTTTCAGCTGATAGACGATTTGAAAAGGAAAGAGTTATCTAGATATGAAGAGGAAAGCGGAAAATAGAAGTATATGGAGAACCGGGTTTAACCTTGAACAATCACGGACCTGTCTACGGACAGACTACCAATATGATATTATATATATATATATATATATATATATATATATATATATATATATATATATATATATATATATGGATGTCAACAAGGTGTTGGGATGAGGAAACCCAGTGAGCACTCACCAATCAGACGACTTCAGGTTGGCGAGGCCCCGGGGATGTCGAAGCGACACACGTAAAATAACACAAAAACACAGAAACATCACAAACGTAGAAGCTATCGGAACTACTCCTTCTCCATATATCTATTTTACCTTTCCTTTTCCGTAAGTTGTTTTATATATATATATATATATATATATATATATATATATCCACACATATATGGCGATAAATATCTCTCAATGAACCATAAAAGATGATAAAAATACTATGATAACGTTTGCAAGGTATACAGGGTGGGCCAAAACCTACTTGACAAATTTAATCCAAAATTATGAAAATACAGAAAGTCATAATGACATGAAACCACTTGCAGAGTATGAGGAGACACATCAAGTTTAAGGCGAAAATGTTTCTCTTGAATATGTCGCAAGATGGCAGCGCAGTATTTGAGGGACAAGATGGCGCCTTTCACAGGTCCCCAGAAAGCTTACGCTGTGATTTGGTTTCATGCAATGAAGTCTACAACAGTTATTATTCAAATATTCCGAACAAAATTCAACACCAAACCATCCAGCAGGAAACTGTGTACCAGTGGTACAAGAAATTAATGGAAACAGTATGTGTGTGCAAACATTCCAGTCGAGGAGACGGGAGTCCGAAAACGTCAGAGGCCAACGTGGAACGCATTCGAACAGCATTAGTCGCTAACCCAAAGATGTCGACGAGACGTGCCAGTAATGAATTAAGGCTGCCGCATACGAACATTAGAAGGGTTTTAGGTAAGCGACTTCGAATGAAGACATACAGATTGCAGTTACTGCAGGCGCTGTCAACGACAAGAGACAAAGACTGACCTTCTGTAGCGACATGTCGGCTCGTATGGAGGAAGGTTGAAAACTCTCTGGAACGAATTGTGTTTAGTGATCAGGCTGTTTCACCTGAGTGGTAAAGTAAAACAAAACAAGGTCAGAATTTGGGGCACGGAACCGCCAAGAGAGACTGTGGAGTTCCAACGTGACAATCCAAAGGGGTTCTACGTCAATTCGTCGCGGGCAATTCGTCGCAAGACAAATTCGTCTTTTGGCAAATTTGTCGCAATACAAATTCGTCGCAAACCGTAAAGGAAATAGGAAATATTGTTCTGTTATTTTCAATGTCACGATTTGTATATTGAAATCCCGAGTCGCGCAATGGCAGTGAAATGTCCCGCCGTCCAAAATTGCAGGTAAATTTTCGTCCGACTTTGTTTTTTCATATACTATAAAAATATCTGGCAATACCTTCTTGGTAAATACTCTTCTCATTCAAACATATGCATGTTTTTTCCATTTCCATTCTTTCCCTTATAACAGCGTTGCCCAATTTTATTTTGCTACGGAACCCTTGCAACTCGAAAGAGCCGTTGCGGAACCCCAAACAGTTATTTTGTTTAAAAGTGAAAATTAAAGCACAAATAAGAAAAGATAAAAATACAATAGGTTATGTGATCAACATTTTGTTTATTTTCATATGTATAAAAACAAAAATCGTTAATATGGACAAAACATTTATTATAAACCAATAGATAATATATGCACAAAAGATAAAACTGAATTTTGTATACAATACGTTAGCAATTTTCAATGTGAAGAATGAGTTTTCTTCTTATTTTGGCAAATTCTTTTTATATTTGGTTTAATGCTGGAAAGTTGAATTCGCATCTCAGGCACGGCATCTAGTCGGTTTCTGTATTTTGTTTTTGTGTATTTCGAGATTAATTCTAATACCACTTAAAGCAAGATCCCATCGAGCATAAATGCTTTGACAACCAAGATAAACCAAGTTGTTTTAAATTCCAGGTCTGGGCTCGTTATTATAATTCTAAAGAAATGGTCCGGTCCATAGTTTTCCCCTTCTGAAGACTGGTTCGAATTTGCATCTTGTTCTTCTCGCGGAACCCAAGGGTTTCGCGGAACACCATTTGGGAAACACTTCCTTGTAACATAGCTTTCTATGACTACTCTTCCAGGATTGCAACAGAGATAACCACGTATAAACACGAAATAAACTACAAATGAAAATGTTGAGCGGGACCCTCTGTAAATCCGGAATCCATTTATCGACGAATCGAGTAAAAGAAAAAGGATCTCGTCACTTTACCTCTCCGTCGGCCATTTAGGATGAAACAAAATAAGATAACATATATCAATAAGACTAGCGTAATTGCCTGTCTGATATGACGGGATTATCATAAAAGTATTACAGATATATATGATTTCGATATGAAAAATCAGTAAGATATGCTATGATCTGGTTTGGTCTTCATGCACAATCAAATCAGTGTTTTTGAAAGTTATCATTGTTTTTATTACACTGTTTAAGTAATTATTAGTAGAGAGGCCAAATGATTATCCAAATATTTGATTAAAATAAGAGGAAAATCGAAATAATAAGATATAATGCATAAATAAGTAGCTGAAATTTATTTGAAATATTTGAGAAAATTATAAGTTACTTAAAACGTATAGAATTTTACTTAATAAATGAATTATTTTACTCTTATTAACTCGTAAAAAACAGTATAAAATGTGAACGAACTTTCAATTTACCATCAAAGGAAAAATTATGTAGTAACTTACTTATTATTAACTAAATACTTACATGAACTGTAATGAGTTTAACTATATTTTAAGATCGCATTTTTCTTTTAACTATATTAGTTTTGAAATATTTCCAGAAAAATCACTTTAGCTAAAGAAATTTAAATAAAAGTCATAAAATGTTATTTTTTCACTCCTATTTGAAATTACGTGACCTATATTTAGTTTTATGAATTCCCACCATTTGGCAATGGCGCATGATTCAATAGTATAACATTTTTATAATCAATTATAATTTATTATTGTTACTTTTGTACTGCAGCTCCTTTTAATCCTATACAAATGCTACGTCCTCTTCCTCTTTCTCAATTTCTGCTCATTCCCATTCTCTTTTCCTTTCTCTCCCTAATTACTTAATAGATTCAGTATTATAACTTCGGTTAATTTTAAGATACACTGCAAAAACACTTTGAAAATAACTATAAAAATAGTTAATCACCAAAAATTTCAATAGGAAGTTAACTGAAAAGAAATCAATGAAAAACACGATTTTAATTATAAATAATTCGGGCGCCTTCTCTCTCTCGTACTAAAGCATTCAAAACACACTTTCCTTACGCATATAGTATAAGGACGACAATACAATCTCGAGGTTTAACAATGACACGGTCGGCAAGACAAGATCGTACGTCAATTACTTATAATTTCATTTTGCAAAAGAACAAAAGCCTGCAAGTGAAAAAAAGTTGTTTTAAATGTTCTCTTATGGAGATTTCTATAGAGCGTTCCGGCGGGCCAACGAACGGACGGACGGACCAACAGAATAAGGATATTATGTATATAATATTTTGGAAAAAATTTGAAATCTTATACCAAAACCAAATAACATGGGATAACGATTCCCTTATAAGAGCACTTAATGCACGAAGTGAAACGCAGAATACTATTATCTCATTAAAATGCCATGATTCTCCAGAATATGTTATTTGAACGTTAAATTTAGCGATTTCGAATATTTCATTTTTCACAATAAGTAAACTAATCTTCATACATTTCTCCTTAAAAATGCGCAAATCCCACGTCGATATCTCAACTTATAGATATTTAATGTTTTATCGAAAAAAGTCTTGTACGCTACGTTTCAACTCTTCCCAAGTTATTCAAACAGAGAAGGGACGCTTCTGGATTCGAGCCTGGGACTCTTTTGGGATATTTTTCGTCATTGACTTTTAATGCGTCACTAAAATATTACTGCCAAATCTCAACTCGCAAATAAGATACGAATATATTCCCATCCACTAAATATGGTGTAGAGCAGGATTAATGAAGAAAAGGATTTCCTATTCCTCGACGATTCCTAAATTTGCGACGAATTTGTCATGCGATGAATTTGTCATGCGACGAATTTGTCATGCAACAAATTTGTCATGCGACAAATTTGCCATGCGACGAATTTGCCCTGCGCCGAATTTGCCATATAACGAATTTGTATTGCGACGAATTTGACACGACGAATTACCGCGCGACGAATTGCCTGCGACGAATTGCCCGCGACTAAATTGCGGGACAGCGTTCAAATGTTGTTGTCTTTTGTACCATGAGTTACCGAGCGGTGTATGGACCTTTCCTCTTCGTGGAACCCACTGTGTACCTGGACATGTTGCAGAATATCCTGATACCACAGCTACGCAAACAGAAAGACGGTACCATGATTTTTCAACAAGACGATCCACATTTTCATAGAGAAGTCCATTACTATCCCGACCAAACGTTTCCTGGCAAGTGGATTAGACGTGCGGTGCCTATTCTATGGCCCCCGCGCTCTCCTCTGACCAGACACCCATAGATTTTAGTTTCTGGGGATTCGTGAAGGATCAGGTGTATGTTCCCTGAGTTGGGGCAGCGCATCACAGAGGCGACCAATAAAATGGACCGAGATATGCTGCAGCGCGGGTTGGAAGAATTAGACTATCGTTTGGACATCCGATGGGTAACCAAGGAAGCTCATATCGAACACCTGTAGAAGAAACTTGAAGTGTTTACTCATACTCTGTAAGTGATTTCATGTCATTATGACTTTTTCTATTTTCATAATATTGGATTAAAGTTGCCAAGTAGGTTTTGGCACACCCTGTATTTACAAGCAAATTTCTATTCCCGCGTTCCCATCAGCTGAAATACTAATGCGTTTCAAAGCATTTTATGGCGAGAATGAATATAACCATTCGATTTCAAACAAAAATTTAATGTTTCGGTTTTGGTCTAGCCGAAAATCCATGTGAATTTTATTTTAGCCTCAGCAGTAACATTGGATCGCCGTGCTCTTCACAATAGATAAAGCTACACTTCCCACTTCCAAGTTGTCATTGTGTGAACAAATCACGTAGTATACGCCAATTCACAAAGCGAGTCACGCGTTGTCTCTTACATTCTAACTCAACGCGTTCCGAATCTATAAAATCTCCAAGACATTGTGACAATGCCAAAAAATTAAATTATTATGCAAAACTTAACCCACTGATTTCAGTTAAAATATTGTAAAGTTTGCCATTATTTTATGCATCTTATTTATATTTTCTTTGTAAAACTTTGAATACATACTTTCGCAATACTAAGTAAACACTAGATATGAACTTCGCTGCACTGCTAATTTGCTTCTTAACACCTATAATTTCATAAAATTATAAATTTTAAACTTGATACTTCTACAAATTAAGATGAGACTCACGATAGATAAAGTCACTTATAAAATTAATATATTCCTTAAAAAATCATTTCCCACGAAATAAATTCAACGCAACTATTTAAAAAGTTTCAGACTAATAATATATACATGAACAAATAAAATAAACAATATAAGATGGTGATTATTCACCAAATCCGGTCGTGTTTTACATTTTTTGTGGAAATTAGCAAAAGGGTTTTAATAAAAAATATCTCCTCGTCCTGTATATTTTATTTGATTATGTAATTCCACGAAGTCTCGGCCTCGTCCATTATATATATATATATATATATATATATATATATATATATATATATATATATATATATATATATATATATATGCTTGATTTTCCGAATAAAAATTCAATCGATTCAAATCTCAATCTTACGGTATTTCATACTAAAAAATACGCAAATATATCTTTCCTTAAACCCAGTATTATTATCTATGCTTACGTATAATTTTCAGTTTTAAATATAAGAATTTCCGCACGACCATTATGTTGACGCAGCAGCATATATAGACGTCTCTGTTCACATTCGAAACAAAACAGGAAATCCTGAACGGCAATCGTGCGACAAAGACATCACGGACACACTTTTAGGGTTTCGGTCGCCGTGGGACGACTTCTCAAGGAATATTCAAGTTCACGGAGAAGCGCTTTATTGTCGCGCAGAGAATCCAAATCGCGATCGAGAGACTCTCTCGCTCGCTCGGCCGTTGATCTCTCCCGTCTCTCTCTTTCTCGTCCCTCTTCCCACGCGCTCGCCACGACGGCTCGCCTCGCCCTCCTCCGGTCCGCCTCGCCCTCCTCCCGTCCGCCTCGCCGCCCACCCCTTCCTTCCACCCCCATCCTCCGCTCGCCACGGGAAAAAAGAACTGCCCAAGTGCTTTCACGCGGTCGTTCAACCTGTGTCCAAGGAGACGCGATTGTTGCCCGCCTCCTCCTTCGGAGTTGATGCACTCAGTCGGCGTCTCGAGGAACCCGGTCGTACGACGAACGGGGCGATTCGTTCGCGCTTCCCCCTCCCCTCTCTCCTCCTCTCTCCCCCTACTCCCTCCGCCTCCTCTCCTCCTCTCTCCCCCTACTCCGTCCTCCTCTCCTTTCCTATCCGCCTCCATAGCCATAATTCCCACCGACCTCCTGTCCACCCTCCCTATCGCCCCCGCGCCTCTCCTTTTCTTCCTTTCCGTCCACGCATGCTTCCACCACCCACTCGCGACCGCGGACTGAAATGTTGCGCCGATGGAGATAAGGGTGGACCCCAACTGTCAATCAAGCGCCTCCTGAGATGCGATCGTGGCCAAACGTCTTCGTCATTGCAATCGGTGACGTCATCCTTTTGATGTTGTCAAATACGATTGCATCTTACTTCGTTCGTTGAAATGAAGGCTTTCGAGTCATTTTTCTTTGCTCAGAATGGTCCATCAATTCACAGCATAAATAAACGAAACTGAACGTACAATGACGTTAAAACGAACCAATTACAGAGAGACAGCAGATATTTTAGAGAAAAAAGCCTTATTGTAGGAGATACTATAATGAAGGAGCTGGTGTTACCCTTATTACCGAATATTGGCAGAAAATAATTAGTATGGTATTACAGGGCCGGCTCGAGGTAAGGACGAGTCGGGCGGCTGCCCATGGTGCCTAAGTCTTGAGGGCGCCAACCCTACCATCTACGTATCTATGCATTACTTGCGAGAGAATAAATATTGGGTACTAATTTATATCGCGGGACAAGCTGAAATATTGATGAAATTCCTTTCATATTTTTCATTATCTGTAATTTTTACAGAAAGATGAATAATTTAACACGTACTTGGAAAATATCTCGACAAACATTTACGGAGGGGGAGGGGGCGCGCCAGAATACCTCGTACCGCTCCTGATAGTATACGCCAACTGCACTTGTGCTTTATCACGTATTTTATTCAAAGCCTCAAATCAGGACTTCTCAACTTTTTCGTAATCGCGGACCATCCACCAGTACAAAATAAAACAATGGAACACTATTAATTGCTTTTCTGTCAGCTATTTATTCTTTATTATCGATAAGCCTATTATCGGTTTCAAAATAATGACGCTTTAGGATCTCAAGTGCAGTCCCTTTGTACAGTACGAGGAAAATTCTTCGAAAACAACTTTTCGAAAAAGCAATTATTTGAAAAATTATTTTCTTCTAAAAAGTAAACCTGAATCCTTAAAAATGACGGAACGCAAAATTTAATTCCTCCATCCTTATCCCTCTCTGTCTCATCCCAGATCCGTCTAACTCCTCTCCACACCTCTCTCCCTCTCTTCCTTCGTCTCTCTCTCTCTGTCTCTCCTTCCCTCTCTCAATAAGCACATCCCTTTCAGACTAGGTGTCCAATATATTAGACACAACGTTCTCCCTCAATTATGGTGACTTTATCGACCTAGAAGAAATTGTAATACATTGAGTTCTATGTGACTTCGATTGCCATGTGCCGGCTTATTTTCGCACTGTGCCTCTTAGCAGCAAGCATAGCAGCACGTTCCGGCGAATCCTCAGGTAAGCTGTTTTCAATTATTTATTTATACTAATATTTTATTTGTAATTTATGTTTTTCAAATTAAATTCGATAGTAGTGAGTTTACTGATGACATTGTCGAATTTTCTACAATTTCCAGAAATAAATGTGATTATTATAGTTATTAAACGGTGAGCGGTCTATTCGCCCCCGGTCTTTTATTAAAATAACTTGTCCAATATATTGGACGTCCGGTCTCTAGGGCACCTTTTCTCGAGTTACGATATGTAATATAAGTTATGCAAGAGGTAGCGAGGTTGTACAGTACATTCTCTAGGTAAATAAATATAAGGCCGTACATAATGGCGGAGGATCTGATGGGTTCAACTCACCGATTCCAACCAAATGAAACAAATTATTTTTTTTATTCTCATATTTTTAGTGATTAAATTATTAAAAGTTTCGTTACTCACTTTTGCTAAATAATTTCAGGCGTAAAAAGTGGAAATAAACACGTAAATGCTAATTCAATCGCAAAAATATTTTATATGAATGACGATGAGGATTTATCTGACATTAATATTTCCGATGATGAGAAAGATCTAAAAGATTCACCACCCCAGATGGTAACCCTGTAAGATCTGGTGCCGACCATCCAAAAGGAAAAAGAGATCTTATCAGTACGGGTGACGGCTGACTTGACAGAAGAGGATGGTGAGACACAAGATCACTGGACCGAAGCAAGATTTAATCAAGGAGGGGAAGATTTAGAAGACAGAATTGCAGGTGATTATGCTGACACTATTACACCCAAATGCAGTATTACTTATCAACGCCACCCATAAGGACCAATTTCGAAGGACAAGAACTTTTTGATGACAGTGATATGCTCAATCCAGTAAATTACTTTTAACCATATGCAAAGTAAGAGGATTTCATTTCGTTTGCCTATTGCACTAACATGTATGTTTTACAGTAAGGCACTAGTAATTTTAAGCCAACTGATCCGTATGAAATGAAATTCTTGTGCGTCTTCCATGTTGCCAATGGGTGCCTAAAATTCCCGCGGGTTCGAATGTATTGGGAAACGTCTTTGGGATTAAATTTATTTTTGGAAATTATGGCAAGAGATAGTATGCAGTTAGGAAACAATAAATGCTAAAGAATCATTTTTACATAATACATTTTATTGTGTATTCGTTCAATTATTCAGTATGAATGCAGTCTTTAAATTTTGATTTGAGCGCTGTAAAGAGATGAGTTTTTTTTTAATGAGTTTCTTGAGTATATAGACGAGGTTATATTTCCCATATTCTGTCATCAATATTTCCGTACTAAGAGAATTATTCCTCTACGTTACTAAACGCCGTTATAATTATTTCCATTTAACTAATAAAAATTGATATGAAAATTCCCAGATATAGATTGATAATAATGACGTCAAATAAACAGATACGGCAAAAACGTTGCATTTTTATTTTATTTCCCTGAATCTTACAAAAAGAAAGCAAAATTAACTTCAAATAACCAAGAAGTAGCACTTTGAAACACACAATTAACTGTTTCCCTAAAAGAAAGGATTCTCATTAATCGATTCCGCCGATACATTTTGATCACTGTAGTGCCATAATCAAAAAATTATGTCAGTGCTTAAACAGATGAAATCGTGTTTATAGATGACTTAATAAAAAAATGGAAAATCCGTTTTATTCGCTGAAAATTACGTCTTGCCGTTTCCCGAGCATCAAAAGAAAGGGAAATTTTAAAAAACGAAACCTCAATCAAAGACATCTGGATAAATACACCTGGCTAGTTCATTCACCTATAAAAAGAAGATATTTATAGGTCGGGACGGGAAGGGAGCATTGGCCAAGGGCAATTAGAGCGGAAACGAAGAAGACAGGTATACAACACCTAATGTCCCTCCAACGACATTGAGAAGAATTGTATTTTCGAAGATTTTTTCAATTAATTACTTTTCGAAGAATTTTCCGCAAACCCTTCTTTCTACATTTAAAAACCGTTTTTTATTCGCCAGCTCCCACCCCATGCAATGGTATTTTACCATTTCATTTGAATTTCCTTTTGGAGCTTTTTCGCTTACCCTCTGGTATATTTCAATTTACTCTCATAAAACAACAGGAAATTAAAAATGGTTGTATAAAATAAACAAATTATAATTATAAATATGGATCACTGAAAAAAATTTTCTTAATCCTAATTTACGAGAGGGCCAAAATGGCAGTACGCGATATCTTGCGAGTACAAATGATTCAATTACGTTACTGGCAAACACACCATTTTGAATCAGTACACGAAACATTCAAGGTGACACTATTAATCAAATTTCCTATTTTTTTAAATCCAGTTTTATGGAGTTATTTCCGATTGAAAAATCAAGAATTGATTAAATCGATCGAGGAAGCTCTTAACTCAGCGGTAGTGCATTTTCAAATAAAATGTTAAAGCCAAATCAATGATACAAACATAACCTCGTGAAAAATCCACCACATTAAACAATTGCTCGCCGTCGTAGGGTCAGTTAAAATAAGTAGAAAAAATTCTGTCAAATATTTTTGCGTAGGTATCTTTAAAAATCCTCACGTATCCTCACTCGAATACCAACATTGATCCGCTGACCACATGTTGAGAATACGTGCTCTAAATCAACTGTTAATTCATCCAATAGTTTAAACTATACGCGATGAATTTGCGGTTGAGAACCGCTGATCTGCATGGTGTAAGGAGTGGCACCTATAAATCAACTAAAAGAATTTTTTTTTTGAGAAGCAAAAATAGCTCGTTTGATATTAATTATTCGTTCGACAGAGTGAGCATTCCAATTTAAGACTGCGTTAAATATCTAGATATCGTGATCTCTCGTGAGACTCTCCTATTTTCCGAGTGGTAGGTGCCGCAAACAAATTTATGGCCTTTATAGAGATAATGGCTCGAAGTAGCTCCGAAGACGTGATGGAATTATGTTATTACCTTTTCTATCTTCTAAGTGAGTTCCACTTAGAGGATAGAAAACGTGCAGCGGAAGGCGGATAGATTTGTAAAGAGAAATTACGACAGTAAAAGAAGCGTAACGTCATTTATATGAAATCTGAAATGGGCTTCATTAGAGGGGCGTTGACTACAGGCTAGATTTAAACTGCTGGAAAAATGTATGTCGGAGGGATTAGCGAATGAGATAGTATATCCTATCAGAAGCCCGACGTATCTCGGATGGCAGGACAGTGAGGATAAGATTCGCGAGATCGATCGGAGGTCGGAGTGATATAGACTATAGAGGATCATTTTCCCCTAGGACTATAAGAGAACATAATAGGAAAAGGTAAGGTAGGAAAACTAGGGACTTTTGGTACACTGCATCCCCTGCCATCCACCAAAAATGTGACTCGCAGGGTATCATGTATATATACAATAGCCTCGCGGTATTGAAAATGTATGAAGTATATCTTTCGCAAATGAATGTTTTGTAAAGAATATGTTTAAACGATAATGATCTTTTTGTTATTTAGTAAAATACTCAAGTAAATAACTTCTCTCTAATAGCTTTAAAGCAGAAGAAAAGGAGCACTAACTATTGCATGCATTGTTAGGCTGGTTTTCGAAGGAAACAACCTAATGAAGTGAATGAAGTGATTGTGTCAGTGTGTGTGTCGTCCACCACTAACAACTTCTGCATCAATAACCCGACTTTCACGAAACTCGGTGTTAGGCTTGTGCTACCAGGGACGACATTAGGGCCAGAGTTTGTACTGTTCTAAGGAAAAATGAACGTAGATTCTAATTCTAAATAACAGAATAAAGATAATCGATCGTATTTCCTTGAATTTCGAGTAAACGGCAGGTATAGATTAAAAAATTTATTCCAATCGAGGGCAACATTTACCACAAAAAAGTCCGCGAGGCCATATACGATTACTACTTATAGTTTCGGAGACGAAAACGGAAGAACCGCTCAATCTTTCGAAATCGCTTTATACGTATTTCCCATAGAAAACGCCTTTGAAATCTCAGTGTATTCAATTTATGGAGTATGTATTTTTTCCGTCTTGTTTATATGCCAAAGATTGAAGTCCCGAGTGCGATTCCAGAAAGGTCCTTTCCCTATTTGATTTACGTAGGAAATCTCAAATACAATGTGCAGATTTTTTCTTTGATACTGGAAAATATCTTAGAATTGCGATATAGGAGAGGAGTTTCTAATGTTCAAAGGGAAAAGGAATATAGATTTTAATTCTAAATCACAGATTTTTAATAATCGATCGTTTTTCCTTGAATTTGTAGTAAACAGTAAGTTTTTTTGCGTTTTAAATCGCCGTTTATTGGAGTGCTGCCATGGAGACGATTATTGCCGAACTAGGTTTGAGCATAGACGAGTGCACAAATGGGTCATTTTCCACTTGACTACACTTCAGCCATGGACTTGTTGATCCGAATGAATGCATAATACTTTATGACGTAAAATTATGAAGCGAAAAGAAAGAAGGACATTCATTGCTATTGCAAATTTGGAACATGCTGCGATTATTTTACTGCAAATATTATATAAAATGAAATTAAAAGTTATAAAATAATATTTAAAATAAAATATAAAATAAAATATGAAACGTGATATGCGTTGTAAAACCAGTCTGTATTAGTAGGTATTAATAGGTTGTTTTTAGAGTAAAATAGCCATAAAATATTTAAAGGGTTTTATATTTTATAAAAATATAATAAAATTTGACATATCAGCTCCTAATTCTTGTAAATCTTTCATTTAATCAGGTACAATAAACCTACTGCATTTGCGGTTTTGGTCAATCACAGAGGGTTTCTCTGTATACCCATTTAAAATTCACGACATACAAACTTGGCTCTTCGCGCGTTTAACCCACTACGTCATGCCTAAGTTCTTTTCAATGCGTAAGCAGATGAAGTGTTTTGTTATTCACGATATTCATGCATGCACGTTTATATTCTTGCTACGTAGTAGGTATTCACGTGAAAAGGGGAATCTTATCATTTATTTGTTTGCCTTTTAATTGTATCTGCACCTGCGTTCAGGTTAAAAATAAATGAATAGCTAGATCATAGGTTCTGCATGATTCTTTGGCATTCCACATAGAAGGTTATTCTTAGCTATGTGTTCTTCTAGCTAAGGGTATTTTCTTCTTTTCACATTTGTTGACCTACATGATAAGCGTCTGAGTTTTACATAGCAAGAATCAGTCATCTCGCCGATGCATCGAAACAGTTTATCGCAGGTGGTTCATAATGTTTTCATCTTCTTATTATCATTCCTTATAATTATTACAATTAACTTTCTTTGTATAGTGCTTATTTTTCATGAATAGCATATTATTTACATTTGCACGTTTTTTTCATCAGCCATTGCCCACCTGGATCCCCGTAAGAGTGGCCCGCCTAAACATCTTTTTCCCATTAACTTTTGAATTTTAACATTCACGGATTTTACATAGGCAGAGATTTACAGGAAGGTTATCTCCGCGAAATTTGTTCACATATTTAGTTAGTAACAGCTGAGATCCTACTCTCTTGCTATAATATAAGCATATGATAAATTTACTTAGCACCTCAATGAGTCAATTACAATTTTAAGAAATTACTTGGCATAACATGCATATATGTGTAATTTCTTAAAAAATTAGAAGAATTTGCTGCGAATGAGTGTAAAAATATTAGAGATATCGGGCCTTTAATACTCCACCTTATCCGATGCAACACATTAGTATGTACACCAATGTCACGCATAGGTAATTTGTTACAGTTAGTGTATCGTTCATATGAAAAAATCTGTTAGATTTTTACTATACCTCTAAACTAATCCAATGTAAATAATAATAATAATTTATTAAATACATACAGGTTAACCCCAATTACATGTATTTTAATAGACATACAATCACAAACATCCATGGCCAAGGCGGGATTCGAACCCGCGACCCTGGCATTGGGAGCCAGACGCGCTAGCCATCCCTCTACCAGGACCGTATATAAACATATAAATATAAATTTAGGTTTACATTCTTTTATGATTAAGTAATTGCAATAATTGTGGTTCAAAACAGGAACATAAAACATTGAATATTTTGCGAGTTTAATTCTGCAAAAACATTTTATGTTGCTCTAAATATGTTCGATAAATTACGTAATCAACTTTCTATCGCGTTTCTATGCGACGTTGTGCCAGTGTCTCTATCCCTTTGGGAGAGTAGAAAGAGGAGCAAAGGTTGACCGCTATTTCACCTCTTCCTTTTACGGCATCTCGGATGACCAAAGCGCAAACCGAGACGGGAACCTCTTAAAGGAGCAGACGCAAAGAAAGCCGTCTTATTTTGGGTGGACGTTCCTTTCGAGAACTGTGCATACATCCCTTAGAAGGACATACATGACACCGTGGTACTTATAACAAGAGCGCCTTTGCGCATGCGTAAATCCCAGCGGATTGAAAGCAGACGAGTATTTTGTCGTCGACATGCACGTGGCATTTTTCGGGTTTTCCGAAACCTAATAAGGGACGTGACTTTTTACGTTCAATGAATGCAATACGCTTTTTATTTGTAAATCTTCTTTTGGTCAAAGTGAAGAGAGTTCGATCCAGCACTCAGAATCACATCCCAATCATCAATATTGCATTCGTTCCGCGGGACCGAAATACAAATATGGCGCAAGAGCAGAAATGGGTCTTCGCTGAAAGTATAATTTGAAGCGGGACTCATACATTTCTTCTCCTATGTCTGGTTTCAAAAGAAACATACGTTGAGACATTCGTTAACCTGTGAGTCGCGAAGTGGGTTTACGCATGCGCCATAACATTTTCTCTCACGAGTGTTTCGGTCTTTTATTCCAGCGCAACATGCAATCGACAAGTCACTAAGTACGAGCGAAAACGATTTTTTCGACGATTAAAATGTCACTCGTCCATAAAGATCTATGTCACCAGAAAGGTGGGTGGCGGGGGCTGTAGTGGACCGGACTTACTAAAAAAAATCTTATATCCGGTCTTAAATATCCCATTTTGATCTCTGATTGTTTTAGGAAAACAATAGTCTTTGTCTTAAAATGACTAGCTAATTGTAAGAACTCTACAACTGTTATTAAAAATTTAACGCTTATATCTCGAATCTTTTTGTGATTTACGAGGAAGAAAATAATCGACACCGAATGAATACTGAATCGTGCTTCATTCGTTACGTAGGGCAAATTCGCTGCATGCTGCTTGCGTGCACTGATTGCGACTGCCATCTGTTTTCCTCTCTCGCAACTCTAGTGCGCTCTGCCGACTTATCTTTCGATCTCCGTTACTTGTCGCGCTCGGGATCTTTCAAAATGGACCTAAACACCCGACGAATCCGCAAACCCTTTATTTTTTCGCGTAGCAAAACCAAAACCGTTGCTTATGTCAGAAATTTCTACGCTAGGTTAAGTACGGAAAGGGGCGATTTCGCTCCTTGGCCGCAATCTCGCCTCGGGATGCAGAAGGCGTTATCCCGGAGCCCACAGGGCTCCTTCGACGCCTCTCCCGGACGCAACGGACTCGCGGTCACGTGGCACTCTTGCAGCGAGTGAAAGGAGGCGAACAGAATTGCAGGTGACGGCGAGAGAAAGAGAGAGAGCGGTGGTGTGAGTAGAGGAGAAGGCATGCGTGCGCGATGCCAAAGGCCGTCGGGACGGTTGCGAAACTCTCGTATCGAAACGAGATTGAAAGGGCTGCCGATCTCTCCATTTACATTTATCCCCTCCACGCCGAACCCCTTTCGATTCCGCTCCGAATGCACAAACTGCACTCAGAAAGGCAAAGGGCGGATTGCAAAGTCCCCACCCTCCCCCCCGCACCTCGCTTTCTCGCCCGCACGCTCCTTAGGGCACGTGGAAGAAGGCGCCGGCGCCTACAAAGACGCGCTTTCTCTCTAAAGAGGACGCTGCAATCGCCACAACGCTTTAGAACAGTGTTTCCCAAACTTCTTGGCATGACGCCCCACCTTTTGTTTTCGCGAAACCCTCTTCCCCCTCAGTTATTTGATTGAAGTAAATGTAACCTTTTGGACGCATACTTATATTATTGTTTACAGAAATTTTATTTATTTGCAACAATTTATAACATATATTTTGTAAAAGATTTATATTATTGTTAATGATCTGTTAACTCATAATTATTTACCCGTATATCAGATGCATAAATATCATGCATTGAAATATACGCATAAACACATAGTAATTAAATAATGATGAATATGTGCCACAGAAAGGATTTATATCTTAGGTGATGAATCATTCTGGCAAACATGTACTGAAAGCTACTCCAATGTTTTTAACATCTGGATTATCAATTCTGATGGGTGCTAACGAAAGAAATGATAAAATGCGGCTAAAAAAGGGGTTTTTCAACTGAATTTCACATCAAAAATTGATTTTTTTTCTCATAGCTTCATGACCCCCCTAGAAGCACCTCACCCCCTCCCTCCCCCCCCCCTCCCCAGAGGGGCGCGCCTCCCAGTTTGGGAACCACTGCTTTAGAAGGAGGAATAAATTGAGAGCGTCGGAGAATTCGGTCCAACACCCAAGCGACCGCCTTTTACGCAGATCCATGCGTCGAGCGAACCCTACGAGACAGGAGAAGGCGCGTGTCGCAGGCCGTGCGCATTCCGCCGCGCACTTATCGCGATGTTTCGTCATGTACAGCCAAACCCCGATTTAACGCCATCGTTTGTTCGTCACTGACATTGGCGTTAAAGCGAGAGTGGCGGTAAATCGATGCACATGCTTGCTCTATGTAATCACAAGATGGAAGTTCTGTTCACGACTATGCATGGGCGTTCACGACTATTCATGGGCGTTATGCGGGGTGGCACTAAGTATATAGGTGGACGCTAAATCGGGGTTTGATCGTAATATGGTCGTCGTTTCCGACTTTAATCCGGAGCCATTAATCGAGGGTAATGCACTAATTGTGCTCTCGTCTGTCGAATCTTTGTTTTTGCGGATGTGCGGAAATGTCGTCGCGCCTATACATAGACCGATAACAAAGGGAATTTCTCCCGTTATCCAAAATTCCTCGTTTCCCACGCTTTGTCTTTTTCTCGACTCTTTTTCTCACTGAATGTACGTCTCCTCCGTTCGAAAAATATCCTCCCTTGTCATTTGCCAGACCTTTTCCACTCTAATTCCTTTTTCCAACTCGAGTAACGCCCACTTCTTCTTATGCCATCCGTCCGTAATGCGATGTTCCTTCAAGTTCGTTGTCATCTGCACGCTAAACTTTCATTTATTCGACTTCAAAAATAACTCCACTATTTTTTTTAGATTAATTATTAAATAAACCGTGCGTGCATCCCATGGAAATTAACGAGTGTCCATTTTATCACGCATCTCTAAAGGTCTAAGAAATTGTGTACACTCCAATATACCAGGATGTATTATACACTATATGTAAACCGCTGTGTACATTCCGAAATATGGATTCGGATCTGAGCGGCTGTTCGTGACTTATTCATATCACGACCATCGTGACGCGCATAGACTAAGGAAAACAAAGATATGCCTGTCGTTAGCCTCACTACAGAAGAGTGTAGCGGAATTAGCAGAGCATTGAGTTCGTAATACATAGGTCGTGAGCATTGCCGTCAGAGCGAACGCGCGGGATCTTCGTTGTCATCGTTGAATTTCTTCTATAATTAGTCTCAATATATGCCATACATAAATATACGCGTATGCTAATTTTACCCTGGCGATGCTTTCACTGTGGCAAGTGATAATATCGCTCAAACCCTTTTCGGCGTAGCAGTGCGCTTTCTCTTAATTACTTTTCGCGACGTGGCTGCTGCGCTTTGCCGTGCTTCCCGACCGCGGGCCATTTTCAGTCCCAGTGGTGCTTGGGACTCGGCGCCAGAGCTTTATTCGGTCACCATGGACAAAGCGGCGCATCATTAATGCCAGTGTCGGATACCGCCTTCTTCCGTCTTTCGTGCCGTCGGCGACAAAGTAGAAGAAGGTTGCAGGCAGGCACAGCAGCGTGGTTGCGACATTGGCCTCTGGGCGGAGCCACGGAAGCTGCGTGCGCTCTTGAATAACGGTTGCGGCACGGAAAAAGACAGAGCGAAGTAAAGATAGAGAATTACTGAGAGAGATATTAAAGAGCGGGAAGAGATGGCGGCAGCCGTCTCTAAGAAAACCATTTTTCCTAGATTTGTCGACTTTGACGACGTTGACGAGTCTTTGGAGAAAAATATGCGACATCAAGGGAACACTTCGAAAAACTATATTTATGGTCATACTTCCATTTAACTTCAGATTTTTTATATTTTTTCGCCTCGTTAGAATCAACGAACGGTTAGGTGACACCGAGAACAAGTTTGCAGCTGAAGTGCCAATGTGGTATTCTCAGTCGTTTCACGGCTAAAGGAGTTACCTTTTTAATCATTGAAAAAGGTTCTATTATAAATACAATGCATTAGTGCATAAAGACGAATTTTAATCCTTAAAATGAGCCGATTAATGTTAAGTATGACAAGTACAGATATTCATGCACACGGCGGTGTTATAAACCACAGCTTTGTAATTGGGTAAAAGACTATCCAGCCCTTTACGATATTATAAACAGTAATGACTACAGGTCAGTAATTTGTGTAAAATTTATTCCACCAAATGGGAAAATTTTACTGAACTGAAAATCAAATTAAATCGGAAGAAATTACCATTTTTTCCAAACATTATCTCTTCGAGGGTGGCAAAACCATAGTCTGAATTCGAATGAATACTCTGCAAGCCGTCGCAATTGGTGTGCGGCAGGGGGAGAATATCACCGATCTATCACGTTATTCTCCTGTTATGGTCATACGGCTATCCTTATTGGAGTTGATGTGAGGCAACTGTAGTAATCACCTCCACAAATTCTTCACAGGTTATGGGAAAGGAAAAAGCGATGTAGAATATCGGGCCACAAAGTCGGTTGTGTCAAGAAGATAAACGAAAGTGTTTTAGGAGCAAATGATTTAAAAAGAACATGCGAAACTTGAAAACGCTGGAAAATCGGCGTGATCAATTCCTTATTTGTCGCATTCTTCTTGTCGGTTTGCATTCCTTCATCCGAGAAGGCTTTCAGTCGCTCAATTGATAAAAATAGTCTATATCGGAAGGTACGTTCCCGATCATAAAATACAAGAGAATGATCGTAAATCAGTGGGGCAGCCAAAGAGGTGTTAACCGGGCATTTGCTCCTACCCCCTCAACATCGGAGATAATTTTAAGGAAAGCGTTGAGTAGCTACCTATGCGAGAGTCAGAGGGAAATAAGGTGGATCGAAGGTGTCCAAATTAGAATCATTACCTTTATTCATTAGCTTCTATCATTACACGAAGGTTCTTGCAGATAAATCAATAAACAAGAGCTCAGTTAATAATGTGTTGAAGTATTTGTCCCTCCCAAACAAAAGTTCTGGTTGCGCCACTGTCGTTGGTCATGGCGATATCGAGTTTATCTTTTTATTAGGACGATCATGTATCATAATAGGACATCCAAGCCGAAGAAGGAGAATTATTAGTGAAATTGTGATGCATTGGATCTTCTGCCATATGGCAGTCAGACAAATTATAAGGTAATATGTATATTTGGATAAAAATTATAATCGCGTAAAAACATAAGCAGCGTCGGAATAAAGTCTAATGTGAATATATTATTATAATATATGAGTATATTATTATATTATACATGAATGTATTATTACCATTATTATTACCGTCTAATATGAATATTTACTCAGGTTCATAAAATTCCAGAATGGCGCGCAAATTGCTGTTTCTTGTAAATTATTTTGAAATCTGCCAAGCAAACAAAGTCGATTTCGCATCTTATCTAAGGGCGTCACTGCCTCAGTATTTTGTTATTTCTGCAATAGCTTCACTGCGAGCGTCACATGGTTGGAGATAGTGCTTTCGTCGAAAGACTTCACATGCTTTTCCTTGTCTTGGGCGGAGTTTGGTAACGATAAGTTTTACGTCATCCTAGTCCTATGTCTTTATAGGTATCCTCCCTAAAAACTTCCTTTCAACGAGTCTGGAGTGTGCATACTCAGCTTATGCAACAACACTCTGCTGCGGTAAGTTCAACGTACACAATTCTCTGAAATCTTAGAAACCGTAATCAGAGTTGCAGTTGCATTCTATAAAAACAATTAAAGCGCACAGTACAACCGAGATCTAGCTTGCTCCTCCAACTACTCAACATTTGTGCATCATAAATTATTAAAAATCAAGGTAACTAGAGATTTATTAACTAAACCTCTTATCTTGAGAGTCAGCAGAATCTATTCCTAGATATTCTCCATTCATTCTCAACTGTCCATTCTATTACCGTGGCTTTATCGCCCAGTTTATAATTTGACATTTGCCGCACTGTACCCGATAGGGAGTTTCATTCCCGAGATGTCAACAAAGAGCTACATATAGCCCCAAAATCAAAATGCTAATTTATATCGATATAAAGTCGTGTAATTGCAGCAACTGCATTAGATCTGGAACTAAAATGTGTAGAAATACATCAATCCTTATTTTCTGCCAAAATTGTTAGACATTATTTTAAGCTGCTAATATTGCCTCTTCTTTCTTTAACCCGAAGAGAATCCTATCTCTCAGCTTTGTCGAAGCAAATGGCCTATATGTTGAATTAAATAAGTTTGACGCTTTCGGGTAAAACAAAACTTCTATTAGAAACCAACAATTTCCATCTAAAAGTCAAAATACTTCATTTGTCTAACTATTATATATTAGCTGAAAGTACCCGGCGTTGCTTGGGTTTTTAAGTCAAGACAACAAATTTTGAGTAAGCAAAGCACGCATTCCTTAAGCATATAGTATAAGGATTAAGGCGACAATAAAATCATAAGGTTTAACAATAACACGGTCTGAAAGGAAACATCGTTAAAATGCTTAAATTTTCCAAATAAATATGATTTAAATGTAAAACTTGAGTGACTTTTTATCGCAGGCAAAATTTGACGATAAGAATAACAAACGTTATTTATTTTTCTTTAAAACGGTCCAGGTCCGAAGATCGTACGTCAATTATTTCTAATTTTAATTCAAAAGAGTAAAATCCTGTAAGTCGAAAAATCGATTTTTGTCTTATGGAAAATGGCACCCCCCTTCCCTTCCCTCTCTCCACTTTCTCCCTCCCCGCAAAAATCAAAATTCTGGCCCCGAGTTGCACTTCCACATGTCCCATTAGTAAGTGTACCAAGTTTTAAATCTCTAATTTTATTGGTTTTGGAGTTACAGCATTAGCTTATGGGAAACAGCACCCCCACCTCCACTTCCCCTCTCCCCGCAAAAATCAAAATTCTGGCCCAGAGGTACACATCCTCATGGTTTCATTAGTAAGTGTTCCAAGTGTTAAGTCTCTAAGTTTCTTGGTTTTGAAGTTACAGCGTTAACTAACAAACACACAAATACACATTTTCTTTTATATTATATATATATATTAATGCTGTAACTTCAAAACCAAGAAACTTAGAGCCTTAACATTTGGTACACTTACTAATGAAACCATGAAGATGTGTACCTCTGGGCCAGAGTTTAGATTTTTGCGGGGAGAGGGGAAGTTGAGGTGGGGGTGATATTTCCCATAAGATAATGCTGTAACTCCAAAACCAATAAAATTAGAGATTTAATTAATATTTTTTATTGCTGAAAACCGAAAAAAGTTTCATAATTTTATGACTAAAATAAAATTTTTACGCAAATTCAGCATGGATTTAAATTCTGTCTTCAAGAAAAATAAACTTAATTCTTTCTTCCACAGTATAATGTATGTCCCGACGTTGTACGATATCTTAATTATAAATAATTTTAAAATGCAATTTTATGTAACCCTGCACCGTTTTAAATGCTTTTCTTATGGGTTTAAACATAACATTTTCTGGAATTTTGGATTTTTTTCAGAGGCTGTACCCAATGACCTGCCTTCATGCCAAATTTCAGCTTTGCTGTACTTCTAGAAGAACCTTAGGTTTTATATGATATACTAGGGAGATGCATGTTGAAATTCAAGGGGAAGTCTTTTGTGAAATAACAAATGAACATAAATATACCTTAACTTTCTTTGGATGGCAAGAAAACAAACTTTCGTTCTTTTAGGCGTTCGTTGTTTCAAGTTTCGAACTCCTACGATGATTCTAAGTACCTAATTTTAATATGCAAATGATTAATGTTCCACATTAAAATGTATTTCTTCTCGTAAATAACGCAACGAATGTTGCTTACATTGGTTGCTATGAAAAGAATTTCTCTCTCCTTCTCTCTCTCGTACTAATTGTAAGAGCATCCTAAGCACACTTTCACCCATAAGGATTGAAATAACAATAGAATTTCGAGGTTTAACAATGTAATGGGTTGGCATGGCAACATCCCGTTAAATGGCAAGATTTTCCCAAAATACGTGAATTAAATGTTTAGCATGAGCAATTTCGAACTGTAGGCGGGAAAAGATGAACAGAATAAGAAAAATCATAGCTTTTTCTTTAAAATGGGCTAGATCTGAAGATCATTTAGACCTCAAAAAGAATAAAAGCCTGCAAGTCAAAAAGTCGATTTTTACGGGATATCATATGGGAAATGGAAAGGCCTACCTTGGAGTCGAACCTAGGACTTTTTTCGAGATTTCTTTTCGTCATCATCTTACAATATGTGAATCGATCATTCCTGCCAAATATCAATAATTGATCTAGATCCATTATCGAGTTATACGCATTTTTATAGCGTGACAGAGGGAGCCACAAAGGGACAGAAGTAGCCTTTTATTATTGTTAGATCCTATATCTAATATATTATAACCGCGCGCTGCGTCTCTGCGTCCCTGCCTGCGTCTGAAGCCTTCCGGCATGAACGCAAATAAACCGGGAACGGTTGGCTCGATTTCGACAAATCTTTCGCTTGAATATTCGGCGCAAACTCCTACAGGTTTTAAGTGTGTAGGCGTTCCCCGGAGAGGCATGGGTTCGATACCAGGATAGTTTTTGTTTTTGCATTTGATTAACACGTAATCGGCTGGAATACGATGTGTAGACCTTTAGTCTTTAACATTTTAAAATATCTTACGATCGAGACTTTGACTCGAGATTTATACCATTTAACGCAGAAATAAATGTAGACTCTTATTCTTACCGCCGATTCTGTTGTTTTAATTCGTGTTTGCCCATATTATAAGTTCATATTCAATTTTCTCCGGTTTTTTGACATTTCAAAAAGGAGGTTGCTAGGGTATCCGGCATTGTTCATCTCGGATTTTTGCATTGTTAGACTCGGGCTTCAAGTGCATTTGCACTAAGCTTGCAATGAAAGGCGTGAAGGACAAAAACATTAAGTCTCGAGTGGCGTCACCTCTCAGTATAAACGCAAATAAAACAAGAACGGTCGGCTCGATTTCGACAAATCTTTCGCCTGAATACTCGGCGCAAACTCTTGCAGGTTTTAAGTGGGAAGTCGTCTCCCGAAAAGGCATGGATGGTGTGAGCTATATAATTATTGTAAGAGGGGCAATAAAACTGGTTCAACTAATAACTAACTAACTAACTGGTTCAAACACTCTTTGTAACAATTTTTTGTCATAGGAACTATCGCATTGGGTCACTTCACGCAAGGCTCTCTAGATGTTTGCAGGAAGTACTGCAACAGGCCCCTAGTCTCCTATATATATATATATATATATCCTATATATGTAAGAAGCAGCTATTTATAATGATATGGATTCCATTGAAAGATCCAATTATTTATTTTAAAAATTGCAAGCAAAAACCTTAGAACTAAAAGACAAATTGGCAAAACTCAACGTAGAATTGTAAAATTCTAAAACTAACCGAATATAATATATCTTACATCTCCAATGAAACATTCACCTTAGGGCAACTAAAAGCAGTGATCTCTCAGACAAAATAACCGATCGACGATTTGATTATAGAGGTTGGTTGGGTCGTGCATTAATCCCCTCAATATTGCGAACAAATATTACATTCGAAAATCGTGAGGTATAAAAATGGAGAATATAAAAGGAAGCATAAGAATGCTAGGCCAGATTATCACCAAAACTCATTATAAATATAAAAAGTCTAGTGAATGAAATTCGCTTGTTAACATAAATAGAAATAATACGACAACTTATGGAGGTTGGCTACAGAGCGAGTGCATTATTCTGTACGGGAATCGGTGATATCAAAGAAAAGTATTCAATGATTATTTGAAGGAGGACCCTGAATCCTTTATTTTTTATGTCGGAGAAGTTCAAAATCGGAACCCTACCATAAAATCTGCACGCAGTGAGACTGTGACTTTTGGTCACGAGACTTTTTACTAAGCGATTTGAATACAGGTTGAGTATCCCTAATCCGAAATGCTTGGGACCAAGATTGTTTCGGATTTTGGATTTTTCCGGATTTTGGAATACATGATATGATCGTATTGGATGGCCTTTTTTAATATTTCCGGTAGTGTCATTTGCCTCATTACCGAAGGTTTTTGTTTTAAAAATCTTTCTTTTATCTTATATATTGACATTATTTCTTGATGTTCTATAATAAATTCACACTGTTCTAGTCCTCCAATGAGTTCATCACATTTTTTTACCATGTCGTTTATAGGCATTATTTATTTATTTATTTAATAAGTTCAAAAACAGCACTCAGGCCTATTACATTGAACATTACAACCAATAAATAATAAATGCATATAAAAATATATATAAAACAGTCAAATAAAACAATAAGGATATATATAAAACAGTCAAACAGTTTTAACAATTTCATCTTCATCGTCACTATCTCCACGATCTCCTTGATTTAAAACAATTTCAGCTATTTCGTTTCAATTTGTGGAATAACTGAGTTTCTTTTTCTCGTGATTTGTAAGGAGCTGCTACGCCGCTTTCGCACTGCCATTCACGCAACTGTAAAGAAACTGACTGGGAGAGTTGGACATAAACTTTTTATGGATAATTTCTTCTCATCTCCTCACTTATGACACGAAAAATTTATTGTTGCGGGACTTTTAGACCCAATCGCAAAGAAATGCCAAAAAGTTTGACGGAAAGATACAGAAACTAAAAAGGGATGATGCTGTATAAGTGTTCAAGTAAAAAAAGATTTGACGGCAAACGAAACGTACATTTACCAACAAACATGCACAATCCACCTGTAAACGTTAATTTCTGTGATGAACATGGAAATGCTGTAAAGCCAGCCATTTTTCAGGACTGCAATCGAAACATGCGATTTGAAAACAAGGGAGATCGAATGGCAAATAGTTATTCGATTAGTCAACGGACATGGAAGTGGACTAAAAAGGTATTTTTTCACTTAATGAACGTGACAATATTGAATAGTTTCATCATTTCTAAATCACTGGGCGGCACTATGTTCATATTATCCAAAGATATTTTAAAAAACTCAGGACTGAGAGGCGAGTTAATACAATGTTACGGATTTCAGAATATTTCGGATTTCGGAATTTCGGATTGGGGATACTCAACCTGTATATGAAAAGTTTCAAAAAGCATTTGCTGCAAATATTACCACATTAGAGAGATTTATACCATCAAAAAGGAACAATTCATTGGCTGAAATAAAGTTTTCGGGGAAAGGTATGGTGCAGAAACCGCAAATCGATCAAACCAAATAAACCACAAAGACCAGAGGAAATTCCTGCAGGATTACTAACAGAATTATCAAACAAAACCGCATGTTGCTTGAAAATGTAATTTGGTTAATATTTATAGCAATGTGCCGTTCCGAAATACTTATTGTTAGCGCACCTAAACTCATCTGCTAGTGTGATGATAAAGGGAACCCCAAAATTATATTATTTCACTGATTATCTCACTAACCTCTTTATCTTGTTGAGCATATTATTTTTAGATAGACGTTCTCCAATTAATAATTGTCGACACACTTTCAACTCGGACTTTTTATTGACCATTTAATACGTTATGAGGAGAAAAATAGTAAGCAATGATTTCAGCGATGATTTTGCCAAGGTATCTCATAAAAAATTAATGGCGAAGGTTGTGAGCTTGGTTTGAAATTATCTCTCTAAAAAAATTGAAGAGTTACTGAGTGTAACAGTTCAGATTTGATCAAAGTTACAGCCGGTGGATCGTAGGAAATGTTCTAGGTCTATTACTATGTCAACAATATCTACTTGGTGGTGATGAAGTTGGTAACAAATCCCTGGAGAATGATCTCGAAGTGATCTCAGTATGGTACAAGGACTGTCAGTTAGAACTTGGCCAAGAAAACTATTACATATAAAAATTATGAATGAGCAAGAACCAGTCGATACACCTATTGTATAACATCAATTGACATGATGCGTATACTCGGTTCAATATTTAAGGGTCTCTAATTGTCGCAATCTCCCATATTTTTGCATAATAATAGGATATTTAATTTAGCTCGCAAGAAATTAGCTTTCATATGCAATTTGATGAGGAATAGTACCGAAATAGTACGATTGACCGCAGGACAAATATGCATCAATAATATAGGATCCACACGAGAGTGGCCGCATACAGGAGTTGGAAAAAAATTTGCAAAGGACAATTAGGTTCGTAAAATACATTGATGGCTCAATGTAAAGCGTTACTTCATTAGTGAAGAATTTGCGCTAGAAATCGCCAAAGGAACATCTATTACAAGATGAATTAAATCTTCTAGAAAGGTATATGTTGGAGGTTTTAGTTTAGTAATTATTGGGCAATATTACAAAGCTCATTTACACAGGAAGATAAGATTACGAAGACAAAATCAGTGAGAGCGATTTTAGGGGGCAGAATAATATAAACATTTTTTTTTTTGCCAGGAAAATCTAGATTCCCGAGAGGAGAGCAAACACTACCAATGATAATGCTGGATATTTTAAAAGAGGACAATTGTTTTGAGAAGAATAGAAATGCATTCGATGGGACAGATTAGGATGGGTGAAATTAATAATATCGAGAGGCACAAATTTATGATATTGAGCTTAGATACCATATAAGATTACTACATGAATGGTTAAGCATATAGATCAAGGAATTAAACCGGGCATTTTATAACACGGAAAGGTTTATAGGGTCAAAGAAGAATATAAAAATGTAAACCTACATTAAAATACCATGGCTTAATAAAAGCATAAATGAAAATCGCAGAAATCAGAGTTATATACGCAGTTTAATTCTTTTTAGTAAATTTAAATCTTTAAAGATAATTGATATCTAATGTACTTCACCATGATAAAATGCAGAAGAGTTTTTATTTCCATTTCCAACCATCACCTAAGAGAATATAACCCTGTTGGTCTAAAATTCTCCATCCGCACGAGACCCAATGGCAAGGCGAAATTTTAGTAAATTCTTAATTAACTCGATATGGTAATCTCGTCAAATAAGGAAAGAGCGAGTGAAGGTAATGAATGGATTGCCACGAACACAGTATACGGCATAGGCCCACAGGCCATTTAAATTAACTGAGATGATAATGCTCGTTTTCCTTATCAAAAGATCACTATTCAGAAAATATATTCCTTCTTATGCCGACCCGGCATAATTTTAGACCAAAAGGATTTCATTCATTTGATATGTTAATTGTGACAGCGATAAATATTTCCTGATCAAGAGGAAGAAGAGTTAAGTGGAGAATGAGGGGGAGTGGGAAGAGAGGAGAGAGGTATCGTTCAACTCAACCCGGAAAAGACAGTCGCAGACGTTTTTCGCTCTTTCGCCCTCGGGAAGCAATTCTATTAGTCGAGCCATTGCGGCCTTCCTAAATATATTTTTTCGTCGGCGTGGTAAGAGGTAGAGGTAAAAAATTTATCTCTGCGGCGCGGAGATCAAATAGGGAAACATCATCTAATTCGTCTGTTGACTCTCGAGAAAACACTTTTCGAGTGGGAGAAAAAAACTTGGCTCTGCAAAGCCGCTGTGAACGGCGTCGATTTTCAGTAAGATCATAGTAGTTCTATAAATTTTATTTGGAGAATTTTTTACGTTGTATATGGAAGAAGGAAAACTAGATGGAAAAAGTGAGAGGTAGGAAAAGGTTTTAGTTGATAAGACGATTTGAAAGGAAAAGAGAGTTATCAAGATATGAAGAGGACAGCGGAAAATAGGATTATATGGAGAACCAGGTTTAACCATGAATAATCACGCACCTGTCTACGGACAGACTACCTATGACGATGATATAAGGAAGAGTTAGTTTTTTGTTTCGATTCAAGTTGCACTCCTGATTGGGTTATATGAACCACTTATGTCATTTTCATATTGCCTTTTCCCATAAGTTTTAAACGTCAGATTTCACGAAAATCCGTTCCGTAAAAGCAGAGGATGAACATGCGTACGGACGGACGAACATGCGTACGGACGTACGAACATGCGTACGGACGGACGGACAGAACGAAGCGAATAGGCACTAACGTTGAAAAAAGCCTGAAAATGCCTACAAATTCGGTTTATCAACACGTCCGTCTGTACGGGTAATATATGTATCTGGAATCCTGAAACTTGGAAAAGCAAAATTTTCAAGATAGGGTGGTCTATATGAAGGATTGACATAGTAAAAATAGCTGCCGGGGAGTGATCGGTGTATTTTTTCAACCCCTTTGTTCCATTTATACATTCTCATAAGCATGAAATCGATGCAGGGTATTATAAATTTGCATTTTAAACTAGTTAGCTTTAAGACTGAGGTATATATATTTTGAAAACAAAATTCATATCTTTTCCTAATGATAGCAAACAATTGTTTTTAAACGAAAAAAGAAGAAAATATTTACGATTTTTAACAATCAACTGCCATAGCAACGAGTGCAATGCTTATAAATGGGGAACATATCATAACAAAGGATTAATAGAACGCTTTTAAAGGGAATTTATAGACTACTCTATTACGAGGCCATCGATCTCAACCAAAGATGTAATATTATGATGACGTCATAATCCTAAAACAAGAAAAAAGCGCCTTATGTAATTTGCTCTGCAATTCTTCCCTCACTTGTTTTAGTTGGCAATCGACAGTCATGGTTACAAGGAACGAATGATAGAATAATTAGGGAGTGGCCTCGCTCTGCAAAGTAAGCATAGGTACGCATCGCGTTCCAAGGATGCGGCAGAGGATGAGACTTAAACATCGCCCATGTGACACAACTCTCCTAGAATAGACTTAAAGGTTATCTTTATTGAGTCGTACTTTCGCATTAAGTTGCTCAAAACCATACGATCCTTAACTGGAATTCTTCGAGGTCAGACCATATGCGCTGATTCAAAAATGAAAACGGAAAATTGCAGCTTTCAATCTCGATCTTTATGTTTATCGTGTCATCACTCAGAATGTATAGCATTGCATAAAAGAAAGGCCAATGTTAATGAAGGATTTTTAAAATAAAGAAAAAGCATTTCGCGACGAACCTTTGGAGTTTCATATCTACTACCACCTGATTAATTTAACACGAGCTCAAAATTAAAGTTTAGATAAAAAAGTAACACCTGCCTTTTTGGCAAATACTGTAGCCCATTGACATATATGCAGGAAAGATTCCTAGAAAGCATCGTGAGCGTCAAAATTGCGAATGTTATAACTAAAAGTAGAGTGAGTGGCCTCCTCTTAGGGAGATCTAGATATATGGCCGTACATGGGCTGATGAGAATAAACAGAAAAATTCGCATTTGAGCCATGAAAATAGAATAGAAAAGTTGTTAGGAATTTTTACAAGGCAAGATTTCGAGAAGAGGGTCTATATTGACCCACTCGCGTGAAACTGCTTTGATGCATTGGCGGGACATGAGTAATTTTTACGACGCATAACTCAGGAGACATGCAATGCGTCAAGAGATGTGAAAAGAAGAGACCCTAAACCATAAGTACAGTACGCCCACGATGTCTGCACCTCAAATGCCGTGGATTTTCAAAACCCCCAATTAAAACAAACGACAAACAATGGCATAAACTATGCTATCTCTGATTCACAATGGCTACTGCGAAATATAGTTAAGGTAAAGATATTTACATAGACGACGCACAGGATGACAATAAGACCAAAAGATGAAAGCAAACTGCGGGCGGTAGAGACGAAAAAACTGAGAAGCATAGGGGGAAAGACGACACTGGACAGAATGAGGAATGAGGAAATCGGAAGGAAAGTACGTGTAGATGCAATTACAACAGAAATACGAAGGCAGCGGTTATGTTGGTAATGACACATCATGATAACGGAGAATGTGAGAATGCCAAGGAATATGATGGAACAAAGGTTGATACGAAAATACGTATTAATGGAATGAAGAGGGATTTCAAATAAAAAGGATCAGTTTGGGAGGAATTGAAGGAAGAGAATATGTTTGAAGGCATGAATAAAAATGGAGCGCCATCGCCAAGAGGCCGACTTCCAGACAGGACAATGGCTAGAGAGATAGATACATAGATAGAATGTTAGCATTTAACGAAAGGAACCGGCGTGGAATATCGTTAGAATTTTATAGTGTAGATATTGTTTTAATATAAAATGTAAACAACCGTTATTTAATGTTGGGAATCAAAGATAATAATCATCATCATTTTCAAACTCAATGTTGAATCTTAATTGACAAACTTGTAATAAATTAATTCCTATAAAGTTTTGCTAAATCTATGCTTTTTTACGCAACAGAGACTGGATTCCATTTCAGTTATCGATTGATATTATAGAAGAATCGCCAAAAGGGAATGTATGAATGGGAAATATCAACGCGCTCATTTATGCCAGAAGATAAGAACACGAAGATAGAATAAGTGAGAGTGATTGCACGATAGATAGATACCGACGTTCGTTTTTTCCGAAAATAACCTTGGATCACAGTAGGAGAGGAAACACTATCAACGATAATGTTTGATATTTTAAAAGAAGGGGTGAGAAGAAGAAGAGAAAGATTTTCGATTGGACAGAATAGGTTGGGTGGAACTAAGACTGTTAAGAGGCAAAAAGATTATGACATTGAGCTTAGAAACAATAGAAATCATGGTACGAGTGGATTTAGAACAAGGAATCAAACCACGAACCATACATTTTATAATGTGAAAGGATATGATTTCGTGTCCACATTAATAAAATAACACGATAATCGATATTGCAGATTTTCAGTCGTCAAAAGTGATTCTCAAAACAAAGAGTGCGTCACATGGGCTAATAAATTTATTATTTTCCAATCAACAGTTTCTATTGATTATAGCGTAAACCAATGATGGGCAAATTATATCACGAAAATATTCCTCTTCGAAGCAAATAACCGCAACGAAAAGGGAGAATTATATGCCTAACTGTTTAATCACTTAATGAATATAAAATGTAAAATGTATTCTAACGGTCTTACTTACTTAATGTGACTTATTTCCGCATTGCAAATCAGTTGTGGAAGATCAATAAGGCGTGGTCGTCTTACCAATTGAAGCGATCATTATTGTTAAACAAATTTATCTCAGGTAACCTCTGCTCATAAATTTTGCATCGAACCAAATTTGCAAGTATGAAACAGAGCATATACAATTAGGTAACTAAATTTTGACATTTTAAAGGAGAAAAATTCTGTACCTGACCAGGAATCGAACCCAGGTCTCCCTACTTACGGATAGGTGCTTTAACCAACTAAGCTATCAATCCAGAGTGATTCTCCTTTTTCGAATTGGGATATTTGTTGGGTTGGGATAAGTTTGTCCGTTGTTTTCCATTTCAAAGCTACCTTTTGATAAAATTCACTGCGTAAGAAAATATGCTCAAGCTAATTTTCGATTAAAAAATGAATGACAAGTTTACAAAGCTACTCTGAGGTGATAAATAAAAGATTTCAAGTTTTAACTTTATAGAGTATCGTTAAATTCTATAAATTAGGCATAGCATACAGCAAAGGATGATTCTTCATTTTATAAGGTTCCATCTGCATGTCTGATGGATAACCGGGAGTGTGTTCGATAGTGTTGTGGCAACCACTTAGCCTGTCTTTTGTTAGCCATCCATGTTGTAAACAGTTAGTGAGGAATTACAGTTGAAACACCAAATTGAAGTAATAAATGAAATTTTTACAACTAACTTACAATGAACTGCCTCTCGTCTTAGATAATGAATTCTATAATCGCTGAAAACTTCGACTGACACGTGTAATAATGGTTGACGTGAGAAGTTTCGACACGCATTGTGAAACATGAACCTCTATCCTACTTTCATCTTATATGCCGTCATGTTAACTTCCACCAGATAAGAACATTTATTTATTCGCAACGATCGACTGTTTCATGTAAACTAAGTGCTAGTGAATGCAAAGATTCGTGCGACATGTATAATTCGAAATATCGTCACGCCAACCCTAATCAGAAACAAGTTATAGACCGGTCGTAGCGTACATTGGCTGGTACTAATTCAACACAGAAGTTGACCCATAAACCTCCTTAAAAGATAATTCACGCAACATGTGTTTTAAGAGTTTACGTATATAAGGATCGGGTATGAGCGATATCAGTCAAAATCAATCTTAATTAAAATTGATAAGAACCAATATGAAGTGACATTTGAGAATCAACGACGATAAAAACCATAATAACTATTTTATCATTTTTTATGTCTAACGCATGTTATCTGCCATATTTCATCTGCAGTAGAATGAATTCCCATTACCAGAATCATTGATGATTAGGTTAATCGAATATTAAATGTCAGATATGTGGACATCTTAACACGGTCGATTGCTGCTATATGTAATGCGGGTACGATAATTTGAAAATATACATTAAAGCTCTATAAATAAATATCCTATAGGTTATACAATCTTACCTAAGAAATATTAAATAAAATACTTATTTTAGAATTGAAACCACAGATTCGTGAAGGTAGCGAGTTCCACACCTTGCATACTGGCCGCCACAGAGGGGATAAACTATTTTATATTTGTGTTGTACTCTTTCAAAAGAATCTTAAATTTTTTTGAAGTATTTCTATTCTATCTAATATGCGCCTGGAAATTTATTTCTACTATTTTTCTATATTTTATCCAGATAAGTAGGTAGCTGTATTTAGGAAAATGAGAACACAATTGCATTTATAATGTTTATTTTAAAATACGCGCCAAATATAAAGAAATCTTCATTGTCTACCTGTCTAGATATAATTTGGAAAATGTTTCCCGAAAAATGTTGCAAATTATTTTGCCGTGATCTAATGGAATGACAGTTCGAAATGCGTAGCAAAGATCGTATTAATAAAAATTTTCAGGTTAGAGGCCCATTTTAGCCTCAATCGTTTTTTATAGAGAAATGTTATACTGTCACAATATGCTACTTTGAACGAAATTCATTGCTAATTTCTTTAATTGGTGGAATAAAATTACTATGATAATATGACAAAAATGAAATTTTCAACTTAAAATAACTTTACAAAACTGCAACATGTATTTACGATCTTAGTTTTGATTGCTCGGATTGTTATGAAATTTTTTTTTCATTGATTTGAAATACTGAATCAGCACTATTTTTTACCCTGCAGGTGCATTTATTTCCATCATAATCAGTGAATCCTTTTAAAAATTGATAAATTATTAAACTCGCTGATGTCTGGGTACTATTGATTTACATACATCCTTACAAAGACTGTCAACGAAATCGTTCATCGTGTTGCCAAGTAAAACATTATTAGGATTATCACGATTTGATTTTTTGATTTGATGTATTATTCGCCTTAGAAGTATTTCAAATAATTTACAATTATTTCGCGTGGCTGACCTCGTACATTTTTAAGCTATGATTCAATAGAAATAAATTAAGTTGCGTTAATTTCGTCAGAGGTCAAGTTAAACATCTCGATTTCATGCGATTTAAATAAGTTTTGATGCGCCACCGCGATCTTAACTACCGAAAACTTTTACTTGCAAGTTTTAAAGCGATAGTGATTGTTATCGCTTAGTATCAAAACTTAAACAGCGGCATTTGTTTCAAGCACTTTAATTGGACCAATGATGTCTTCAAGAGAAAGCGCACCTATTTCGAACTTCATTATTTCGATGCCGAAGCAAAGTGATTGGAGCTCGCCCTTGCGGCGTAGCTTTGAATGTAAACCATGGAATGAATATTTTTCTCCTCAATAGACTCAATGGGGAGCGAAAAACTTCCGAATACGAATATTGTTTCCTTAGGGTTCTACGCGAAGCTACCGCCCAATGCTGCCACCTGGGTGCAGACGGGAGTACTACGGGAGGACGTAAGACTGCGCGAGAAACAATCCGTCCTCTTCATTATTTTTATTCCTTTTAGAAGCCGCTCAGCTGGCTTCCTCTCTCTATCTGTCTCTCTCTCCCTCTGCACTCCTCCTCTCCCTATCTCTCTCTCCCTCTGCTCTCCTCCTCTCTCTCCCTACAGTCATCCCACTCTCTCTTCCTCTTACTCTCTCTCTCTCTTTCAGAATTCAATGTCGAGGTTATTGAAGTGAGAGAACCTGTCTTGGGAGGCAAGTGAGAAACCCGAAATTTTCGATCTTCTGCTGCCATGGCAACTAACTAGTCATTGGTTCGGACGGAAATAAACGGCAAAAATCCTATTTGCCGTGTTTTCCAGTTATCTTCGACACGCGCCAATGAAGCACGCTCTTAAAAAGTAATTCTCTTCATCAAAATTCCCTGTACAATGGAAAACGAAATAATTATCATGGAATCTTATGAATGCTATCAGAGGCAATGCATAGCGCCCTGATGTTACAGAATATTCCGTATTTTATACTCCAAAATGTGAGTTGGTTCAATTACATGCGGTCTTCTTGAATACTAAAAAAATCTCATTTTTAGTTTTTGCTCCTGCAAATCGAGAGTGGACAAAAAATGCGAGACCAAGTTTTCGAAATCGAAAGACTGACTCAGAGAGCAACTCGACCAATTACGAGGGAATCGATCGAACAGGTGGCAAGACGCGATATATTCTCGTTCCGACCGAGCATTCGCTACGGAGCGCTCGGCGTGATTGCAGTCGCAATCGCCGTCCCGGGCGCCATCTCCCTAGCAACCACGTGTTGAGGTTCTCTCAGCCTCCAGCGAAGGAGCAAGTGGCGATGATGCAATCGACAGCATCCGAGGGAGCGGGAGGGGGAAGGGAAGGAGTGGGGGTAAAGCGTGAGGGGGGAAGGAGTGGGGGTAATGCGCGAGGGGGGAAGGAAAGGGAAGGGGGGGGAGGGAAAGGGAAGGGGGGGGGAGCCGTGCGCGCAGAGCACGCTGCGACTCTTCGTGCTCCACGCGCCCTTGATCAATAGGCAGCGTGGGAGTCGGCGAGGGATGCGCGGAGGAGACTACCAGCGGTATGAGCGAGGAATAGAAAGTCCGCGTGTCTTCGCACCAGAGGGATTTATATTCGCCAATATGTCCGGAGAAATGAGCGAACCAACGGAGAAATCGGATGGGTTTCACAAAAAGCCGCAGCCAAATACAATCTTAAAAAATTATGGGAACAAACGTGGGGATAGCGTTTTCTGCGGCGAAAGATATCATATCTGATTTTAAAAGAACGGACTCTTATAACTGTAATTACGATCATTAGAATCCCTTCTTCTTTTAACGTTATAATACCGTAGTGCTCAACCTTTTCTTAATAGTCACCATTCCATTCTTCGGTTCCAGATATTCACTATGACACCACGTAGCACTTATAAATTAACCTTTAACTACTTGAGGGTGCGATCTGTGAGAGACCACCTGTTTTAGTTGCCCCGCTACTTCACTTTCCAATAGTTCACACTTTACAAATAAATAAAGTAAATATTAATTTCTTTCTTTTAATCCCTTGACTCTCATGGCATATTGTTAAAATAAAATTTTAGATTTAGCTAGTGAATAAATCATGATAAACACAATAGCTGTCTCGGAGGCGGCACCTCAGTTACACAGTGACCATAATTTCGCCTCATTAGTTGAAAGGTTAAAACACACGAAATCAGAAGCGATCTGGAAACGACAATCACATTAACCAAGCAGGTATGCCGCAAAATTTCAACGAAATGATAGTTTCTGGCAATAAAACGACGGCGCGAGAGCAATGAGAATTCTCGTTATAGGCGGGACATGCGTTCCTGAAAATCGTCGCGTATACCGAATACGCGTAAAACGGGAAGCTTATAGTTTGTATTATTTCAACTGCAAAGTGATCTGCAGATGCTGCCTCTCCAGTTAACATGAGATTGTGGAATGCATTTCGACTCTTAAAGCGGTCGAACCACCCCCAACTTGCAGAAAAAGGCGTGGGTTCTTTTACATCTTTCGTCGGAATAAAACCGCGTATATGCGAAAACGCGTATAACGAAAGCGCACATAACAAGAGTTACCTGTATTTCTTTGGCGGGAGGTGAAAATGGTACAAGTCATATTTTTTCAGTATTGGGTTTAAGTATTGTCTCAAGTTGAAAAATTCACCTCTTTCGTCTGGTTTAAAAAGGCATAGATCACTCTTATTCACTTCTTATGATATGGGAATTGCGCAAAGGCTCGAAGTATCTCTTTGTTCCGATTTGCAAGAGTATTCACCAACTTGAAGAAGCTTTTCGTAAAAATGTGAGTTTCTGACTTGTATTTTTTACCGCCCGTCAAATATGTTTCTTCGTTATGGCGGAAGGTCGATAGAGACTAATGGACCCAGAATTTTCAATCTGTACATCATAGACATCTGCTGCCTCACAAAGTAATCCGTCCCTTTCTCCGCGATACCGGCGACGCGAATGGAAGAAACGCGCACACTATAAAGTCACGATATGTGCGTTGAACACGGTGTCAACCCCGTCCTACTTCCCTTTTTTAAAATCCCCGCTTGGGAAGATAAGAGCGGGAAACTGGGGCAGCGCGAAATAAGGTCTGTTACTTTAGAATGCTGTGGAAAGACAGCCGATCTTTTGTACTTGGCGATTACGTCATTTTATTGCAGAGGTCCGACGCTGCCGTATCATAGTGAAATCTACGATCACTCGGAAGATATTAAGTTGTATCATAAAGAATACATTGGCTAGGAAAATGTGTTGTTTATTATGGATATTTAAAATTAGATTTACTTCTCGTTTAAATGGTTGTAAATATTTATTAACAATAGAAAATTACACGTACCGCAATGCAGTTGCATTGAATTATTTTCAATTAAAATATTTAATTTAGAAGCAAAAATGAAGAGGAAGGTAAAATTAGTGTAATTCCATGAAAAATCAAGGTAAATATTTTAAAATTTAAGATTAAAGTTATTGTAATGGGAAATAATTATTACGCCCAAAAAACTACGACAAAAAGTTCCCATGCCGGGAATCGAACCCGGGCCTTCTGGGTGAAAGCCAGATATCCTAGCCACTAGACCACATGGGACCGTACCTAACAACTCTTATTTTAGTATAATATATAATTTACAAAAGTTTTTGAAGCCACTTTAGTGTATTATAAAGTTAAAATACCAAATTCTTTTCCCCAACGTTTTCATGTTTCCGAGTTGTACATGTTATATCGATTCTCGGATAGCGCCTGATTCAAAAACTTCACATGTGAAGATTGATTCCTTTTCACAGTATTATCTCGAATCTATATAAAATGTTTCCGTCACTTTAAAATTAATTTTTACTGAAGTTAGCAAATTTAAATTTTCTTCGGTAAAATTATTAACATCATGTGGTGATCTAGTTTTTAACCAAAAAAGAGCAAAGAGTACTTGAATTTCTACCATTTTCAATCATTTTTCAATTATAATGCGGTAACTAGCGAGAATTTGGAGTAGTAAGCTATATCACGCGGTACCTTTTCAAATATAAATAATAAATAAATAAATATAATAAATGTAACTTCATTTCGGTTGACTCGACTCAAACTGCGATAAATATTTGCTGAAAGGGATGTCAAACATTAGAGACTTGATCGTTTATTGTAAGTGATAGGTTTGCACAGCGCTTTTTTCTCCCGGAAAGTCCTTCCGGAACCTTTATCGCAAAAAATACTAACTTGCATAACTTAACACAAAAAATCAAATGCAGTTATTTGCAAATCAAAAACTTTTTACTCATATTGTACAATCACACGTATCCTCCGCTGACAAATTAGGTTCAGTTTGTATTTTTTCTCCGCTCTTTCGCGTTTCGGCGCCTCTTTTGTTAGAAAAAAGTACTGGGTTTGCACTAGGTGATAAGTTAACAAATATTCAGCAAAATGAAGGCAAAGATAAAGTCCGCGAAACAGACGAGAGAGCACCGAATTCAAGAGATCTTATCGAGTCATTACGTCCACGCATGAGGTATGTCGATGTACATACGTATGCTAGAGCAGGAGGATCCTCTTCTAAAAGCAGAAGCACCTGGTTCGCATTTCACCCTATCCATAGATTACTCCGAGTGATATATCCAGCGCGAGTAAGTTAGAAATGAGCCCGTGTTGACAATGTCCCCCCACCCCATGAAACAAGGTTTTCGTTTCTTTTACTCTGGTTAAGTTTTCTTCATTTATTTTGAACAGCAATCAAGAATAAGTTACTTTTAATCTGGGGTTACATTTTTACCACTTTGAACCATCCGCGAGTCAATGTTTTCGAACAGGCTTGAGGTACGTTTCCATACATGCGGTGCCGGCGGAGACCTAAACCCTGGTCGTTCCCATGAAATCGGCGAACAAAGATCAAACAATTGACTGTAGTGATGCGCACCTCGCGCATCTTTCATTTTTAATTTTTTCTCTTTGGAACTCCTTAATGATCAACTTTTTTGAAATCGAGTTATAAATTTTAAGACCCTTCCCCTCCCTTTACAAATTTCTAGATAGGCCACCGCGTGTCGAGGAGTTTCTCTTCGGAAGAAACGATGTGGGGGCATCTAACAATTCGTATACGCAGTCGACTACTATCTCCAAACGGCAAGCAAATCACAGAGGAACGGTCGCTGAGCAGCATGGTGAGGTGAATGAAAATAACGAGATTTATTTAGGTTTTCAGCATCGGCACATTTTATGGAAAAAAAGATTTAATAAACACGCGCTGATAACATAACAAGTACACGGGTTTATCGTGGCACAGAAGTGCTTTTCGTCTGATTCGCCGGAGTATAATCGTATACTCATGTATTTGCTTTGAAATCACAAAATTATTTTTCCTTATATTGTGGCAGCTCTGCTTTTTTGATCCGTTCTAAACATATTCATTTCGTTTTCCCATTTTATACTCGACCTACAAACGAAAGATCTTTGAAATCCGTTCAGCCAATATCTTCCAAATTCGTGGTTACAAAAATATATAAACCTTGATATTGTGGTAGTAGCCCTGATTAGTCGACCCGGTTAAAATATGATATTTTGGTTATTTATTTAGATGAAGATTTTATATACAATATTGGGTTAAAATTCATGAGGTCAATTCTATAGAAATACGCGCAAAAGAAATATTATTTAGTTTTTTACCGTGGTAGCCTTGCTCTTAAGGTCCGTTTTAAACATCTTGATTTCATTACGGTATGTTGTACAAATCTTATATACAAAATTTAATTAAAATCCGTTCAGCCAATTCATTTCGAATCTAAATTACTAAAAGAGTTTAATTTGTAATTGTGGCACCCTTGTTTGGCTGATTCGGTTTAAATATGCCAATATGGTTTTTTATACATGTGTTTATTATAAGTAATAAATGTGGTTCAAATTGATTCCGTCAGTTCAACAAAAATACGTGCAAAAAGAATTTTTTTATTCCTTGTATTGTGGCAGCCTTGCTTTCTATATCATAGAAAAATCTTCAGCCAATTTTTCCCTGATATATGCGTACGGACGAACGGACGTACGGACATCACGAAGATAATTGTGCTTTTCAGCAATGACGAAAAGCACTAAAAACACTTAAAAACGAGTGTAAATAACAACAAACCGAAACATTATCCCCGAGTTTTTCAACTGGTATTTTGCGGAACATCCGCAAAATATTCCACCGAAAATGATTTTTCTATGAATTTAGATTTCTTAATGAATTTAAAAATATAAAGTATTTTAATTTTGCTCTCACACCGCTAGGCCATCTATCGGGGAAGCAGAAAGTAGCAGGTTATAACTTCTAACATGTTGCAGCGCGCATGCGCGTTTTCACAGCCATGGTAATATGCGTATGTATTTAGGTGTTCCCCCAATTTTTTCTACATTCCAAAGTGTTCCGGCACTCAAAAAAGGTTGAAAAACACTGCATTATCCTCTGAAAGAAATTTTTCTTACGTCAATATGTTTTCATTACAAGATGGAATCCGTTCAAAATGTGGATTCTAAATAACTTATTGAAATATGGAGTGAACAGCGAACGGTGGAGAGGATTCCGAACGGTCGACGTCACGAATCCTCCACCGCAAGATGAAGACATCAGGAAGCCGTGCGGACAGAGGTCGGACGGGCGCTCACCAAATCCGTGCGAGTGACACTTGATCAAGATCGAAAAGGGATGACGAGGAACGCGGAGGAAATTTCGTCTCGTCTCTTGGTTTAGGATAACGGGAACGGGCTAATGTCGCAAAGGGGGCTGAGGGGGTGAGAGGGGGGTGAGAGGGGGGTGAGAGGGGGGTGAGAGTGGGGGGGGGTGAGAGTGGGGTGAGTGGGGCGGTGAGAGGGGGCGGTGAGGGGGGGCGAGAGGGGAGTGAGAGGGGGTGAGAGAGGGTGAGGGGGCGGGGGGTGAGGGGGGGGGGGGGTGAGAGTGGGGTGAGTGGGGGTGAGTGGGGCGGTGAGAGGGGGGGGCGGTGAGGGGGGGCGAGAGGGGAGTGAGAGGGGGCTGAGGGGTGTGAGAGGGCACTGAGGGGGGGGAGAGAGGAGGCTGAGGGGGGGTGAGAGGGGGCTGAGGGGGTGAGAGGGGGTTGAGGGGGCTGAGAGGGGCTGAGGTGGCGGAGGCCGTGACATCCCTCCCAAGATTCGATCGAGGATACCGCTCACGCTCTTTCCCCGCAGTCGCACCGAGCAACGGGTTTTGGGCGTGCACGGGGGACACGCCGAATGCCGATGCACTGCACGGCGACGGATACGTGAGGGCGAACGGTGCGTTCCGTGGCCATGCGCCTGCGTGACCACGGAATGAATCGGACAAAAAATATTGCTCAGTCGAGAAGGATTTTCACAATTTCTTCGAGTGCGAAGAAACTGTTCCCACGGTTCCATTCTATCGGGAACCGCCAACGACCTCTGCATTATTTTACGAGCTAATAATATGTATTCAGGTTTCATCCTCAGACTTTCATTCAGAATTTCTCACGCGAAAATTTCGAAAACGAGATGCCATTCAGGACGCGATGAAATGATTCATTTGGATCACGGGTGAGACATGGGTCCACTTCGAGCGATTTTCTCCTTTGGCGGACTCAGGGCCTAGACCAGGGGTGGGAATACTACGGCCGGTGGGCCACATGTGGCCCACGAGATCATTTATGTGGGCTGCGATGCCATCATGAAAGCGAACCGTAATATAAAATACAGTTAATTTCATATTTGTAGCTTAAAAGTATGCCCGGAAAAACTTTTCCAGTGATGTTATGGGGATAACATATTAATTATAGTTTTTCATTAACAGGATCCCTCGCATTATCTCAAATAACTTCCGTTGTGAACCCTAAAGTGGCCCTCCGAAGCATTTCCATCTGTTAATGCGGCTCGCCTAAGAAGCTGCAACTGTTAATGTGGCCCGCCACGTAAAATGTTTTCCCACCCCTGGTGTAGACGTAGGACGTAGGCGAGGGATTCGCAACCTCTTTCCAATATGGCGAGCACCAAGTTACTTTTTAGAACGTCCAGCGATCATCATTATATTTGTTTTTTTAATATGAATGATCATAAATAAAATCAAACCAATGTCAAAGGGATAAAAATGCCCTTTGGTACGTTTAGAAAAAATATAGGTGAACAAATTAAATAAATTGCGTTAGGGTAGACGATTTTAAGCATCGTAGAAGGGCACGACTGCCGAAGAGCGCGACGCTGCTCGCGAGCACCAAGTTGCCAAGCCATGAGGTAAACCAGGGGCGGCCAAGCTGCGGCACGCGAGCCACTAGTGACACGCGAAGCTCTTGTCAGTGGCACGCCTCCGGATTTGGAAAAAATAATTTTAAAATATTATGAAAGTGATTTTCAAAATAGTAATAGCAAATAATAAAATAATAATATTAATGTATGTAGCGTGTAATTCTTTACGTAGCTGGCAAAAATATTAGGTGGCACCAGGAGCGGATCAAAAAACTTCCCAAGGGGCGGTGATATTCCGCAAGGCAATATGTGTGTGTGTGGACAGCATTTCTCGAAAAACAAGAAACTTCGAGACCTGGTACACTTACTAATGGGACCATGAGGGTGTGCATCTCGAGGCCAGAATTTTTATTCTTGGGAGGTGGGGGAAGGGGAGGGGCTGCCATACAAATTACATTCTACTGCATTTCTCAACAAGATTGAAAAGGTGTACTCCATGTCGGAGTAAACAGAGTTTCCAAATGCGTTCTTTGAGATTTCACAATGTTCTCAATATTTTTCGCTCAGATGAGTATTTAACTAGAAGCTAGCGAGATACGTTGTAAAATACATATAGGTCTTCATGTAAAGTATTCGTAATTAGGTTCTACGGCAATTCGTCGCTTGTCAAATTCGTCGCAAGGAAAATTCGTCGCATGGCAAATTCGTCGTATGGAAATTTCGTCGCAAGACAAATTCGTCGCAAATTCAGGAATCCTGCGATACACGATATTTAGTGTATGGGAACGCCCGGCCCTCTGTCGTGTGGTTTGAGGAGACCGCGCAAATTCAGCGTTCCGTCGTTCGGAAGGGTCGTTTAGCCGGATGCGCGCCAAAAGAGCAAGTGCCAAAAGAGCAAGCGACATAAGCGCAAGTCCAAAAGAGCAAGTGGACAAAAGAGCAAGTGGGCAAAACAGCAAGTGGACAAAAGAGCAAGTGGACAAAAGAGCAAGTGGACAAAACAGAAAGCGGACAAAACAGAAAGCGGACAAAAGAGCAAGTGTGCAAAAGAGCAAGTGCACAAAACAGCAAGTGTTGACGATGCCTTATAATTTCAGAATAAATTATAGAACTCCTGTGTAGATTTCACAAATATTATCCTAATAAAAATTTCGGAAAAATTAATTGATGATATATTCGTACCTTATTTGATCAGGATAATAATAAAAGGCTTATTCCTCTGGTCACTTCGTGTATGACGTTTTATCTATACGTGTTTAGCAAACTTTCCGTCTATGCATAAAATTGAGATTTGGCAGGAATCCAGTGCGTGCCCGCACTTTCATATAATAATCAATATCGTGACAACTATTGAAGTTATTGGCATGCAACCTTCTTAGCATATAAATATAAACTATTCTAAACATTTCATTTGCTGCAGTTACTCCTCTAAACCAATCAGGAAATACGTTTCCCGCAGGTCAACTTGTTTATGTCTCGTCTGAAAATGTTACGATTGATATTTTTTTAAAGGCAGTTCATAATATTTATTTATTCTTGCGTTACTTTGTCGTTATTAAGAATCATTATAGAAGACTTTTTTTTCAATAAAAGCCGAAATATGACGACGTATGTATAAATAAGGAAGATATACGTAGAATACAGAAAATTAACATTATTTCTTTTTAATTTTAAGGTATTTGCCAATTTTTCAGAATGTTTATAAATGCATGATTAGATTTTGCATAAAATTTACTATAAGATATCGTTAGATTTGTAATCTATTTTATATAAAGTTTTTTTGCTCGCATTCGCATGAGGCGAATTGAGACTTCGTTGCGAGTGTTATAACAGAATGCGAATTGAGATTTGGCAGTAATACTTTAGTCACGCACTAAAAGTCAATGACGAAAAAAAAACCGATAATGTCCCGAGCTCGAATCCAGAAGCGTTCCTTCTCTTACTGATTAACTAGGGAAGAGCTGAAACGTATCTTGGTCAGATAAGATACGAATATTTCATCAATTAAATTTTCCGAAATTTTTAATTGGATAATTGTTGTGAATAATCGAGACGGGAGTTCTATCATTTATTCGGAAATTATGAGACATCTTCAACCATTCCCCTACACTAAATATCGTGTATCGCAGGATTAATGAAAAAAGGATTTACTATTTACTATTTCCTCAACGATTCCTGAATTTGCGAGGAATTTGTCTTGCGACGAATTTTCCATGCGACGAATTTGACACGCGACGAATAGCCGTGCGACGAATCGCAGTGCGACGAATTGCCCGCGACCAATTGGCGATAAACCCCGTAATTTTTGTCCGATTTTAACCAAAATTAGAATTGGTCGACCAATTTTACTAAAACTTCCCAATACCAAATTTCATTAAAATACATCCAGCGGTTCCCGAGTTGAAACAAAGGAACATTGTAAACTAAATGTAGGGCTTCATGTAACGTGGTCGCAATAATCGTCCGATTTTAATTAAAATTGGAATTGGTCGACCAATTTTAGCACAACTCCCCAATACCAAATATCATCAAAATACGTCAAGCGGTTCCCGAGTTTTAGCATGCGGACGGACGGACGGAAACCCCTATATGCGTTCACTTCGTACACTTCTTGCAAAGAACGCATAAAAACCAAGAAACTTAGATATCTAAAACCTGGTACACCTACGAAAGAGACCGTGAGGTGCAAGAATTATTTTGTTGGGTGAGGGAAAGGGAGCGGGTTACTATAAAAATCATATCCTACATTCTTTCTAGAAAATCAAGAAACTTATAGACTTAAAACTTGTTACACACACTAAAAAGATCTTGAGGATACGCAAGTCTGGGCCAGAATATTAATTTTTATGGAAAAGGAGATGCCATACAAATCATACCCTGACTAGAGGCCCGTGTTAATTTTTTGTAAAATAACAACTTATTTTGAATTTTCTTAGCAAAATATCAAAATTGCATCTATATTTAATATGTTCATACCGATTAAGGGGGGATGTTGGTCACTTATCTGGAGAGTACGTTTTGTATGAATGAAAATATTAGCGAGTGAAATGAGAATGAAAAATTCGAAACTGTAAATCCGGGGCAAAGCCCAGGTAATTATCTAATTATAATAATTACAAGTAACCCATAATAAAATTTTATTATCATATAATTTTGAAAGTGAACATAAGTTCAACGCCAAATATTTTAATATACATAAAGTTATGCTGCCAAGAAAATCAAGATGTGGAGTACGTTTTAAGATGAATCCGGGGAGGGGAGAGGGGGAGGAGGAAGAGGGGGAGGAGGAATAGAGGGAGGAGGAAGAGGGAGAAGGAGGAAGAGGGGGGAGGAGGAAGAGGGGGGGAGGAAGAGGGGGTAAACCGCTCTCCCTATGATCCACCACTGGGTGGCACGCGACACGTTTTCGAGATAATACATAGGCACATTATAGAGAAAGGTTGGCCACCTCAGACGAAGACAGTGGTACAGAAGGCGTAATACACACCTCGCTATCTTTGTTTTCATCTATTACACGCAATCGCCGAAAATTAGCCTCCGTGCCGCTCGATATCGCTTATATCGCTTCGGAATATCTCTTCTTCACGGCTCACGGATCGAAAAAATCACGCGAGCTCCCATTCCGTCGAAGGCGGACCATCTCTTCGCTAGCGGATTACCCGGCACGAGAGTTCGGAAGAGTGAAGCAAAAACGAGAGGGCCGAGAGGAAAACCACAAATGTCCGAGAATAAAGGGACATTTGAGAAACAAAAACATACAAAAATTGCTAAAAAAATTAGTAGAAATCATTAAAACGCTGTTCTGCCAACTTTTCACCGCCATTTCAAGAGAAATATCAAACGGAAGAGATGCTCATTTAAGGCAGGGAAACCAGAGAGTACGTATAAATGGATTGTTTCACACAATTACATTTAGTCTCTACCTATAATAAAAGAATTAGGCGACGCGATTCGACTTTAAACAAGTTTCGAAGCGTAGGCAAGGCCATTAAGAATGAAATATGTATTTTTTCTTAAAGAATGAGACAGTGAGTCCAATCATTTTTATATAAACATAAATTGGTTTTGAAACACCTAAAAAGTACATAATGCATATGTATACCGTATCACAATTGACATGGAAGCGTTCAGACGGTGTGGCAACAATCTAAAAGGTTAAAAGATATTCCAAGTCCAATGATACGATGATTTTAGGTCAATTATCAGAACCAACAGCATCAACTCTGAGGGTACACACAACGGATGGGAAATAATGCCATGGGTTGCTTTCACACCGAATACTCGAGATAAGATAAGAGGCTTAGTGATGATGAGACAGCGTTTTATCGAGCAGGACCCATTGCCGTTCGTCATGTCTCACACTAATCAACCAAAACAATAACACCAGAACCCATTGCCGTTCGTCATGTCTCACACTAATCAACCAAAACAATAACACGTCACGTCGTGTCTGATGCTGTCTTGCACGCTCTATTTTCGTTGGTCGCCTTAAGTCCAACCTACGTGTTGGTTGCGGAAATGTCAAATTATACGATGAATTTGTGGTGCTATTTACATCCCGAAGATAAAAATACTACGAAAAAATTGAAGAAAGAAATCTCAAATTAAATTAATATGACGAATGCGTATAATTTTTCCCATCATTATTTTAGAAATGTAAACAGTAAAAACAATTAAAAGTATTTGCAATGGGTCTTATAAGATTTGTTCGTCACTTCGTCACCCAAGACCAGTACCTTAATTTCAGGAAATGGATGAGGCTCTGGAAGATTATTTTGTCCAAGATCGTCGGTCCGATTTAACATTCACGATACCCATTGCCATATCATAATTGCGCATGCACAAAGATCCATTTCTTTATCCTCTGACTTCTGGTCTCCAATTAACTTATCAGTGTGAAAGAGATCTGTCTCGTAGTGTCTCATCTAATCTTGTGCTTTCTCGGCTTGTCTTGATTAACCGGTGTGAAATTAGCCTTGGTGTGACGCGGAGCCTTGCGTTAGTAAGTAAAACTTTGGCACGTTAAAGAAAAGAAATGGTGGAAACGAAATCGAATGATGAAATAACGAAATATACAGAAAGTTTTTGTACACCCGGTATAATTCGACCAATTCCGAGAATGTGGCTGAATGAAATTTCCTCAAACACTTAAGAGAGAAATGGCCAAGGAATAGTAATGAGCCGTATTTCAAGAGAGAAATGCGAAGGAAACGTACAAACCGATTCTCTCGTAATAAAAAGTACGCGGAAGAAAAGATGTAGGAATTACATATACATATTACGTCGATCTAACCTTTACTATGAGCAATTTATAAATTGACATAATGACAACTTGTGGGTGAAAAGTCACGGTGGATAAATTTCACCATTTGTAGAAGCAGCACTACCACAAAAATTTTAAGAAAGTACAGCATTAGTTAAAAAATGTGAGCCAGTTTTGCTGAAACAATGATCCTAGGCGATTATCTGCATAATAGAAATGATTTAATCGGAGACAAACAATGGAGTACTGCATAAAGGTATTGAGAGGAGTCGACTGGACGACTGAAAAGTCATCTCAATCCGGACAAAGGACGCAATACATAAAAATGGCGATTACAGACGTAAGAGATGTGTGACCTACGGCCCGCGGGTCGCCTGCGGTCCACGAAGATGATAAAAAGAATTTAATAAATTTAATGCAGGAATACGTATTTATCATTTAAGGTCACGGTAATAAAAGCTTTATCTGTGAAGCGTAAATTTTTTTGGAATCGAGTTTTCGCTTTATCCGTAAAAAAATAATCTGTTATGTAAGATTCGCGGTTATCTTTTCTTCGTCCCGCCGAAGAGTTCGCAGCGACATCTAACCGAAGGCTGACACTGCAGCCCACACGTTCGTGCCTCTTCCTGCTCGTTCAAAGAGCCAAGAGAAACCCACGGATAAAAAAACGGGCATGGGAGTGAAATTCATGGAAGCGGAGGAAGTATAAAATCTGACGCCCATATGACGCAGTCTTTCGTCAGCTGCCACTCCCCTTTCCTCATCTCTCCACTCCCTTCCGCCTCTTCCTCCGCCTCTCCCTCCACTTCTCACTCCACTTCTCCCAGCCACCGGCAGGATCCTCGGCATTGTTAGGGAAGCCCCAGCTACGGTCCTTTCAACCTCCCGGAGGCTGACGAGTTTTCCGTATCCTTTAGGGGTCGTTCCCCGAATCGTTCAGGGCCGTGTGCGTATCTATAGCGTCTGCCCGCTGCGTCACGCCTAAAGAGTCTATGCTCTTTTGTTGTGTCACAGCCGCCATGACGTCATTCACGACCTTATTCGCGCATCTGTCTGGGTTATGCCCCTTTTCAGTGGCTCCCATACGAAGGTCACTGTAAGCTCACCCATCTTCCCTTCCGCGAAGATTACGCTCTTACTATAGAATGAGGAATGACGCAGGCAATAGCGTTTATACTTTCTTTATTCGGCGGATTTCTCCAAGCTTTTCCTGTTTTCGCTAAAATGTTTCGAATATCTTTCTTCGTAATATTAGTAGTGCGTAAATGTCCCGTTACGCATAGATGGATGCTGAATATTTCAAAGGTTCAATTATACTTTTCGGCTGATTATTTACGAAGAGCAATTTTGCTGTGTACGTGTACTGTGTACGTACATTAGCGATCGTATCTAACCAGTAAGAAATATACATTTATATAATTAGTAGGTTTTTACTAATAATTACAAGCTGCAAAAATAATTTTTATTCCTATCCAGGATTGCGTCATTTTCGGAGCATATAACGTCACAAAACAAGCAGTTATACAAAACTTGCCGCCATAAAGAAACTTCGCCTGCGTGGTGTGGGACCAGTCGCCCGTTTTCTCCCCCTTGGATCTCCCACAGATGCTGAGATCCTTTAGATTTCCCTTTCGACAGCGATGACTTTCCCATATGGCTTATACGATCCGATTTACACATCTATACGTGCTTAGCAATCTTACTCTTCTACCGTAATTGAGCTGATTTAAAACGGACGCAATGCTTGCAAGTTTGCTAAATGTTTTTCTAGCTCACCCCAGAGTGCAATCTTCAGAAAATTACATGCATCGATATAGTAATATTTTGAAACCCTTTTTCTACAATGAAAATTTTGTTTCATTTTGCGGCTGTTAGGACATCGCGTCAATAATTGGCGTTAACAAACAGCACCATGACGATCACTCTATCGAGTGTATCCTTTTCGACAGTGGCGTAACCACTTCAGTCTGCTTCGGCGCGGGGAGGGCAGGAGGGAGGGGGAGAGGGGGGGGGGGGGGACTGAGAGCTAAGGGGCCCCTCGGCCCGAGTCAATTTTTCAGCACCTTTAGTATGGTAGTTATAAGGGGGTGGGGTTCGAATTTATGGGGCTCAGAATTTGCAGTTACGCCACTGTTCATCAACTTCCTCCCGCTAAGATTATCCAACAACCTTATCATTCTGTGAAACATTCACTCACTTTACGGGGAGCTAGTAAATCTTGTAAACGTGTAAATCCTTTGGATACGAAAGATTTGCAAGCACTTTATCCAGTCGTAACTTCCAATTGAATCACAATAATTAGCGCGTTACGTGGTCCATTAAACATTTCCAAATAAACCGAGGATGAGTAATGGCAAAAGAAGGGCGCTCACAGACTCTGACTGGATGTGTAAGGGGACGCTTTGTTCTCGAGAGAGAGAGGGAGGGGGGAGGGGGGGGAGCTTGACCTTTCGAGTGACTCAAACATCCGAATGCGCTTCCAAAGTTCTCGAATTGTTTCAAACAGAAGAGAGTATGAAGCCATTAACTTTTGAATCGATTGTTATTTTTTAATATATAAAAAAATTAAAACGGGTTTTTCGCAGATACTATAGCAAAGCTCGCTGGCGCGTATTAATAAATTTAGTATGTACAGTAGTGTCTCAATAATCCGAGTTTCGTTAAACCGAGTTCCGCTTAATCCGAGGTCGAACTCGGAAAAAACAAGTTTCAGTGAAATGTTGTCATCTGAAATTGAAAACCATTTAGCCGAAAAGAAGGCTTCATTTAAACACCGTTATGTGTACCGGTAAAAGTTTCTTTTTTGTTGGTTGGATGTGAAAAAAGCTTCATCGTCGCAGTGAAAAAAGGAGTACGCCAATATATAGACGTTTTATTAGTATTGTGATATTTTCCAATGACGATAAAATTCGTTTTGTTTGTTTTTATTAATAAAAATATTTTAATGCGTTTCTTTCTTTTTACGCTTTTACATTTTATCGTTCGCTATAACCCGATTTTTCAATAATCCGAGTTGGCTCTGGTCCCGATCACCTCGGATTATCGAGACTCTACTGTTCTTCCATGCTAACGATCGAGATTTGTGCTCCTTTTGAAGCGAACATCCCGAATATAAGCCAAACCTTCCGAACATTCCCAGCCTGCTCCGATTCGCGACTTCAATGCCACTGCGGGAGGCCGACGCGCTCCGTCGGGCGGCAGACTGAGTGCTCCACGTGTGTGTTCCGAATCCCTTGGCGAAGTTAAACGAGAAGGGAGCGGCGTTTTCTGCTAATCTGCCCCGGAAGAAAGCCGTTCCACCTCGGGCCTCTTCCGCCTGCTTCGGCGGTGAGTTATCCGATTTCCGCGTCCGCAAGTATCTCCGCGAGCGAGGCCAACCGGATCTAAAATCCCGCAGTGTGCTGATAAGACATGCGTCAGGTTGTTTTATCCGAACAAAGCTGGCGCGATGGAGAGAAAGAGCACGTTTGACAATGCGAACCTATTCTGCAATATACTAGCTGAAACGCCCGGCTACGCTCGGGAAAGAGTTTTCTTTTAAGTTGCAAACGATTTTTATTATTTATTAATTGTGGTAGCTCTGCCCTTAAGCTCCGCTTTAAAAATATTGATTTCATTATGGTATTTTGTAAAAACCATATATATAAAATTTAGTTGACATCCGTTGAGCCAATTCCTTCCAAATCCATAGTTACTGAAAGAGTTTAATTTGTAATTATGGCACCCCTGTTTATTTGATCCGGTCCATGTATGTTATTATGGCTTTATATATATGTGGACACAATAAATATTATAATATGGTTAAAATCGATGCGGACAGTTCAACACAAACACTTATAAAAAGAAAATTTTTATTAATTTTATGTTGGCTGCCCTGCCTTGTATATCTATCCTAAAAATCTTATTTTTGTTTTTTTTTTCATCTTGCACAACTCATTCATACAAAATTTCGTTGGAATCGGTTCGGCCAATTCTTTCTAAATTCATAATTACCGAAAAGTTTAACTTTGCAACTGTGACACCCTTATTTAGTTAATCGGGTCCAAATATGTCATTTATTTATGTGAAGATTCTATGTACCAAATTTGGTTGAATTCGGTTTGGCTATTTCCTTCCAAAAGCATAACTACAGAAAATTTTATTTTGCAATTGTGGCACCCCTGCTTGGTCTATCAGATTCAAATGTGTCATTTTGGTCATGTATTTATGTGAAGATTCTATGTACCTACCTAATTTGGTTGAAATCGCTTCAGCCAGATCTTCCCTGATATATACGTACAGGCAGACTGACATTGCCGAAATTGAGACCGACCGTTCCATGGGGACCCCGAAATCGTGAAATTTGGATCGACCCTACATTACGATCCTTGACCCTGTAGACCGATTTTATCCATTTTTGGTTCGAAAATATATCTCATCAAAACTGATATTATTGGAGAATTCATCAAAAAACCGGCATTTGGACCAACAATGGGGACCCTCGGGCAGGCCCGGACATAGAGACCCAGGGCCCCTAGGCAGTTAACAGAGTCGGGGCCCCCTTTTTGGTATTTAGCAAAAACAAACTTTACTTTTATTTTTTATTTATTTAACGTACTTTGACTTTAGAAAATAGACTAGCAGACTTATAAATGAAATAGACAATTACCAACTATACTTTTTTACACATAATAATTTTTACATTTACATATAATTACAAGATTACATTGCCACGCGACGAACTTTCTTCTCTGCAAAGGAACGGATGACCTCACTATAGTCCACAGACTGCGTTATTTCTGACTCTATGTACAGCACAGAGAGTGAATTAAGCCTGTTCTCTTCTGTGGTAGATCTTAAATAATTATTTACTCTCTTTAGCGCTGAAAACGACCGTTCTGCCGAACAGTTTGACCCTGGTGTACACAACAGCATCCGGAGCGCTATTCCCACGTTTGGATAAATGACCAAAAAGCCTTTTTCCAGGATGTACTTGTATAGCTCCAGTGACGATAACCCTTTTCCCCCTGTAGCCTCAGCGGACAACAAATGAGCTCGCAGGTGCAGACACTCGTTTTCCAAATTACCGTCCAAATCCCCCGGATAGAAGGCTTCCAGGTTCCGTGCTCCGTCACGGACGTCTTGAGATTCCAAACTATGTAGCTTCGTGAGAAAGTCAAACTTTTTACTTAACTTGACATATTATTTTCCGTGTCCTGTGTCCTCAATGTGTACCATTTCGGCCCCTGGTCGGGGCCCCCGCCGAGGTTGGGGCCCTAGGCAGCTGCCTAGTTTGCCTAGGCAGAAGTTCGCCGCTGCCCTCGGGCCCCCGAGGGGCGATTTGAATTATTTTTGGCACTGCAAGTCTCAGGATCAACCTGAAGCTGCTGCCAAATTTTGAAGCTCCTAGGTTTATTTTCTAAAGAGTTATGGCTGTCAAAGCTAGACAGACAAGCATTAGTATATGATTTTTCGATGTTGTTGGGCTGCTCAGTAACATTAATGTAACGGCTTTCGTTCGACGAGTTTTAACTTATTTTTATAGTTGAGGTTCATCACATCGTCAGTTCGCAACTCGCCTCCTATTGAGCTTCGTGTGACTCTTTAAGGGCTTAATAAGAGCTCTTCAAACAAGCTGAAGTGCTAAATTAGCCAATCAAATCAAAGTACTGACGCGTTGTCTACCGGTTAGTTGCGCCCGCCAGTCTATTTCAAGGTTAGGAGAGCAAGCGAGAAGACACATAAAATGTAAGCCGAATGTTTACTACATGCATTGGCGCGAGTCTTGCTACACCTACTCCCGTTTAGGGTCAGTGCGCGACACCTTGGGGGATCCTTTTACCCCTTGATCGAAGTCGCTAAGGGACACGTGGGCGACAAGTATTTTTATCTAAATGAGCTGATATGTCTTTTCAGTACAGGCAGCGTCCGCTTAACGTACATCCGCTAATACGTACATTACATACTGACACCATAATCCGCACCTACGTACGTACTGTCCGCTGATACGTACGTCGATTCTCGAACACGCTGGTAAACAGACGGGGTTGAGAAAGCTTAGGCCAAAGACTACTACCCCTACGGAAAGACCGGTAACTTAATGCTATAGAGTGGTGCCCAGGTTTTCTCGAAAAGCGACACTTATGTTCGGCGGGAAAATTTCTTTGGATAAGTTCTTCAAAAAACTTTAAAGAAATCCTGCAACCCATTCACCAACACGAAAATCGCCACCAAAGTCACCTTTAGACTCTCCATCTAAAGCAATTGCAAAATTCTCTGACAACAGCTCCTTTTCCAACGCTTCAACCGTTAGCAAATGGGGAAGATAATTTCAGGTAAGAAATATTTTTTTAAATTGTTATTTTAAAGTTTTATGATATTTATTTGTTTTAATATATTGTACGCATGTATACATTTAATGTTAGTTAATTTATAAATACATTGGTGCAATATTCCAACTTTGTTTCGAGTGAAAAGAATGTGTTTTTCCATTTAGGGAACGCATCTCCATTTATAACATTACGTTATATGGAAAATGACCGTCCGCTTAACGTACAGGTTTTCAAAAACGTAACCTGTACGTTAAGCGGACGCTGCCTGTGCCATCCGCCAGCCTTCCATAAAAAAACTCTCTAAGATCTGCTAAATTAGCAGACACATGATTCTGTAGCATTTTCGTTCTTATGCTGTAGTAAAAGCGGCTGTTGTGGAAGTTATTTTGCAACTATATAAAATGTATTTAATTTCGGCAAGCTAGCCTCTCACGTTGCTATTTTACTGTCATTCGCCATCCACAGCTCGACCGCATTCTATATTGGCTGATATTTAGCAACACTGCGTTGATTTTTATATTTATCGATCATATTTACTTCTAGATAATTACCGTATTTACCCGAATCCAAAACGTCCCCGAATCTAAGACGACTCCCCCTCTTTTACGAGACTGCCAAAACAGAAAAAAGATTTTATAACCTAATTTCTCACTGGTGTACTTGGTGTATATTTCGAACACACATTCAGTGTAGATACATACATATACTAGTTCGTTCATTAATGGAAACGGTTGATTTTAAATTTTTGTTTTAGAAAAAAGAATTTAAAAATTAACACTGTATTAATTGAAATCTGGATCATAAATTTGCAATGAAATTTTTCAATAGTTACAATTAATTTATCTTATGTTTCATTTGCTTAAAAAAAACATCAATTAAACGTGTAACCATACTTCCCATGGTTCTACTACAACTCTTCCCGGTCAATTTGTCGCGCGTCAATACATAGTACGACAAACTCATCGTGCGTCAATTCATCGTCGTGAGACAAATTGGAAGGCGAGACACTATGACTCGTGTACGACATTGGGAGACGCTTTTCCAGAGCAAAATTTTTCTTTGTATTTCGGTAATACCAGAATAAACAGCAATTTTCTTTGCGAATTACGCAAGGCGGGACACATTGGATGGTGTATGGCAGCGGATGACTTCCAACCTAACAAGTGTTTTTCTCTGCCGTACACCATTCATGGCGTCACGCCTTCCAATTTGTCTCGCGACGAATTTTTTTCGCGACGAATTTGCCGAGCAATGAATTGATACGCGATCAATTTGCTGTGCGTTGTAGTGACGCGCGACGAGTTTTTCGTGTGACGACTTGACGCGCGATGCATTGATGTATTGACTTCGTATTCGAATTTTAAAAGACCCTCGATTTTCGTAAGCTGAAATTTGAAAAAAATACTCGACTTGGATTCGGGTAAATACAGAACTTGCTAAGTAATGAATTTTGAAACCCACATTTCAAGAAAATTTATAAATGGATTAATTTCAAGCAATGCGAGGATATGAATGACCAATTGGCTTCTAAAATTTATAAAACCATTTAATCAACTTTTAACTAAAGGCTTGCGTTCACTTTAATCTCAATCAACCCATCTCTAATTATGGCATATCCTTATCGAAAATTTTAGGCATACCAACATCAGTTTCGATCGAATGCCTTCGGCTGCGGCGACCTGAACGCCTTTAAACCGAATCTGAAGTAAATGGAGGAACCGAAGGGAAAGACTCCAAGGAGCAGCAGTAGGACCTCCCTTTCAGCTTTTTTTCTTTTTCAGGCGAAGCGATCACTTCTGAGGAAATAGCCTTCAGCAGCGGCAAGCTCTCAGAAGGTGATCGGCGGCAAATCAGTTGATTGCCGTAGGAGCCGACGGCAGACGGAGAGTCCAGGCGAGGACTGTAGTAAGACAAGGGTCATAGCCCCCGCCAGTGGCAAGCGCCTTGTGTGAAACATTCCCCTGCTCTTCCAACAGGCCCTCACGGGTATCATCTCACTAACCGTACGGTTAGACGAGCTTAGGGCGACGTAGAAGGAGCATTGTTGGGCCCCACCAGCGGTAATCCTCCTCGCTAACCACTACGCCGAAGAGGGCTTGCTCTAGATATTTAGTTTAAATTTAGCCCCATAAGGGACTCCCCATCAGGGATAGCTCTGAGCTCCTCAGGAAAGGGCTAAAAACGGACCTTCTCAGGACCGGAAACCTGCCTCATCAGGGACCCGCTTAAAACCCTTCCCCTTCAGGGAGGAGGTATCTTTTGTAGAACACCCCATCAGGGCCCCCACAAGCGGTTTTTCCCCTTCCGGGATATCGGCTGCTAGACTACGTAAGAGGCTGCAGCCGGGACCTCACTAGGAGGATCGCTGCCCCTTCAGGGACAATTTAGCATCTTTCCCATCAGGAAAGTTCTTTGCCGTGTTTTTTTCTCGTTTAACCCTTTCGGCTGAAAGCATTGAACACGGGGCAAGGTTAACCAAGGCCCTCACCCGTAGCGAGTAAGCCTGCCGCACTCGGCCCGCAAAACTTTCTCTCTTCTCTCTATTCAAGGATCCCCTCCCTCCATTAATTAATTATTTTTCTTTCCCCTCTCTTAGAATAGTATCATACTTACCTGCCTTAGCTATTATTTAAATAACTTGGAATTACCTTAAACTTTAATTTAACTTAAATTTTTGTAATCAGCCTTGTATAATTTCAGATTAATCTTAGGCAGTAGTTACATAATTTGAAATTACCCTAACTTTAAGTAAATAACTTCATTTCTTATTTGATTTTTTTGAACTTACCCTAGATAGTAGATATATAATTTGGATTTGGTTTAATTTATATAATTATTTTTTTTGTTAATTATAGTAGAAAATTTATTTTCTTAAATTTTATTTTTACCCTAGACAGTAATCCTATAAATTGAATTTGCATTTCTCTAACCCCCATTAACTATTTTTCTTTCACCTCACTTAGAATAGTATTATACTTAGTTATTAGTTAAATAATTTGAAATTAACTTAACTTTAATTTTACCTAATTTTTTTTAATCAGACTAGTTTAATTTCGGATTAACTTTAGTTAGTAGTCAAATAATTTGTAATTACCTTAACTTTAGTTAAATAACTTCATTTCCTTTTTTCTTCATTTTCCTGAATTAGCTTTTCTTTATTTTGGTCACTTGTTATATAATCTAAATATACCTGCCCTAGGCGATAATTTAACCTTACTTATCTTGTGTTGTGATTTCGAACTTTGAGCCCCTTTAGGGCGAGGTCACGTTAAATTATGGTCTTAAAGATATCTTTAGTAAGTTACTTCGTTAATGTTAATATTTTGCACCAAGGCCCGAGCCATCATAACGATGAGCGAAAGAAAGGACGTTGGGTATTATCTCCTCAGCCCGCATGAGCCGCAGGAAGACGCCGAGGGGTTTAAGGAAGTCCGGAGGAGAAAGAAGAGGAGATCTGTTTCCTCCACCACCTCATCCTCCTCCACCGGGTCTGACCTGACCCACCACCCATCCCCCAAAACTCAAACCCGACCCCCTCCAGCATCTCCTGGCTCCCCACCTCCCCGGGTAGACCAGCAGGACCCCCCACCATAGCTTCCTTTCCGACAGCCTCCACCTCTCCCGCCACCTCCTTCACATTCTCCGCCGCCTCTCCATCCACCTCTACCTCTAAACCCGCCCAGGCAACTCCCACCTACAGGAAACCTGATCCCCCACGACCCTCCCAACAACATCCTGCCTCCCGATCCACCCACCCCGTCTGGGTCCTCATAGAGGACCTCCCTACCGACTTTACCCAAAAGACTGTACAAGACCCTCCTCCGTCTCTTCTTCTTTATAATTTCAGGTAATTTCAGGTGAAGTCATGCTTTTCAGGGTCGAGCGCAAGGCTAGGATCAGGATTCAAACGGAGTTGGCTGAAACCATTCTGAAGGAAAAGAGGAAGCTGGAGGAAGCACTGGGGAAGTCGTTGAAGATGTCCACCACGGCCCGATCACCGATGGAGAGGACGGCCTAAGCGACCGACTTCACGGTCGTCATTCGAGTAGTCGACCAGGAGACGGACTTGGAGGACAGGGAAGCGGCACTAGCGAGGGCGGGGATTAACTACAATAAGCTCTGGAGGATCCAATCCAGAGCTACAGGTAGGCCCAACTTAATCAAAGTAGTGTCGTCCTCGCAAGAGGCGATCAAATCTCTACCGCAGGACAGCATAAGGATCTTCGGCGGGCCCCACGCCTGCGAGCCCTCCCGACCTCCCCCCACCCAGCCGACCCAGTGCGGAAGATGCCAGAGTTTTCAGCACGCCACCAGAGAATGCAGAGCCGACCTCAAGTGCTCCAGGTGCGGGAAGCCGCACTAAGTCGGCCAGTGTGACGCACAGAGACTCAAGTGTGTTAACTGCGGGGGAGAGCATAATGCAGGTGACTGGTCTTGCCCCAACAGGCCTAAGGAACAACCTCCATCCGGACCACTGTGCCGCTGACCATCGCCCCAGAGGAGGAGGAAGAGAAGAAGACGAAGGAGCCCGAGGAGTGCGTATCCGTGAAGGATCTGATCCGGTTCTTCTCGATCATCATCACAAACACACACCCAGCAGGGAGGACGACGATGAGACAGCTGTTGAACAAGGAGTCCACCAGAGAACAGGAGAATCTACCGCCAATACACCATAGTGAAAGACATAACCCTTAAAACGGTTTGAAATAGGAAACTGGCGATTATAAAAAGGAAGGTATTGGACTACAAAGATGAGGTATGGCATAAAACATGTTCATCATTAGATTACAGGGACGGAAAAATGTTCTGGGACCGCTTCAAAGTCCTGTCGGGACGAGCAAGGCAAGAAGAGTAGCACCTGACGGACATCGGGAGGAGCCTCACTACGGAAGGCGACAGAGCGGAAGAATTTCGCCGCGTGCTGGAGGAAGTGCACACGCCAGCCGACGATCCGCGGTTTGATGATGAATTCCGTAGAGACTCAGCAGAGGTAATAGAAAATCTAATCCTCACGTTACAACTGACAGATGATGCGGAAACGGCCGAAGACGAAATAACGGCCAACGACCTCAAAGAAGCAATCAAGTGCACCAAGAACTCAGCGCCGGGCCCGGATAACATCCTGCAGAAACATGTAAAGTATTCTCCGACTCTTTTTAATCATCTCCTGTTGACATATAATTCCTGTTTTTCACTAGGCTACTACCCAAGGTAATGGAGAAACGCCAAAGCAGTCATGCTCCCTAAACCGGGAAAAGACGCGACGGACGCGAGGAACAATAGACCCATCAGCCTAACGAGCGTCCTGGGAAAGTTGTTGGAAAAGGTGGTCGGAAAAAAAACTCTCGGCCATCCTTGACGCAGACGACATCCTCCCGGATCATCAATTCGGATTCCGGGCACACAGGGCCACCACGGACCCGCTGATGCTGCTGACAAACACCGCAGCCGAATCCATGAACAGAGGATGGTGCACGGCATCCATATTTATGGATATCGAACGCGCATTCGATAAACTCTGGCTTGACAGGCTTACCCTTAAAATTTCTCAGATATCATCCATTCCACCCAACCTATCCCGATTCCTCTATTCCTTCATTTCCGACCGACAAGCCAGGGTCAGAGTAGGTGGCACCATGTCTAACCCATTTCAAATCCGATACGCCGTTTTCCAAGGAACGGTATAGTCCCCATTGCTGTTTATACTCTACTGCACTGATATGCCCTCTCCTGCACTCCCACAGGTGACCCTCGCGCAGTACGCAGACGACACCGCGCTATGGGCCACGGTGGAAAAACCAGAGACCGCCGCCCGATACTTGCAGAGATGCCTCCGGCAACTCAAGGAGTGGATAAGAAAGTGTCGTCTGCTGCCAAATCCGGATAAATCCATCCTGATTGCCTTCACTCACTGTGCGGGGAGACAACGAGAGTGTATGCAGAAACCGATCTCCGTCACCCCCTGGGGGAAAAGAGTCTGACTACAGACCAAAGGGAAATACCTTGGTGTTACTCTCGATCACCACTTATCGTTCTCCAAGCACCTGAGAAACGCGACATACTCCGTGAGCAGAAGCAGCAAACTCATCTGAGCCGTCCGAGCGGGAGGGAAAGGCGCCTCCGCAGAGACGTCCATCCATCTCTACAAACCTTTTATCCGACCCGAGTATGGCGCCGCCGCCGTCTCCCCGCTTGCGATAGGGAGCCTCGCAGCACTAGCGGCAACGGAGAGGCGGATACTCCGCAACATCCTGTAGGCCCCCGCACGCACCCCACGCCACGAAGTCTACGCCAGGACCGAAGTCGAACCGGTCCTGCACAGGATGGCGAGGTTACGCTGCAGGGCAGCCAAAAGAATGAGGGCTCACACCCCCCACGTTTACCAACAGATCCTATCCCCACTATCCATTCTCCTACCGAAACGTCACACCAAAAACAAACTCCCTTCCCCCGGAAGGATGATGGCGGCGACGTTACCTCTCTATTACCCTGATTCCCTTCCTATCCACACCCGCACCATAGTCCCGACCCCCCCCCCCCCCCCACCTTCGTCCTCAGGACGGATGGCTCCTGCAGCAGCCAAAGAGGAAAAAGATAGGAAGGCCACGTCCTAGTCAATAAATATCTATTTATACATATATAATTAATTGTTTATATAAATTCAGATTATCTAGATATATCATCCTGTTAAGTTTGAACATATATTACTGTTATGTTTTGTTAAATTATAAACTATTGTTGTTTTTTAAATTGTTGAAAATCCAGTAATGCCAATAAGGCTGCCTACGGAAGTTTTCGTCGGGTTTCCCTTCCGTCTTTGGGCGAATGCCAGGCAAAAAGCCACCCACGGAGAAATCAGAAACGATAACGAACTACCAATGGTTAAACTAAAAAGTCAGTAACTTGCACCTGCATCAGCCCTGAAGAGGGCTTCTTCCTATACCAGAGTCTTTCCGATCAGGACATGTATAAAGAAAAAGAAATGCAATGTATACTCGACGAAAATGAATGAAATGCATATGGCTTATCAGAAATAAAAACCTTTGAATTGAATTGGTTGATCGGAAAGAAAAGTCTTCCTACCTTTGGTGCGGTGTAAATTTTCCAGCGGTGAGAGAAAACATTCTCACGCGACGAAAGAGATTCCTCTTTATGACCTTAAGAGTGCCACTGATGATGAGAGTTTGGCTCTCGAAGTAGGTATTTAGCGCTCGGTTTCTTCTCGCTAAATCCTTTGTTTGTTTACGGTCGGAGTCGAATCTTCAGGTCATAGTTTCACTCGCCGTAGTCTCACCTGTTATTTATAAGATTCCTCTTGACACTCAAACGCACACACACACACGACACTTCGTCACAAAACGACCATATCACATCACGCTTTGGGGCTCGGGAAGGAAATAAAGGATGAAGAAAAGGGAGGGATTCACAGCACCTGGAATGGGAAAGAAACGAACATAGCATAAGCAAAATAATTTTTAAAACTTCTATTGCGATTCTTCTTCGTTTCCACCAAGTTAATGATTTAATTCTAACGACGATTTATAATAACTATAACTTTTGCTAACAATATGAAGATTTCTACCTCTTGAAAAAATTTAACGGACAATTACAAAGAAACTTGTATGCACTTAAATCTCTTCATTTATGAATAATTTTCTAATTATTTACTCCTGCTGCGGAAAATACTCACTATCTTGAGAGACTGGATCACCTTCTCTTCGAAACAGAACGTTTACTGGTAACTTTGGCACTTCCGAACACAATCACGCCTCAAATAAAACTGAGCTAAGCATAGCGAAAATATCCCGCCAAATCATAATACTTCATGAGTTTTCATCTTGACGTTAGAGGAAAAATAATCAATAACTTAAGTCCTAGGAGGAGGGGAAGAATTGAAAATTCCTCGTTCCTTAGTCCTTTTCTTTTGCGCCGTCAAATGAAGAAAACTAGGTTGTACTGAATGCGTGTAATATCTATTCAAAATCTCTTCTGTTAACTTATGAGCCAGAATATATTAAAATCAAGAAGCCCGGTTAATAACATCGATAAAATCACATTCCACTTTCGGAAATTATTCATCATAATTACAGAAAAAATAACTGTAACTTCCTTTAATTTTGTAACTTCCTTTTTCGCGGAAGTTAAAGAGCTATTTTTCTGCGATCATGAAGCCTGGTGATTACAGAACATCGATATAAGATAAACGATCTGCCTTCGTTTTATCGCAAATTAAAACAGTAGTCCAGTGAATATAAATACCATGTTTCGTCACACGTTAACTGATAGAATAATAACGTAAGAGTCTCGGAATACGTGGACATTATAATGAAAGCAATTAAGCACCTGCATTGAGCCACTGAAGAGGCAGTCAATATGCGGAATTGTCAAATTAAATTAAACATGCATTAATATTTGATAACTTGGTACACTTTCCACAAAAACAAATTTTTAATAATAATGGAGAAACTTTTTGGCTGTTATATAATTTTTCTTGGTAATTAATGCAATTTAAACCTCTACGAAAAGAAGTCACAGAAGAAAGCAAACTGCTATGCTAATCATGCTTCGGCTGAATCATGAGTGCAGACGAGGAAATGAAGCGAGAAGGAACTATAAATCTCGTCTAGCAAATTTCCAATGGTGCGTGCGTCAATAGGGGCGAATGGTGTCGAACACGTGCCAGCTAGAGCGCTTGAGAACAAAAGAAGCAACGGATTCAGGCACATATTCGTCATATAATGACTATTAGTCGAGTGGCCGCTCTCAAGGAAAATATGTTTGAGTAAAGAATTTATTTCAGGTAAGAGATACCGTTAATGATATGACAATTATTTAAGATTGCTCTCTTCGTCTTCTTAATTTATCCTTTAATCATTGAAATGCTGTAGCACTAGTGATGAAGTAAGTAATTATTTCTGAAAAGTTTTCCTCCTTCGCGACGACTATCTCATCCTGCTTTCCTATGGCACTTCGCGAGATTAATTCTGGTTCTTAATAGCATTTTTAAGTTACATACCATCATTTATTTGACAATAATCAAAACAACAAACAAACTACGTTGTGGCGATTCCGAGTTTTAAGAACCCGTGTTATAGGAGGGCCAGTTTTAACGAATATGTATTTATATTTCAAATATTCATTAAATTCATGTTAAATTACCTTGAAAATAATAGGTGATCGAAATGAGCCGACAAACGGTGTTGGGGGCTCCGTAAAGGACGAGCGGTAGAGTCTCTAGTATGCATATATATATATATATATATATATATATATATATATATATATATATATATATATATATATGCCTACTAGAGACTCTACCGCTCGTCCTTTACGGAGCCCCCAACACCAGAAACAGAAACAGAAACGTCAGCGAGAGCACGTCACTGTAACATATGTTTTCAGATATACAAACTCGAGAAATGCCTAACATGCCATTGGTATTTTGACTAAATCGGTTGACACGAAAATTTATTTGATGAGAACAATTAGAAAACCATATTTCCTCTCCTTTGACCTTATATAGGTGATCTGTGAGGTACCAATTAGAAAGTGTATTTTGAGATAACAATTCGAGAATCACCCAAGAGTGCTTCATGCGTAAATAACGTAAACGAAGGAAAACTACTCCCTGGACTCGAACCCTGGTTCTTCATAGAAAAAGATTTCCTCGTTTTTCTTCAGCTGAAACTAACAAACGCTACCAAATGTTCGCGTATTTGGTGTCCGCCGCGAGCGCCAGATTTTCAGCTAAAAAAAACGTCGAATTTTCGGGATAAAGACAAATTTGCGTATCGGTTTGATGCCTCTTCAACAATCGACAGTATGAGTATAAAAATCTATTTTTTAGACCTTTTTTGGTTTAAGTCCCGAGTTTCTACGATGAATATAAGTTGATAATTTCAAAATGCAAGGCGAAAAGACGATGCACTCATTCCCATGGTATTAGGGAAAAGAAAAGCTCCTGGAATAAAACTTGCGACCTTGGAATTGGATGCAGATACATCCCTCGACTTTCCTCTGCATGAAAGCGAATTCCATGCAAAATTTGGTTTCGCTGGCTCTCGCGGTGTCCGAATGCCTAGAGGACCTCTGTCCTCAATGCGTTCGGACAGTCTTCTTTATATATTAGATATTAGACCATAAGGCGTTCCGCTAGCATCGATTCAAAAATTTATTCTGAAAGAGCAGTGGTTCTCAACCGGTGTGCCGCGAACATTTCCCAAGTGTGCCGCGAGACTTTAAAGAGAAGATTGCAAATCTGTGCGTCTTCCACCGATTATATACACAGTTTTTACAAAGAAACTAAGGGTATAAACATAGTGGAGCCTCGCACTGAGCATCGCATCAAGCATCGACTCAATCAGCGCATCAAGCATAGCATCAGGGCCTTTATAGTGGAGCATCGACTAAATTTTAGTGTGTAGTGTTGTTTGTAAGACTTTTTTATATGCATTGATTTATTTCAAAAGTGTCATATTATCACCTCTCGGATTTGTAATATCTTCAGACAGTGAAAGTGATTTGTCGACAAGTATGACAGTTAAATGTTGGGTGATGAATAATACAAATCTATTGTGGTGTCCTCTATCCCGCTCCGCTATCAATCTTTCTTTTTCCATATTTAAAGGTCAATCCATACTTCACAATGAACTGTGCCACACTAAATAATCTACGGGTTCCCGGGCTTCTCGGGTGCCTGTGAGTCAGACTGGGGTGTCCTTGAACGCACCAATCAGAGGCCAGATTTCAGGAATCGACCATCGCACTTACTGCAAAGAAACAAACAAGTTTGATTCCATATGATAGATGCGATGCTTGAGTTAATGCTTGGTGCGAGGGTCGATGCTTCACTATGAAAGGGCGCATTTAACACAATGTGTTTGATTTGGGGACAGATGCGATGCTTAATGAGATGCTTAGTGCGAGGCTCCACTATGATTTTACCCTAACACAGTATTAAGACTAGTTGAATTCAGTCCAAAAGTATTACTGGTTTGGAATGCGAGTAAACAAGTATAAGGACAGTTATTTGAGTCTGGCTGTTTCTTGGCGTGGAGGTAAAGATTGTCCTGTTCCAATGTGTGTTGTGTGCGGTGAGAAACTATCGAACAAAGCCATGGTTCCCTACAAATTGAAGCGATATTTCACCACAAAATATGCACACCTTGAAGGAAAAGACTTGAACTATTAGAAAAGGTTGATGAAACTGCATTCTAAACAAGCGAGTTACTTCGAAAAAAACGTTAAAGTGTTTGATAAAGTTCAAGTAGTTTCTTAACTGGTGGCAGAAATCATAGCTCAAAAAATGAAGACCCACACTATAGCTGAGTCACTTATTTTGCCTCCGTGCCGCGCGATAGTTAGTGAAATGCTCGGTGATGAAGCGGAACAAGAAATTGCCAAAACTCCGCTTTCTAATGATACAATTCGAAGAAGATTAGAAGATAGGAACATTTTTCTAATAAGCTGAAAATGTCAGACATTGCTTTGCAAGTTGACGAGTCAACCGATATTAGCTGCAAAGTACAAATATTAGCACTTGTTCGCTTCACTCATCAAAATTAAATAATTAGTCAATTTTTGTGCTGCAGAGAATCCCCAGAACACACAAGAGGTCAAGATATATTAGATACTTCAACTTCCTAAGGATATATTCGATACTATGATTTCCTACTTAGAACGTTTGGAAATTTCATGAAAGTCGTGTGCAGGAATTTGTACCAACGGTGCTCCATCCATGTTGGAATCTGTCAGAGGCTTCGTCTCACTTGTAAAACAAGATAATACAACTTATATAACTACCCATTGTTTTTTGTATATAGAAGCTCTTGTTGGAAAGACATTACGAGTTGACTTGGAGTCTGTATTAGACAGATTGGTTAATTTTGTAAAATCAAGACCTCTAAAGACTCACCTCTTCAAACAGCTTTGTAATGCTATGGGTTTGTAGTACGAATGTTTAGTTTACACACAGAAATAAAATGGCTTTCAAGGGGAAGACTGTTGGCTCGTGTATATGAACTTAAAGAAGAGATGTTACTTTATTTTGAAACAGGGGGAAACAGAAATTTTTATGAGCTGTGAACTTTGGTGAGCCAAAATAGCATATTTGGCAGAAATATACAGGTATATGAATAGTGTGAACACCAGCATGCAAGGGTGGAATGAAAACATCCTGACTTCTACGAATAAGCAACTGGCATTGCAGAGAAAAATAGTCATCTGGAAAAAGAGGGCTAGAGAGAGTAATCTTGTAATACTTCCTCTGATTCCAAAACCCATACGAAAGAAATTGTTGCTCTCGTGGTGAAGCATTTAGCAACTCTAAGGGCACAATATCGAGCGCTATTTTCCATCCTTGACTACAGAGAAATACGACTGGTTATGGAACCCATTCACACCAGTGAATTTGTTTTTACTCTCTCCGAAAAAGAAGAGTTAGCTTCTCTTTCAATTGACCGCACTCTGAAAAACAAGTAAACCGAATTGTCTCTGGATTTGTTCAAGATTTCTGTTAGAGAAGAATATTCAGAAATTGCGAAAAAAGCTGTGGCAGTTTTGGTGCAGTTTCCTACATCTTATCTGTGTGAGTTGGAGTTCTCGACACAAACAAACATTAAATACAGAAAATGGAAACGGACGAACTGTGTTGAAGATGAAATGAGAGTCTGCTTATCAATAATACGTCTTAATATCATTGCAATCATTAGAAAACGCCAAGTTCAAGTGTTAAATTAGGTGAGATTTTAAAATAGATTTTTAAATAAAACTTCATCATTTGTTCTGTTTTATGATATCATAACTAAATTTGATCGATTAACTATGCGACATAATAAAAAAATATATGTACTTTTATGATAACTCCTAGTTCTTTATTCTAATCTAATTCCAGTGCTGCAAAAAAGTGAATATCCAAAGTGTACCGAGAGCACCAAAAGGTTGAGAACCACTGTGATAGAGGACAACTTTTTCCACGGAAAATTCCTCGAGAGCACATAATTTTAGAAATAAAAATTTGAGAAAATCCAGTGCATAAAATCACATTTTATTTGCATCGGTCACTATGACTAATCTACCGGAAAACAGCAATTAAAAACTAGTAATTTTCTCTCCCTAGCTCTGAGGTAAATATTAAGTAATTTACTTGGATTGAGTACAATATTTGCAACAAAAAAGTTTACGAGAGCGCGTAATTACGATTCATAGTTTTGGAGATAACAATTCAAGAACCGCCAATTTTTTTCAAACCGTTCAGTACTGTGTATTCCCATTTATGGAATACACTTTTACTCCTCATTTATTATTGTGTTAGTTAATCAAGTTATATTTATCCTTAAGGTTTATTATTTACAAAAGAGATGTACATATTTAGTAATTTTGTCTTTTTTTGTTGTAAGATAAATGTAAATGTATTCTAAAATTATATGCAAAAAAATGTACCTAAGATTGTTTTTTATAAGGAAAAACAGGTGTCCGGTATGAACAAATGTTTTTTTATTATTTTCTGCCTTTTCAACAAATGTATACTTATAAGGGATGAGTAAAAACTTTTAAGGGGCGTCAAATTGTAACTTGCCTCAGGTGGCAAAATTTCTGGGCACTGTTCTGGATATGACATATCTTCAAAATGAGGCGCTTACAAACCTTAAGAAGTTACCCAGTTGTCACTGGCCCTCCCATAATTGCTATCAGAATGCAATGGCAATTAACCTAACACAGATTTGAATCTTGTAAAACCATAAGAAACGGAAAAAAGACCTTTGCAGTTTATTTCCTTTAATATATCTAGGCTTGGTAGGATTCGATTTAAATCAATAAATGTAGATAAATATCAAAATTTTAAATTCGAAGAAAATTAATTGTCGTCGATTTCCACCGCTGAATTTTCAACTAAATTATACGCCATGATTTTTAAATTTAGTTTACCCCACTCAAAATGAATGTTTTTACTACTAAACATCCAAAACGGAAGATAAAGTCGGTATTTGTCATACCAGACGGCCACACAACGTTCGAAATTCACTACATGTCGTTTTGGGATACAGCCAATGGTAAGAGACAAAACATGATCGGTTTATTGCGCTCTGTCTTTTCCCTCGACCAGAACCAATAATGGTTACTGACTTTGGATTCCTTTTCCCGAAAAGTTGGGGGACGTCTATACCGTCTTATGTGGTAGGAGATCTGCCGACCTCATCCGAGAGGCAAAAAGAAAGATTTTCCCGAATTGAAAAATGAGTACCGATCATCATATGTCCTTGTGGTATTTTCAAAAGCACCCTGTCATAGAATTTATATAATCCTTCCTCCGAGAGAGAAAGAGAGATAGATAGATAGATAGATAATCGTCTTTATTCGGACGAAATTTGGACCATAAGGTCCATTATTACATTTAACCCTTCGTCAATATTACGAATATTAAAAATAACGTATTACAATGAAGAGTATATAAATTATTATAAATTATACAAAACAAAGAGAGTGGGTCCCCCGGGCTTAGCTTCTTTTGCATTGCTGTCGATGAAGTATAATTCCGTACACGCAATCGGAGCTTTTTTCTGCACTCTTAGTCGTTTGTTATTCAACAAGGTAAGGTTTTTTTCATTAAATATTCATTCGTACATTTGGCTGTACATTATTTTCACGTCACATTAATTTTTCCAGGAATGATCATGATCCTGTGAATGAGGGGCGCAAATTAACGATTAAAATATACTTTCTGATTTATTCCGAAAATTTGGGTTTTTCCAAGTTGGTGTTAGAATTCAAAAACAGCACATTCCCAAAAATTTAGATAAAAACAAACCAGCGTACAAGAAGTCTTATTTTTATTTATACCTAGTATTTTAGTTAAATTTGATTACAAGGGATTCAATTTATAAAAATTTTCTACATGAAATATATTAAAAAACTTCAGACGAAGGTTTTTGCAGCGCTGTGGTGAACAACTGGCGTCGGCTTTCGGCGTCTGCTGCGTATGGTAGATAAATGCCTCCGACGTGTCGCAGCCATTGCAGGTGTGCATCTTCAGGAACGACGCGACTTCATCCACCATACGGACGCGGACGCCGAAAGCCGACGCCAATTCTTCATGTATTAAAATAAATATCTGTCATCGTTTTTTGGGAAAAATCAACGTCGATTTTTAAGAAAAATAAACGTCGAAAATTATAATGTCTAAATGTATCATTCTTCAAACCATTTGAGGCCGCTCATCGCAATTAAGAGTTTTCAGAGGTCTTATTTTCCTTTCATTCCCCATTCCAAAATTTCTAATTTATCGCTATACCATTAAATCAAAAAAGGTAAATTAAATAAACCCAACAAAGGATATTAAATATTTGGCATTCAAGGTATTAATTCTACAAAACCAGATTTACTAATAAAATACCGCCTTCTCTCCACGTCCTACTGTATACACTAAATATTTTAACCAAACCGCGAGCTGAAAGCCGGAGATAACCGCACTAATTTGTTGAACCACGAACCGAGTATTAATTTATTACCGAACCGCAAATCTAGTATCAACTTTTTACCGAACCGCGACCTGAATCAATTTATTTTTCTTAAAAAAATCGTTCAGTTAGTTTCGAGAAATTTAAAAATTTTTAAATGTGTCAAATTTCCAACTCGCATTAGAGATAAGTTAGCTAGAGAAAAATACTTCAATATTAGTTGGATCTCAAGAAAATCTTTACCTAGAATCTTTGTTGAATTCAATATAAAAATGTTCATAAAATTACTAGGATTGTATTCTGCAATGATAGGAAACAAAAAGGAAATCAGCCATAACTTTATAAAATAATAGCTGTTGGTCTTCTATCCCTGTTGCCCTGATTACAACAGAAACATTTTTTAAATATGCGATTTATCAGGTCTTTATTGAGAACAAATATGAAAAACGGTGTTAGAAGATATTCTGATAGTGAGATGTTCCAAAAGCTCGGACAAAATTCAATTAGGTGTATGGAAGGATACTCGGTTGCCAATTGAAAAAATGGCAGTTATTAGTATTTAATTTGTAGTAAATTTGCTTTTTCCTTTATGCAATTTATTCATGCAAATTATTCACTGTATTTATATTTCTAACTATTCTAATTTGTAGTAGTTTTTATGATTCTCGTGTAATCCGTATAGCAGAAATTAAGTAATTTTTTGCGAATAGCTTTTTTGTAATAATTTGAAAATTGCATCTCAATTAATTTGGGAGTTTTTTCTCTTAAATGGCCATAATATGAAACAAGTTTTTTTTCTTCATTTTTTGTAATTATTGTATATTCTTCTATATTATTAGTTTTACATGAGAAATGTTTTGAATGAACTACGAATTGTTAAATCTTGCAAAACGATATTGGTTCCCGGAATAATTCATAAATAACTCCTAATGAACCGGTAACCAAAACCAAAAATATTTTCTAAAGGAACGAAACAGGAACAAATCCAGAGCCTCATAATGTGTATCATCCGAACCGGACCTCAACGAGTAGGAGAGATTTAAATGTCTCGTATGCCACCCTTGAGAGGCTCGCTACGTTGAGAGGACTGAAGAGCACTGCTAAGATACAATGGCGGCTTAATCCATTGTGTTATTTTTCGTTCCGATCACTCACACGGAGTTCAATTAAGATCTAATAGCAAATTAATTCAAGAGTGATTACAGATAGCATTTTTTGGATTTGTTAAATACTTTGAGGAAAAGTAGCGTCACATACAGAAAATACGCTGCGAACTTAAAACATAATTTTCAATTCCAACCCCCGTACAGTCAAACCACTACAGATCGAAACTCAGTAACTCTAAAAAGATATGTATACACTAACTAACATACGTAGAAAAGGATTCGATTACTCGAAATTTGCGTAACTCGATCTCGTACGCTTCCCTCGAGGTACAATCGAACGCAATGTGATTTTTAATCAATAAATCACAGAGATTGGAGATGAGAGAGATACTTGTCGAAGAGATTGATTATTTACGCTAGAAAGTTCTCCACTTTAAGACGCGAGTAGCATAAGAGGCGACTCCGATCAGAATATTACACGCTGCTCACCTAGTTCGTCATTTATCAAAGGATTTCTAGATCATTTTCTTTTTCCATACCGCATCGAAAAACTAAAAGAGACGAATCCTTTTTTTGCGATGCTAACAAGAATATATTTTCCCGTATCCACAGTAGTAACCGTAAAGCACTAAGATCATGAGATTGTCATTGAAAAGCCCTCGAACTGCGCGAGATAGGGAGTAATGCAGGGGAAATGAAGTGGAATGCGAGACAAGTGCAGGAGCGAAGGCGGAGGGGGAGAAAGAATGTTGGAGGGGGTGGAGTATGAGGAAAGTGACGGAGGAGGAGAAGGAGGAGGGACGAGGAAGGGGAAGAGGGACGCTCGCTCATCGGAAGCGCGTATCTGGTGCGTCGCCTGGGCGATCTCAGCTTCGTCCTTGAAGCGACGATGATATCTCGCCTTCTCCGTCTGGTCGAGAGCGACGTTCGACTCATTATGATTGCTGACCTCAAAAGAGAAGAAGAGAACCCATCTTCTTGCGCGTCTTTAATCGGGCTGCCCCATTAAACCTTCTCTGGTCCGAATTCAAATACCCCACTAACGGTCCCATTATTTCGCGAAAGACGTGCTGTAATAACACCGTCTAATCGCATGGCCATATGTAATTCCACCTCAATAAAACTTTGTTCGTCTTTAATTGGAAGTGGATCAAGGAATAAATACTTAGTCATTGCAAAAATGACACCCGATTCTTAATTTCTTCGATCATGGCGTGCATACTTTAATTCTTTCTTTGTTTCAGTATCTCTTATATTCATTGAAATAGAGCTCGGATAAGTTACATCAAAATTTCCCAACCTTTTTTTATGGCACGACACCTGTAGCTGGAATATCAGATTTTCGCGACACATGGATGCAAATTGCGTGAGTGATAATATTCTCGAGGGGGTGGAGTAAATGACTTCTGTCAACTTTTCCTGCAAATTGATTGATTTGTGTAGCGAAATGCTCTGGGACTTGCTCACAGCATATATTTATTAAAATCATTAACTAAGATATTCGATTAAAAATTAACACCGGAAATTTTCACGGCACAATTTAAGAACCTCGCCACACATACTAAATGTGTCGCGACACACGCGTTAGGAATCGCTGGGCTACGTGATTATACTGTCCGAAATAGACTCGGTCCCAAGTTTTCCGTCCATATATATCCCCAGCAGTTTCTGAAACCTCGGTAATCTAGAAAAGACTTCTTCCACTGGAGAAGACAGGTCAAACGCGAGACTGAGTTATTCTCCGTGGATCCTGACAGCGACATAGAAGGCGAAGAGCGCCAATGGTCGCCGGATGCAGAGACGGCGGTCGAGATTTAAAAAAATCTCTCCTTTGCGCACACGGAGTGAAAGTATGACGCTATAATAATTCTAAGTGAAACGCGCCAAGACATATTAAAAAAAACAGAACTAATGGGAAGAATTTGGGATAGGAAGAGGGATCACCCGTCAAATGAGCGAAACACTCGTTATTTTATAATTGGGCAAACAATGTGTGGCACAATCGGAGTGGGAACGTCTTGAGATAGGCGGCGAATTCGAAAGATCGGAAAACTCATCTGAAGGAGTTGCAAAAATTTTCTCACATGATTTCATCAAAGAATAATGTCCTGAGGAAATAACTGCAGTGAAACGGGAAGATGGGAAAACGCTCAAGGACAGCAATCTCATCGAAATGAGATTAGAAGAGATCCGCAAAACATTTAATGCAAACGAAGGGAATAAGTTGGGAAAGAAATGCCTAAAGAATTAACCCCTATACTGAAGCCAATGGATAATAAGTATTCTGCTTGCAATCACGCCTTAACGTCTCTCTCTCCCTCCCCCTCTACCCCTCTCTCTCCCCCTCCTCCCTCTCTCTCTCTCATGTTAGCAAGCTGAACCTACTCATCGAAATCAAGGCTATCTTTTATTGAAATCGCGCCCTGCTGTATATTTCTTCGCAGCGATGGTTATCTTTTAATTAGTTTAATGACACTGGATTATTTTTAATTGACCCTGGCCCGAAGACAAACATCCAACAGAAATTAATTGGCCGATGAATAAATAAAGAAGATAATGTGAGCTGACGAGAATCAACGAAGGGTTGGAATGACGCCTTACGAGTGGCTATTGTGTAATTATTTGAAGATATTGAGAAAGTGGAACTGCATTTGACCAATTCATCGGGGAAAACGTCGTGCAATTATGCAAGCAAACACAACTATTTGCTCAAGAGGTTACACCAAGTAGGTACCTCCTTTAACAAGTATTTTAGCCTGTAGTATCGTATATTACAGATTATACATAGCCTTTTGTTGTTTCATCTTAAATCAAACCAAACCAAGTCCTACTAGGATGTTTGCTTAATTTGACGCATACAAAATGTAACCAAACTAAAATCTACCAATGAAAACTCCCGGCGAAGACTCATTACTGTTTATTTTTTCTTTTGGACAAATAATATCGGAAGTGAAAACATTTTAATAACTCCGACAATCATTATCATATGTGTTCAGAGACGTATTTCCGCACAGAAATGATTCTTTTCTGCTCTGACTCTATGGTAAATACAAACGAACAGAAATTATGAAGATGCTTGTTTTGCGAAACAAAAGGCCGTTTGGCACGCACTCCATCTAGGATTCCGCGGCGGAAAAGTTTTCGTAATGAAATAAAGGCAGGCAAACTCCCTCCCTCTCTTTCACTCACATATAGTATAGGCCGCCCACATCATCCTCACTACTCAAAACCACATGTTCTCTCACCAAGTAAAAAGCGGCTGGCGAAAAAATAGAAGTATTTGAACGTCGGGAAACTAGGTCTCTGTCGCTCCGACCCACTTGACTATTCAAACGAGAGGGATAAAGGAGAAAGAAAGAGAGAGCGAGAGACAATGATGAGCATCCAGAGAACAGGAGAGAGAGAGAGAAGATCGAGAACAAAAAATAAGGTCAGGAGGGATTGATGAGAAACGAAAGTAAATTAAGAAAGGAAGACGGGAAATGAATATGGATTAAAAGAAGAGGGAGGAAGGGCAGAAGATATCTCAATAACAGGAGAGGAAGATAGAGATGCAAAACATGCGTGAGGACGACTAATAAGGTGAGGTAAATGAGGGGACGATGAGATTGGGACGAAAGGATTCGATCGGCTGGAATGATTAATTGTCGCGCTCATCTGAGCTCGATTACAAAATAACCGATTAAAAGACAAACAAGCGAAATAAGAACTTCTAAAATAGCAGAAATGTAAGCATGATAGAAAAAGTAGATGAAAATAGGAGAGAACTGAATACATAGGTACAGGAAAGAGGAATGAAGGGATAGGAATTGAAATACCGACTTGTCATAATTCAATCAGCAATTTTTGTATTTAAAAGTACCGTAATTGTATATAACTTCCAAATTAAAAAGTCATTCTCAAATAATTTATAGTAAAATATTGTTTTTTCTATAAATAAAGAAAAAATTTAACATGATTTAAAAAAGGGTTAAAGCTGATGAATACAAGGAAGGGCAGAGAGTGTATTTATAAAGAAAACACGGGAAGTTATCACGTGATAAGATAATTTGAATATGACGTGGCAAGTAAATGTTAAGCGATTATCTTTCCAAGTAATCTTCAAAAAGTTAATCGAGAGAGCCGATAGAAAATTATTTAATTTTCTTATTTTTGCCATTTTAAATGTGAATTAATACACTTTATGATACAATGATTTCTTTTATTACTTGTTTGGCTGATTTATAGACTACAAAGCTACGCAGAAATAATTTGTTTCCCCAAAATGTTTCAATATTTGCCATGCCGTATTGGAGGCATGTGATACTTAGGTGGATAAGTCCTAATGCGGCTTCTAGTTATTTTTAGTTGGAAGGCCTTGAATGCAGCCGATACAAATAAGCGGTTCTGGAGACAATTTTTAAGATCATCCTTTAAGTATGTATATCCTAATACATGCTTAGAGGTAAAGCACTGTGCGAAAGGTGGCGATTTATGCACAGTTATGGTCTGAATGCCGATTGCTCTGTACAATATATTTTTAAGAAATAATGGTGTGGTTACCGTTTTATATGACTCGAATAAAGCAGTCTAAATGTGACGAAAGAGATGCGCTTGTTTTTCTTATCTCCCTCTCTCCTCCTCTCACATTGCTCCAAAACCAATGCATAATTAGATTTTAATATCAGGGGATAGTCCTTGATAATTAACATTAAAAAATTTCACGCTTGCATTGAAAATAAGACAAATAAAATCGCAAACCGCGCACTTCACAATTCAACCATCAAACCTTCAACTCGCATACACTTACTAATGTTTATAAAACCAAAGCAAATAGCAGAGCGTATGATTAGATGAGTCCTGCTAAGTGATATAAACCCTCTTATATGAAGCAGCTAGCCGCTTCGCAGTGACGGAAGTCTTGTATTGATTAGGACGCAAATAAAACACGTTTTTCATTATTATTTAAATAAATAAAACTGCACTCTCAGTGAAACAGGTTAACCATAACGACTTGTAAGTTATATATGATCCACATCATAAGAGGTTGACGAATGGACTGGTCGTTATAATTCTCAACCTCTCTCTTTCTACGGCGCTCTCCATTATTCTCTTACCCCTCCCTCGCTCCATATTTTCTCCTCTTTGCCTCGCGGCGCTGAGTGGGCGCAACGATAAGCGAACGTGTGGGTTTGATGGTGGGAATGAAAGGAAGAAATTTCAGAGCGTGCGAAAAGAAGACAAGAGTCACAGCCGTTAACCAATTGAGCTTCCTTGGATACCACATCTGCAGACATATTCCAAGTGTTAATTTTTCAGAAGATAATGAATTCGGACTTAATTTCGATTGAAAGAAATGTGAAAGGCATATAGACTAAAAATAATGCACCGACACAACATATTTTGTCTCACACAGAGAGATATCAATAGCATACATATGTACGTAAAAAAACTGGTTTCCCTTCATTAAGGGCTATCTAATGAAACATGCTGATCAGAAAATCGACACAAATTATATCTAACAAGCTACTTTCAAAATGTTGTCTACCCACATACGGAGAAAGGATTATTATAGGCGTTTATCCAAACAATTTGAGCACTCGAATCGACATTTTTGAAAGAATGTATATTTGCTTTAAGTTCAATGTATCTGTCTGAAATTATAATGTAATACTGCCACCCTCGAGTTCATTTTTTTAATGTGAAGTTTTGAAAATATTTTTTCCAACGACTCTCCAATTTTTCCATTTTGTATTGCTTAGTCTTTTATTTCGTCGCCTCATATCTTGGCACTCAACTTTTAATCCCTTCTTCTTCGACGCTCAAGTTTTTCTAGCTACTTTTGCCCCTCACTTCGGTTTCTTCACACTTTGGGTTATGTCATAAGCTCTTGTCTGGGTTCTTCTGTTGCCTGATACTTCCCATTATGCTTCGTGATCTCGCCATAGGGAATGTGGCGCCTGAACGGAATAAATAAATAATAATAATAGGTAAATAAATATGCTTGCCCTGAGTTTGAAATTGTTATCAAAATGTATATCCTAAGTATCATTAATACATGCTTTACGGAATGAACATTTAAAGGCGAAAATACGCAATTATTTTAACATTAAGTGCACTCACAAAAATCCAGGACAGTCGACGTTGCCGGATTTCCCGATTTTTTTAAATAATTACTTTTCTTCAAGTGTGCCACTTGTGTACATGGCCGGATTTCCAATTGGTGCCGGAGTTATAGAAGTGACAATAAAGTGATATTATTTGCAAATAACAAAGCTATGACGAACTTAATAACAAGAAATACAATACTATTGGTTATTTTTGTGGACAATACGAGATACGGCGGCAACAAAGACGAAAATCTTTCCGGCTTTTGATAATCTCGGTTTATTAGCATGATGATTTCAAATATAAAAATACTTGATTTCTGGTGAAGCCGGTTATCTGAATGCCAGACTTGAAGGAGTTCGCCTATACTAACATCCTTAACAACTTCCAGTTAAAGTGTATTGATCAATTTTAGTATTTTTGTCAGGATAAAAAATGGCAACTGTAAAAATCACCATCACTGCTGGCACAGGTTCTCTCAGCACACCAAACGGTAGAAGCCGTCTTCAAAAACTAAGTCTACAAAAATAAGTACTTGATTTTTTCTAATGTTATCCGTATGTTTGCCAAAGAACCACCTTTAGAAATAATCCTAAAACAAAGCCATTTCAAATCCTTCCGAATACCTCCCGTGCTCGATATATTTTTGGATATTCGTAATTCTGTGTAAAGTGCAGGAGAATCCATCCTTTCCTCCCCATTTCACTCTGCCCCCCACTTGCTCCTTACCGCATCTGTCCGACTTCATTCTGGGTAAAACTGACCAAGACACGTGATGCATCACGATAGTAGATATATATTTTTAAACATAAGGATTCATTCATCACATTCCCTAAGCACACTGTGGAATAGGATTTTCTGTGATTCTTTACTTAAAAATGTATTCCAAATCTGTACAAATTCACTTTTTTTAATTCGCATATAAAATATTCTATAGTTTTTTAATCAAGAGTAGTTAAATTAACCGAAAATTAAAAATAATATTATCACATTTCTCCTAGCTCTTTTTAAATAATTATTTCTCTTTATTTGATAAAATATTTACTCTATGCAATTTTACCGATTCATTTTGGTACAAAATAAAGAGAAGTGTTCGGATTCAAGTCAAGATATTCATGAAAACATTACGTTTTCCATGAAACCGGAGACGTGACTTCCTTGATTTTTGACTCCAATACAACGAAGGAGAGTGTTAAGACAGACACGTGAGGTCGAGTTAACGCGACAAACGCGTGTCCTACCCGAGGAGACTACAAAAAGCGATCCATCCGCTTATTAAGAGACTCTTATCAAGTTACCATTTCTGCCTCTCTCAATAGCGGACGATTCTTGCACAACTTCCACGACGCATCTGGAAAAACGACTGTTTATAATGAGACGAATTCTTCCGTATGGCAATTGATGGCAACAACTCATTACTCTGGAGACATTCCTCCATCGATACAAAGCTAAAGAAAAAAGAGAGACAGATAGACAAACAAACGACTTTATTTAGGACGAAATTGAGACAATATAGTCCCTTCTTACATTGAACCCTTTTGCCATGTAATTTCAATATTTACATATTAATAACACATTAATTACATAGAATTACACATGAATAGATATTAAGTACATATTAATTACAAAGGAACTTTAACAGTTAGCTCCCTTGGTGCTCTTCGCAAAGATTGGGCAAATGCCGGCACCGGGTTTCCCTCCTCCCTTTTGTGTGTGTGTTTGGTGTGCAAGGCAACGGGGAAAAACCACACCATGTATATATATTCCCTAGTCAGAAACCAATAAATGAATTGGTAGAACGTGTGGTAAGAAAGAACACTAGAATGAATAAATTAATTATATATATTGGTTAATAGATCAAAGAATATTGTTGGTTTTGTGGATCGAAAAAGAAAACTGTATCAGCTTTTTTAAACACAGAAAAAAATGTCCCACTGCGGAAGACACCTACGAAGAGGAGAGAGGAGTAAAAAACCGCGAAGAGAGGGAGAGAAAGGAGAATAAGAATTGACGGAGTTACGGAGCCGCGGGAGATAATTTGCGATTGTGTTGGAGGAGCGAGCGTGGGAGCAAATGGGGAGACGAGACGTGGGAAGTCCTCTCGCCTTGAACTAGAAGGTGATAGGGAGGTAGGTAATAAGAGAGAGAGAGAAATGGAGAGGAGGAGAGTGCGCTTCTTTCGCAGAAGCAAGTAGAACGATGAAATCGATGGCAAGAAGCCAGACGGATTCCAACTCCTTGGAGGTGCGGCGGCGGAGACAAGACAGCAAGGAGCGGAAAGGAAAAAGGGGAAAGAAGCCTTCTCGCGATGCTTCGCTGCGCCGGAAACGAGGTCGGGACCGTGAATGGCGATGCGGAGGCCTTCAGGATTTTGGGATAGAAGCTCTCGTCCTTGCATGTGTGGGGATTTGATCCTCGGGACTCTGCATCGGTCGTCTCCATCCCTGTTGCTCGCGTCGAGAGATCGCGCGATTTAATTCTCCGGGCGCCATTTGATCTAGAGTAATCTCTGGGTATATTCACTCCGACGCCATATATACATACCTTATCTTTCTTTTACGATTCGCGTTAGAACCGTTGAGAATTGCATCTACCCGACTGTGAGACGTCATGCCATTTAGCGATGAAGTTTTCTGGGTTGCATACACTGAAGGATAGGTATAAGTTTTTTCCGCTGGAGAGACAATAAATTCGATGTTCGATTATCCTTTTTTCCTACTTCCGTCCGATTACAATCACCAATGTATATAGAACCGCACTTAAAATTTTTCATATGAACCAGCAGATTATGGAGAAAACTATTGGGGAATTCAATAGTTTAAATTTCGACTTAAAAATGTGTCGTATCACTTGGTCGCTTTACCGATTTGTCAAAATAATAATAAAATAATTTCCTGTCTCCCAAAGAAATTATAAGGAACAAAAATTGATGAATATAGAGCAATTGTGCACAACAACATCGCTTTGGTTTTTTATAGTAATTCTTGCATTACATACCTACTATGTATTATGCATATACAAGAATAAGAAACTTGTTCAAAAATATCACCGTTGATTTAATTTTCATGACATTCTCGTTAAACATATACATACTAATTCCATAGCCCATATATCTTCTTATTTAGTATAACCTTCCTCGATTCTTTTTCCGCACTACGAGTATGCTATAAGTAAAATAGGTCAATAATTCTACCCATTTTTTAATTGCTGCAAAGTTTTTATCAAACTGAAAATTTATTTTAGTAGGATATTTTTCCTAATCTATTAATATTGAAGAAAGATCTCGTATTAAGATATAGTTCTTCCATTTGTTAGTGGTAATATAAACTGGACCCCAAATCTGTAACGTCTGAATAACAACTATAGGAAAATTTTTGTTAAAACAATATTCATTTCAAGAAACCTATCGACTTCAAACGAAATATCTCACATTCTGTTTGAGGTCTTGAACTGATATACGCTAAAAGGTACACAGTGAATGTTTCCTTTTCTCTCTGACCTATTGCTCAAACGGGTTATTATGGCCAGACGTTTTTAATCATTCGGGAGGGGCGGAGAGAGAGAGAGAGCATGGAGGAGGATAGCTTTTCTAACTTCTCCCTTCTTACCGCGCCTCTCCTACAAAAGTGGAGATTCCATATATGTGAGCGAATAAGTCTCTTTATTTTTCTTTTATGGAGGTGGTTTTGAAGCGGCCGAGAGGCGTTAGCTCGTGACTGAAAATACGTATAGCTAAAATGTGATGCACGGTGGCAATAAATGTCAACTTCAACGATTACTTTCATTCAACTTTTAATTAAAGATGAGTTGAAAAAAAAACTTGTAACTAATCGATGCCTTTGAGAAAAAATAACCATTAAAGGAGGCGGAAGGCTTTCACGAAAAACCACGGCGAAATTTATTCCGGATATATTTTGAGGGATCACTTAATCTAATTTCATTGTCACATTACCGTACAGTTATCTTTAATAAATGTGAGTTTTTTCTTACCGACTGATGCAAAGTAAGCTTATCTGTTACCAATCGAAAACTGCAAACACCTACTATAGAATAACGAACGACAAAATTTATGAAAGAACGTTTAGACTACAATTACAATAAAGGTTAATTGTGCTCGTTTCAACTACGGTTTATTCGTATTAGGAAGAAAAACTTACCTCGGCGGTATTTTGCCCATTTTAAAGCCACGTGCAAATCCACGAAGAGGAGAAATACGAGAAAAAAATCCCCCTTCCGTTTTCTAAGAACGCCTCAAAACACAAAAGGCGCCACATGAGAAAATTCTCCTTTCTTCAAGTTCAACTCTTTTGTGCATCCGTCATAATCTCCCATTCGCCACAACTCACGTGTATCGCAGCGAAACCGTTGCACTCGAGAAAGAAAGCGCGAGAATGAGATCGAATGCCTCAGAGGAACCGAAAGGCCTGCATCGGATTTTTCGTAGTACCGTCAAAAATGTTTTCGTCCGATGGAGTAGCGTTGAGCAATGCAAGGTGCGCTTTCTGTAGAGGAAGCGACCCGAAAAGATGAGCTCACGAAGCGTGGACTCGTCTCTCGTTAAAATAGCCTCAATATTTCTTTCGGTCACTACCTTTTGTTGGCTAAATTTGCAAGGTTAAAGCAACTTATTCAAACATAAGGCACTCTACATATTTTTCCGTTCAAAAAACCCTTTTATTAAACTCTCAACCATTGAGTGCGTGAAGAGTCTTACGCAAGTATTTTTATGTGCGAACAAGGGAATAAAAATCACATCAACTCCATTCAATTCCGCTTTTCCTTTTCCAAAATAAATCATAATTTTATCTGATAAAAATAAAATTGACGATTATCCTTTCCATATTACCTAGTATATACATCTCATGATTTTGCATAATTTTGAAAACTGATCTATAAATTACATATGTCCCATAAATTTTATTTAAAAATTGAAAACTGATTCCATAACACTAAAAAAGAGCTTATGATATAAACTTACCTTTTCTTGATTTCAATCGTTCCAATTGTTGAATGACCTCGTCACAAAGACAGGAAAGATGAAGGTCGCAGAACGGAAGAGCTGAGAAAAGCCGAAAAGTATTCGCACGATAGCAAGGGTAAAATTTAGATGTGAGAAAACGTACGGATTTTGTGAGATAACTTCGAATTCCCACTCTCGCCGCTCCTGAGATATCAAGATTAATTAATTAAAACGCCTCCTTAACTCTACCACATTTATAAAAGATATCAAAATTAAACCTGGCACATTAAAACTAAATTGTGTCTTTTAGGAAGCCAATATTGCAAGAAATTGTTTTTACATATTACCCACACCACAACCGAACTTAAAAAATCACGTGAAAAATTTTAGTCACAACTTTACTCATTATCATGACGAAATTCTATCTCACTGACATTACTTGCATTGGTAAAAACATACCTAATTATTCAATATTTCTGCATAAAATGACTCCTCAAGGGACATCATCTTCTACCGCAAACTGTAAACGAGACACCCTAAAGCACGTGCGGTCGCCACAAAATCACTTATTAAGCTGAGCAAGTGAAACGAACAAATACTCCAATTTCGGCGACGTCACAAGCTTTCTCCTTCGCGGACGAGGAGTAAAGAATTTGAGGTAGAATTAGAGGAAGGGGAGGACCGCTTGCCCCTTTGACCCCTGCCATTGACCCTCCATGGAGAAACAGAACTATGGAGAAAAAAACGACGATACCCAAAAAAGAAGCTTCGGATGAGGTAACTTGGTAGGCAAGAAAATGATGTCAGAAAGGATAATAAAGGGAGGAGGAAGAAGGGTTTTACTACCAAGCTGCCTTGGAAGAAAGTGAGTCAGCGAAGCCGAATAGACTTGCGAGAGCGAGCAGTCAAATACGCTGATGGCCGCAAGAAGCACTTGTTTCGTTAAATGGACACCATCGGCCTAGCAGCCCCTCCCGAGTGGATAGGGTGAAATATAAGTGCTAAAACGGTCGAGTTGAAGTCTTTCATTGAAGAACCAAATTTTAACAACAAAATGAGGACTACTCAGTTCCTTATTACATCATTAAATACAGTGAAAACTTAAGGATTAGGAAATATTATATATATATATATACACACACACACACACACAGTGAAAACATTAGCATTAGGAAATAATTATATGTATATATTCTTTTTAACTGGTAAGCTAATAGCTTCGCGCTAGTAATTAAATCTTTACATTCATAACAAAGCCGTAGTGTACTAAGGATAAAGCGTGAATCTAACTCATCGTATTACAAAGGAATGCTTCTCCACTCGTCCCGATAACTTCAATGAAATGAAATTGCTTTCGTTTGAATAGAATCCCAACAAGTAATTTCTTTGAATTCGCTGGAAATTCTGCTGAAAAAAATACTTTAAAAATGCGAAATGTGAGTACCAAATAACGTATACATGAACGCTAAAATATAAGTACGCTTTCTGTGAGAATATCACGTGCATAGATACCCTTTCGAACTTTATTGTAAAATCAATTTGAATGTGCGTAAACACAACTCGAACCGGGAGCGAACTTCTGCAGATGGTTTCACAAATTTACGCGCAAAAGTTTCCATTCGTTACGTTTAATCCAAAATGAGTTTTTTTACGTATTGAAATAGTAAGAACTTTGTTACATTATAAATATGATAAAGTGGAATTTTTAAAAGCTATTGGTCCTTGTTGCTTGAATTGAATATCAGAAAATTAAAGCTTTTCCAGCGAGTTATATTTTTAATTATCGAATTTTTTAGTCAGGCAGTTCATTGAGAAGGAAATGAGTAACCATCTGGCGGAGGTGAGCGATTTTGATCTGAACTTGGCTACGCTGGGAAATAAAGCAGACCAGGCAATTAGAGTTTCGTCCTCAGCGCGATGCATACGAGGAATTCCCGTAAAGAAAACTCCGGTGAGTGATAACATAGGAAAAAATGAAGTATGGAAGAGTGGACAATAAAATTTAATTCTTTGAAAAATTTAGTATCCTTGAATTCATTGAGGACGTGAGTGACAAAGTTGTACCTGCTGCTGCTAACGAACGCAGGGATCGAACACAGCGAACGAGAAAATACCAGTAAACGCTGAAATAAACCGATGCTAGTGCTCTATTTTTTTAAGATTTGATAAGGCAGTATGATGTTCATTAGAGCGCAGATATGTTGAAATGATCCTGTCACACGCTTCTGGCGGTTTGCACAGTGATAACGAAGTTGTAAATTCCGCTTCATAGCTGATTGTAGGGAGTGGGAGATGTTTCTCAGGAGGTGAAAAATATATACTCAGGTCGACATAAGGGGCCGAAGGACGCAAATACCTCATCTCGAGTTTGAAGAATACAAATTAAAGATGCAGTTCAGGAGATAAGCCAGATAATCCAGCCCATCAAATAACAGTTGCACATTTCACGAAATGCAAATCGTTTTTAGATGGAGTATTATTGCGGCAGAATATTTTCACGTACGAAACGAGATAATTTATTTATTATTTGATGAGTAAAAAGGATATATAAATCAATCGTTCACTCACTGAACCTATTTGACTTTACCTAATGTTAACATGATTTATAATGTTGTATGATATACGAATTTTATTCATTGATGTTCCTCATGCGTGCCACTTTTGACATGCGCGCATTTGGTTCGCAAAAAGGTTCTTTTATTAAGATATCATCAAAATCGTATCGATAAAAAAAAGCAGTGTGATAAGTTTAAGACAGAAGATGATAATATTCAATAGAATAAATTAGTAATTTGTCCGTCTAATCTGGTAATAATCTGGGATTTGTTATCATAAGTCTCTATATCAGAAATATAGCGACTCTCTCTCTTTCTCTCTTGAAATCTCAACATAGGTAAACGCATTCTTAAGGCCCAGCGATGCGCTCTTTCCTCTTTGGCTTTCCAATCGCAAGGCCTAGAGTTCGACGCCCTCGCGAGCAATCACCGACCGCCGCTCCAGTGCACTCCCGATTAGCCTCTTTTGCAATTAAGTCAAGGATTCCTAAATAAAAACCTTTCTGCTCGCCGAAGTTGATCGCTTTCAATTAGGAGATGATATGAGCGGATAATAAGCAAAGATTCTACGAAGCAATTTGAAGCGTGTGTGATTAAAAAAGTCAACGGTCAATGCCATGATGCCAATGTGAAATTAAAATGCTCATCCGCACCAATGCACTTTATGGATCAAATATATGCCACGCCTTCTCCTTAACTTTAACCCTTAAAAACCCGAGTACTATTTTCGGGACACTTGTAACAGGGACCGCTTTCGGAGGTCGCTTCCAAAATCCTTAAGTTAAAAAGCCCCAAATCATAAAATCGACCTAAAAATAACATTTTATGTTATACGAGTTCAAAACGAAATACGAATTTCTTGTTTGATTTCTTGAAAATGGTTACTTCTACGATAAAAATGTATATGAAAGCAAATATTCTATTTAACAAAGTACATATTTTATTTGAAAAAGTTTTCGGTATGACTAATATTTTACGAGATATAAGGAAAAGTTCGTTTTTTGTTTTGAGTGTTTTGGCGCCCCTACTTGAGTTATGTGAACCATCTTATTTTTCTTATTGCCTTTTTCCAAAAGTAAGCAAGTTAATACCAAATTTCATTAAAATCCGTTCCGAAGCCAAATTTCAGGATAGGGCTGTCTATGTGAGGTATATATGGTAAAAATCTGATGGACCTAGGATTAGCTGCCGGGGAATAATCGGTGTCCTTTACCGACCGCTTAGTTCCTCTTATAACCGCCATAAGCATGAAATCGGCGAAGGATATTATAATTTTTAAATTAGTTAAAATTAAGATGTGCTCGAGACATGAACGGTCCTATACCTGAAAGACTGAGGTTTATATACATAATTTTAAAAACAGAACTCAAATAAATAGGTTTATTTATTACGAGGCCATCGATCTCAACCAAAGATGTAATCTTATGATTACGTCATAATCCTAAAATAGGAAAAAAGCGCCTTATGTAATTTGCTCTGCAATTCCCTCACTTGTTTTAATTTGCGATCGACAGTCATGGCTACAAAGAACGAATGAGAGAAGTATTAGGGAGTGGTCTCACGCTGCTAAGTAAGCATAGGTACGCATGGCATTTCAAGGATGCATCAGAGGACGAGACTTGAACGCGCTAATTTTATCCATGCTCAGGGATAAAATTACTTTTTCCCAACTTATTTTATTGCTGTATTTTAGAAAATAAAAATCATCATCATCATCATGCTTCTGTCCGAAGACAGGTTTTAACTGAATCGCTGCCTCCATTTCTCTCTCTCCCTAGATGCCTCTTTTATACCTCTGTAAGTATTATATCCCTCCTTTATATTATCTAATATTCCTATTCTTTTTCTCCCTCTTCCTCTTCTTCCACTAATTTTTCCTTCTAAGATCGTCCTTTGTAAACACTGTCTTCTCAATATGTGCCCTATGCAATTTGCTTTTCTTTTCCTGATTGTTTTTATCAGCATTCTTTCTTCTCCCACCATTTCTAATACTTCTTCGTTTCTCTTCCTCTCTGTCCATTTCACTTTCATCATTCTTCTCCATACCCACATCTCAAAACTTTCTAAATATTTTTCCTCCTTTCTCCTTACCGTCCACGTCTCTGCACCATAAAGAGCTATGCTCCATATGTAGCATTTTGCTAATTTCTTCCTTGTTTCTAAATTTATTTTCTTGCTTGTGAAAAGCTCATTCTTCTCGTTAAATGCTGCTTTTGCCATTGCAATCCTACTTCTGATGTCCTGTGTACTACTTCCATCCTGTGCTAAAATACTGCCGAGATATTTGAAACTACTTACTTGTTCCAATTTTTGGCCATTTACCATTATATTTAATTCTTTATGTTCCTTTGAAACCACCATGACTTTCGTTTTTTCTGTATTGATCTTCATTCCATATTGTTGGCCAACCTCCACTAGTCTGTCTGTCATCCTCTGAAGCTCTTTCTCGCCTTCTGCTATTAAGTCCTGATCATCTGCGTATTTAATGGTGGTAATACTTTCACCTCCTATCTTAAATCCTTTCTCTTCCATCAACGCTTCTTCTGTTATTGTTTCTGCATAAATATTAAATATCGCTGGTGAAATAGGACAACCCTGACTCACTCCCCTCTCTATTGAAGTACTTTCTGTTTCTTCTCCTTCAACCCTGACTCTAATCTTTTGATCAAAGTAAAGGTTTTTAAGCAGTCTTTTATCTTTCCAATCTATTCCTATTTTGTTTAAAATACCCAGCATTTTATCCCATTTCACTCGGTCAAAAGCTTTCTCCCAATCTACAAAACAAAAATACATACCTTTATTGACTTCTAGCGCTCTTTCTATCATCATCCTCATACATCCTATAGCATCTCTAGTCCCCCTTCCTCTTCTAAAACCAAACTGATTATCTTGCAGCTCCTTTTCTATTTTACATTCGATTCTTTTGGTTATTATTCTGGTTAGAACTTTAGCTGTATGAGAAATTAAACTAATAGTTCTGTAATCCTTACAACATTTTGCATTGTTCTTTTTCTCCAGTGGTACCATCACAACATCTAAAAAATCTTCAGGCCATATGCCAGTATCATATACTTGGTTAAAAAATTTTGTGAGTTGCTTAACTGCTTTAGACCCCAAAACCTTGAGAACGTCCACGGGTATATCATCACTCCCAACAGCCTTCCTTCTTTTCATGTCATCAATTGCTCTTTTAACTTCAGACTCGAGAATACTTGGTCCTAGCTGATCTTCTTCCACATCCTCTTCTTCATTTAATTCAATATTTCTTGGCTTTCCTTCTTTGTCATACAGAACCTCAATGTATTCTTTCCAGACATTCTTTACATTGTCTGGCTCCGATACTATTTTACCACTCTTGTTCATGATTCCTTTACGTCCTATCTTTCTTGCTTTTTTCTTGAATAGTTCCCTTGCTTTGCTATACATGAGGTCTGTTCTACAAATTCTTTCACATTCGACAATCTCCTCGCATTTTTCATTTATCCACTGTTCTCTTGCTTTATCTGTTTCCCTTCTTAAAGCATTATTTAACTCCTTGTACTTTCTTTGGCCTTCTTCAGTGTTTATGTTCTTCCACTTTCTCCGCTCTTCCATTTTTTGCAGCATAGCTGCTGTGATCCAGGGTTTTTTGTTTCTTTCACCCGTTATCTTTCCTACCTTCTTTTCCATTACATCTTTAATGTTGCTATGGATGTATCTCCACTCCTCATCTACATTCTTCCTATTTTCTTCAGCTCTCTCCCCCAACCTTTCCTCCAGCTCAGTCATGATAGCCTCCTTGTTTTTAAGGAGTTCCTCTAAGTTCCATTTCTTGTTAACTCTTATGTTTCTCCTAACGCTCTTCAGTCTACATTGTATATTTGCCACCAAAAGGTTGTGGTCAGAATCGATATCTGCCCCTGGTAGTGTTTTCACATTTTTAATGCTATTTCTAAATCTTTCATTGACTAGTATGTAATCTATCTGGTATCGTCTCTGGTCTCCTGGGGTTCTCTGTAAAGTCTTCGCTGGTGATGCTTAAACCATGTATTAGTTACAATTAATCTATTTCTATGGCAGAATTCCACAAGTTTATCCCCTCTTTCATTTCTCTTCCCTAGTCCATATTTTCCCACTATGTTATCTTCCTGTCCCTCTCCGACTACACTGTTCCAATCTCCCATTACTATGGTGGTGATCCTTCCTTTTCCCTCATCCTCCAATATCTCCATAATCTGTTCATAGATTTCATCCACTTCGTCGTCGCCAGCATTAATTGTTGGCATATACACTTGAATTATAAGCATATCCACTGGCTCCATCTGGAGTTTTACGGCTATTAATCTGTCATTAACTGTCACTACCTTACTAATTCTTTCAGCTATCTCTTTTCTCATTATAATCCCCACTCCCCTTTCCTTTTTCTCCCCTCCCGAGTAAATAATCTTAAATTCGTCTGAATTTATCTCGCCTTCTCCTTCCCACCGGACTTCACTAAGACCTACTATACTTAAATTATTCCTTCTCATTTCCCTTTTTAAGTTCTCTAGTTTACCCCCTGGATTCATAGTCCTAACACTCCATGTGCCTATTTTTAATTTCTCACTACTTGCTTTCTTATTAATCTTACATTTCCTCTGTGCATCCCCTAGGGTAGTCCCCATCCGGAGATCCGATTGGGGGACTATTTTACCTCCGGAATATTTTACCCCAGAAAGATCCATAGAGGTATTTTCAGCTTTTCAGCCTGTCATGGGAAATATAATGAGGTAGTTTCCCCTTGCTTTCCTCATCGCAGTTTCACAGAGTGATTACCCATCTGTAGCTGTTCAGATCCACATGATCACCACCTACAGAGGTACTGTGCAAGCTGCTGCCCTTGCACAGGGGGATGTAAAACCCCCAAGACTGCTTCTTAGTCTGACTCTTCCCCTCAGACCTTTCCGGCTTGGATGGTCCTACCAGGAGAATTATCTCCCGCCGGCATAGCTCTTTGGTTCGTAAGAGTACACAAACCCTCCCACCTCTGTAAGGTTATGCAGTCCTTAGGGAGGGAAAATAAAAATACTAATGCAAAATTATAAGTATCAATAATCATAACATAACTAAATGATGCAATATCATTCCTCTTGTGTGGGAAAAAGGGGGCCCCATGACAGCGGAATGGGACGTTTCAGCGCTACCGTTTCATCGCCGCCAGTTCAGCGCTGCCGTTTTACCGCAGGCCGTTTCATCATAAGTAGGTAAATTACTATTCTATTTCTTTAGAGATACAGTTACATTTATACGTGCAGTTACATGTATACTTGCTATTAGAAATAAATACTTTATTGCTTTAGATGAAATTATTTTAATAATGTATTAATAGATATTTTCTCATTTTTACATTAAATTATTTTTACACTTAAAATTATTGCTTTTAATTAGATATTAATTTACATGCGTTATCATTATATATAGACGTTCCTTACAGAGGAGCAGTAACATATAACATATATATAGGAGGAAACTAATGTTTAGGTATTTCCAGAAAAGTGGCACACTCGAAATTTTTTTTGTCGGTAGGATTATATGCAAAACCGACCAGAAAAAAACGAAAATCTTGAAAAAGTTTACCAAAATTCGAAATTGTTTAAACAAATTTTCAAGGTTTACGTATTTTCGAATGTGCTACGGAAGTGGAAATTTTTTATAGGTAGAATTTGTAAAAAACGAAATAGGGATTATATAAATTATTATATATTATATTTATAACACTTTTAGATGTTTATCACTACTGAGACATCTTTATTACATTGTTGCACACATATGACTACAATGTTACAAAAAGGCACTTTTAGTTATCTTTTCAAACGTTCACCCATCCATTTGCATTTATATAATCGTAAAATTGATTATTCCACTACGGCACATCGGCAAACACGACCTCAAAAAAATCCTAAGTGTAAAAGAAAACTGAATTTTTGCTACGGTGTTATCTAAAAGAAATTAGAAAAATAAATTATTAAAAAAGAAATTCGTTAATCAAAAATTCAGATATCGTCATGAATTACAACAAAGATGAGAAAAATGATTGAAGTTAACATTTATTTTAAAATTATTATTATTATTATTACTATTTTAAAATTATATTTCTTATATTAAATTTAAATATAGTAAAATTTAATTTATTCTGAAGATTCAAACTTTCAATCAAACATTAAACATAAACTATAAATTAAAATTGAAAGATTGAGAGAAAAAAATCAGTTGGCGACCCTACGTTTGAGAACCACTGTATTAGACTATACCGAATCCGAGTTCAACAATATTTGTTGCTATGGCAAAACTCTCGTAATGAATGACAAAAACTGCAGAAACTCCAATAGTTATGCGAAATTCGAAGAAATCCGATCGATATGAAAAATTCTACGATATAAATTAGAATCTTCATTCCTTTCCTCAGAGAATATTAATAAATCCCGTCCCGATATTACAATAAGATATTTTAATGTGCAAGATAAAATTACCCTGCACGATGAATTTCAGATTTCCCATGTAAATCAAATGGAAATCCTGGAATCGAACCCGGGACTTCAAACTTCGCAACAAAACTATCTTTTAATACATTATTCAAATAATTTCATCTAAAGCAATAAAAGTATTTATTTCTAATTGCGCGTATACATGTAACTGCACGTATAACTGTATCTGTATCTATAAAGAAATAGAATAGTAATTTATCTACTTACGACGAAACGGCCTGCGCTGAACCGTCCCTGCGGTGAAACGGCGGCGCTGAACTGGCGGCGACAAAACGGCGGCGCAGAAACCCAGATCCCCGTGACTGCCACCTCGCCCCGGGTCCCGCGGATCCCCGAGACGACCCTGGTCAGCAATAATCAAGTTGAAGAGAGTTGGTTACAAGTAGAAAAATCATATCAAAAAAGAAACTGTCTTCTCAAAACCGGCCAAAATGGCACAATGACATTGTTCCTTCTGTTCGATCTACCGAAAAAATGAAATTAATGTAAGCAAAAATAAAACTATTACTTAAAGAAATTGTGGAAAGAAGGAGAAGAATTATCTCTTGACCAGGAATCGAGCTCGGGTCTTCCACTTAACCACCGAGGAAAGATTATTCACAATTGGTTACACGTTGATGTTAAGCCATCAACTCTTCACTCGTACTTATAATTAGGCTTGGTAGGATTCGATTTAAATCGATAAATGTCGATATACATCGGATTCTTAAAAATTTCAAAATCGACGAAAATGATTCGTCGTGAATAAGTATTGACTTTTCACTACTAAATTTTAGATGAAATTATTCATCGGGATTTTTAAACCTGCTTTATCACACTCAAATTTTAGCGCCAAACGTCCAAAACAAAAGAGAAAATCTGCATTTGTCATGCCAGACAGCCACGCTTCATTCGGTATTCCATACCCTTTCTAAGATCCCATGTCTTAAGGATTCATACTGAGCTGACACGGGTATGGAACAAAACAATATGATCGATTTATTGCACTCTGTCTTTAATCTCGACCACATCTAATAATCCCTACACGCCTTTGACCGCATATATCAGGGACTTTCAAACTTTTTTCTCTGCGGCCCAGTAAAACGAGAAAATATATGATGCGGTCTACAAAAATTTGTATTCATAAATTACTACATATAAATTAGTAATTAGCGAATCTTCGACACGAAATAGCGTAAATCGATTAAATATTCCTTACATAGTGTTCAAAAAGTAATACTTCATACAAAGAATATATGTGCGCTGCTTGTAAACCAGAAATGCAAAACTGAATTTACATCTTAACAAGTAGCGATCTACACGGGTTTCCCGTGGTAGAGAAGTGCTTTTTGTCAAAATCTCAGAAGTATTATCGTATACTAATGTATTTGTTTTGAAATCAGAAAGTTATTTTTTCCTTATATTTTGATAGCTCTGCTTTTTAGATCCATTTTAAACGTTCATTTCGTTTTGTCATTTTATACTCGCCATACAAACGAAATTTCTTTGAAATCGATTCAGTCAATACTTGCAAAGTTTGAAGATGCAGACAAATTCTAACCTAGATATTCTAACCTAGATATTGTCTAGTCGACACGGTTGAAATATGCTGTTTTGGTTATTTATTTATATGAATATTCATCATAGGTAGTCTGTCCGTAGACAGGTCCGTGATTATCCATGGTTAAACCTGTTTCTCCATATACTCCCAATTTCCGCTGTCCTCTGCATACTCTCTTTCCTATCAAACCATCTATCATCTGAAACCTTTTCCTACCTCCCCCTTTTTCCGTCTAGTTTCCCTTCTAACACGTCTTTAATCATCCTCTCTCTTCGCAGGTAATGTCCAACCCAGTTTGCCTTCCACTTTCTAATAGTTTGTATAATCATTCGCTTCTCTCCTACTCTTCATAAAACTTCATCGTTCTTCATCCTATCTGTCCATTTTATTTTCACCATTCTCCTCCAAGTCCACATTTCAAAGCTTTCCAAGTATTTGATGTCATTTTTCATTAGCGTCCGTACAAAACTATACTCCATACATAGCATTTTATGAACTTCTTGCGGTTATCTTCCCTTATATTCCCCGTAAGTGGGTGTTTCTTTCTTCTGACAGCGGATTTTACTTTTCGTTTTCTAGTTCTGATCTCATCCGTACATTTTGCTTCTCTTGTTATAATGCTTCCAAGGCATTTATAGTCTGAAACTTGTTCTAAAGACTTCCCTTCAATACTTATGTTCAGATTCTCTTCTTTGCCTAATATTCAAATGACCTTGGATTTTTCTGTATTTATCTCCATACCGTATCCTCTGTCTGTTATTACTAGCGTATTTATCATTTTCGGATTTTCGGAAATTCCTCTTCCTTTCTTGCTACAAGTACTTGATCATCCGCGTATTTTACTGTTCTTATAATCCTTCCTCCAATTTTGAAATCTCACGTATCTGCATTAGATTTTCTCCATATATATTGAATAGGGTCGGCGATATGCAGTCTTACTCCTCTACCGATATTTACTACGCAGGTGTCCGCATTTTCCTACCTGACCTTTACAACTTCATTCACATATAGATTTCTGATCAGTCTCCTGTCTTTTTGATTTTTTATGTTGCGTGCACCCTTCATACAAAATTTCGTAGAAATCAGTTCAGCCAATTCCTTCCAAATTCATAATTACCGAAAAGATTAACTTTGCAATTGTGACACCCCTTCTGAGTCGATCTGGTCCAAATATGTCATTTTGGTCATTAATTTATGTGAATATTTAATGCACAAAATTTTGTTGAAATCGGTTCAGCCAATTCTTCCCTGATATATGCGTACGAACGGATGGACATCACGAAGATAATAGTGCTATTCAGAAATGACGAAAAGCACTGAAAATAGTCTTTTACTGCCTACTTACCACGCTATTTACGCCAAAGTTGAGGCCCAAAAACATGCAAGAAAATTTCTTCAATGCCTTGCTATTACTAGAAAGATTGAAATAATCGATTATTACTCTATGTAGTAAAGCAACCCTTATGGTACAAACTGAATATTTATTTACAAATTATTAATCAAAACAATATTTATACGATGCTATTCTAAAAATGAGTTATAAATTACACAAGGAAAATGAAAATTTATCTTATCCCCAAGTAGGGTTAGAAATTACGTGATGGCGAAAATTATGAGGCGAATATGGTAGAATATGAAGAATTACCGCTTAGATTTCAAATGCTGTATATGCGCGCAGATGGTTCTCCGTTCTTGTCTCCAAAGGAAAAATTTTACTGACGAATCACTTTCCTTCCTCTTTTCACACGAGGAAGCAGACGACGGCCTCCCAAAACAAGGTGATTTTAGGACTTGCGTCTTACAGTCGTAAGCCCAAAGAAACTATGAAAGGCAATGCTGGAGGTGGGGATAAAAGAGAAGTACGAAAGATTGGTACTAATGAAAAATGAAGAAACCTCCTAATAACCATAAAAATAATAAAAAGAAATTGCTCACACACCGGTTTAGGGGAAATTACTCCACGCCAGGGACATACACACACTCCGGTTTCCTATTGGAAACTAATTGTGCGTTTTTGTTCAAAAAAGTTCATGAATATTGGCCAAAAAAGATCTCCGTCTCAGAGCTCTGAAACGACACCTTAAAAAAATTCATCGCTACCCTCATTCAAAGGGAAATTAAATATGCTACACGCTGATATGCCTCCTACCAAAATCCATGGAGCCGTTTTTGAGATATTGAGCCTCAAACTCGTGTCTACATACTTTTGGCACCGACAGTAGTGAGGAAGCAGATGGAGCTCCCTTGCTACACGAGGGTGCTGCAGTAAGTATGTTTTCGAGAAAGGACAATGACAAATGGCCTAACAGCGGGAATGGGTGAGAAATTTTGTAAGGAAGGTATTCGGCTAATTTGGCTTATTTTACCCATCGAGGCACAATATGCTTTGTGGGCGCGGGCCATGTGAACCATTTTCAGCATTTCGAGGCCCATACTTTGAAAACCCCTGGTTTAGACGATAGGATCAACCTCCATACTCAATTTGGTCAAAAGCCTTATGACTTCTGCAGAAAACCTCCAATATGCGAAAAGAAAGATGTTCTCAAACTGAATTAATACTGGTCGCCAAATATCCCTATAGCAGTACTCGAATGTATAACTATCCTACACCCCGCTTGCCAAAATACACTCGCTCATAACTCATTTCGTGGCTGATGAGTTTAAAAAAATTGACTACTACCCTGCCCTATTGTATTTTCAAAAACACAGTCATAAAATTTATATTTTTGATATCCATACCCACAATTCTCTTTCCGAGTGAGAGAGTTTCATGCTGATTTTTTCTTCCAGTGCTGTTGTAGCATCGTTCAATTCTCGTACTCGGGACTTTTTTGTACACTCATCATCGTTTGTCATTCAACAAGATAAACGTCATATTAATTTTGTTATTGAATGATCTCGATTTCATGAATACGAGGCGCGATTTAACGAGTAAGACTCATTAGTGATTTATTCCGAAAAATTAGCTGTTCCGGGTTGGTGGGAGAAGCCAACAGCACATTCACCAAAGTTTAGAGAGCAACAAAAAATCCGGCATACGAGAAGTCTTATTTATATATATATAAAGTTTTAGTAAAATTGAATTGGAAGAATCAAATTTATATAATTTTTATTGATAAAAATAGACAATGTATATTAAAATAAATATTGATATTCATCCTCGATTTTTAGAAATAATACATTAGTGGTCGCTTTTTAAGAAATATAAACGTCGAAAACTACCAATACTAATAAATGTATTAAAATAAACGTCAATATTCTTCGCCGATTTTTAGGAAAAATAAACTTCGATTTTCATCGTCGAATTTTATTAAAATTAAGCGTCGATAACTACCAAGCCTACTTACTTATAATATAAAAAAATAAATCTAAATGGTCTAAAGAATATGAAGTAATAATAAGATTCCAAAACAATGTTTTCGTCATTATATAAAACAATTCCGTATTTACCGTGACAAAATTGATGTACTTCAGTATAAAATGTAATAAAAATATGAGTTAAAATATATAATATATAAATAATCTTACTTCCGCGTTCATTTACAAATTAACTGCGGATGGAAAAAATGCGCAGTCACAACCTCATGATTATGAGTCTTCAAACAGAAAACCTGGGATGTTATAATATCTACATCTACATGTTACCTTGCAATTCACCTAATTGGTGGGTGGCAGGGGGTGCAATGCACCAAAACCTACCTAAAGATTGTCTATCGCAGGTTGAAATTTTCTATTGTGATCTCGTATTGTCCTCGGAAAGAACGAGTCTAGATCACGCTCCGTCCTGCAATCGATCTCACGTATCTTATCGTCACGGTCGTTTCTACCTATATACGTTGGTGCTTCAATTATTCCTACAACCTCGTCTTTTAGACATTCCGATCTATATTTCTCCAGTTCATATCCCTCAATAATGAGGTGACGCTTTCCTTATGTTCGTACTTTTGTTTTACGAAACTGGCAGCTCTGCGCTGCACTCTAGATATGGAAAAAAATCAAGTGAAACTTTCACACCAATTTTCAACGACTTATTTGCAACTTATTTTTTAATTACTTTCCGAACGTGGAAAAATGTTCTCCCGCGTAAATTGTTAACCAATTGAACATATAAATTTGAACCTCAATGCAGTTCGAAACATCTGGCTGTGATCTAAAATCCTTAAGTCCTTTCCAAGTAAGTTTTATCATAATAAATCCTAGCAGGACATAGGGCCAGGCACTCTACGAGACCGACTATGGCCTCGCGCCTCTATCGAGTCCAGAGCCGCAAGAGAGATTATGTTAACAGAGCCAGGAGATTATTGTGAAGGGGAAATAAATGTTTAGATTGGCTGTGAAAATTTCCAACCTATTTACCCTAAATAATGACGAAGATCGTCGTAAACTCAGGATGGCCAGTTTCAACTGACGAGTATCATTGAGAAATTCATATTTTTTAATGGTTCCACTTGAAGACTTTGGGCTGTGATTGACATCGCCTCAAAAGCCCACCCACTATATTGTGAATATCTATGCAAATAAATTATTATGAATTTGATAGCGTGTTTACCTACATAAAATTTAACCACTTTTCCAGAATTCGAGGATCGTGGGCCCCGCTAACTACTATCGCCCAGGGACCTCGCAAACCGCTATCTCCTAGGGGCCTCGCACCGCCTAAATCCACGCCTGACCACACGTACCAGCCTAAAGGTTTATATATCATCTTCATATGCTTAAACAAAGGCCTGCGGTGATTAACTCTTGCGATCAGGTCGAGAAATCAGCTCCTCCTATTGTGTTCAAGCCGCTCAGCGAGTTGAGGACATGGACTCGCACTCATCGACAGGAAGACGGAACCATGGAACTAATATACGAGGTAGGTTGTTCCAGTGGACGAAAACGCGTCCAGTTCGCCCATGACGTCACGTGGTGTAAGCTTTGTAGCGGGAAGCTTAAAATTTGTATAAAAATTAACGTAAATCGGCTGCTGATATCCGTCTTTTTATTTCTTCACCCTTCGTTATTATAAATAATACGTTTATAAGTCATTCAATGAAATCCCAGGACGTTAATTTGTACATAAATGATTTTTTAGCGAATTACCGGAATCGGAAACAGTTCAAGTTTGTTAAGAACATTCGGTATCAAGTGAACTTCGACGAAGAGAAAAGGCTTCTAAGAAAGGTCCCGGACTCATCTCAAAGAGAAGGGCTTAATTTTCCCGTATAATTCTCACTCAATGGCCGATTTTTCCCAAGTTAACTTTTTAGTTCTTTTCATAATCGATTTCTTAGAATTTCGCATAAATACTGCCGTTTTTATCACTCACTAGCGTAATTGCCCTTCAAATATGACGGGTATGCGTGAATTAAGTTGAAATTGAAATAAAAAAATTAATGAAACCAACTTTTAGTTGCACTAAAAAGTAAACAATAAACATAAAATTCACATAATTGAGAGTTCCAGAGATTCGAATAGATATTGCATGACAAAGAAATAAATTACGGTACACAATTCTTTTACGTCCAAAACTATTATTAATCTATGGAACCTTTAATTTTGTCTCTCTCCTTCTTTATTTCTTCCTCTCTCGTATTAAAGTATTCACATGCATTCCTTAATTTATATAGTACATATTAGGATTAAGGCATCAATACAATCTCGTTATTTATTTTTCTTTAAAATGGTCTAGATCCGAAGTTCTTTCTAATTTTAATTTACAAAAGAGTGAAAGTATTTAAATCGAAAAATCGATTTTTGTGTGTTATCTTATGAAAAATGGCACACCCCTTCCACCATAAATAAAAATTTTGGCTCCTAGGTGCACATCCTCATGATCCCATTAATAAGTATCAAGTTTTAAGTCTCTAAGATTCTTGGTTTATGAGATATGCTGTCCACACACACATTGCCTTTTATAAATATCTATAGATTAAGAGTATAGCTATTGCAATGGCTATTGTTCGACTCAGATATGGTATAGTCTAGTTTTGCCACAAAAATACACATGATCAATTTAGTTTTTTGCTCGAATGCATTTTTAATATTTTATAACGCTAATTTATGAAATTTGGGAACACAAAAAGCAGCTCATCTGCAGTGATTTATGTTGTCTCTTCTCCGGCATGCTCGAATCCATGTTTCTTGAAGGGACTTTTCTTGGGGAAATCGAAAAAATCTCACCCTACCATTACAATTTTTGTAACTGTTATTACAACCAAATACCGCACAAGACGTAATTTCACTGAGAAAGCCACAGTTCAAGAGAAAACATTAATTTTCCAAACCCGCGACCACAGTCAATGCTAAATCACAGGCGGCAAGCGCAATCTATGTACCACGTGACGTCACACGCTCGAAGCGACGCTCGCCTGAGATGCGCAACGACCTACCTGGTATAGTAGTACCATGGACGGAACCTTATAATTACGCGTTCGACGAAAAAGTATCATTTACGGGGAAGATTCGCCGATCCAAAACCTCCTTATCCGTCCCTCACTTCCGCTTTGACCCTCGCAACTGTGAATCACTCCTAACTCAGCCAGCGTCACTGTCGCGATACGTTATTTGTTTACGACATCCTATCGAAGGAGACGCGTCCTAATATAAATTTACTAGATAAATGAATAGGTTGATTAAAACAATGCGTAAACAGATTATCTGTCTTATCTATTGGCGACATTATTCAAGTGAAAATATTCGCTCTTACCTCTCCCGACCCCTCCTCCCACTTTCTCACTCTCCTTATCCCTCCAGCGATGACGATGAGTCGTAATAATGGAAAAGTGCGTCGTCACCCTCAGTCGGGGCGTCAGCCGTCGTCGCGCGGCGATAGAAGGGATACGCAATCGGCCTTATAATTAAAGAGTCCACAATGGATGTTTGGTAGCGGCGGATTTAATGGCGCACTCGGCGCCCACCAGGAGGCCCCATGAAGTAAGGAGCTCAGAAAGAATGTTCGTGCATAGAACCTCAGAAGTATTAAATATCTCAATTTTAAATCCAGTGGAACCTCACTATGATTTCATAGAAAAGCGATCGATAAGAGGAGTCAAATAAGAGCGTAGTCGTTGGGAGGGATTTGGTCATTATACATGTTTAGAGTGTAGGGTCCTCAGCTGTTTAGCGTCGGAGGGGCCAGAAAGCCCAAATTCGCCACTGGCGACGGGTGTGATTGTGCAAGGAATCTTTCGCGCGATAACAATATCGGATAGAGTTGAAGGCAAAAGTATGCGAATCAGATTGGGACAAAGAATAAAGACAACGGAAGATATAAGCACATTTAGAAGAAAGGAACAACTATGTCTCTCTTCTATTATAAGATCGTAATGGTCATCATGAGTAACGCTCACTCTGATTTAAAATCGTAAAACTTACAAAAAAAACTCTTAGGTAAGTACTTCTGGAAGGGTTAGAAATCTGAAATTTGGCATGTAGTGGCACAACCGACGAGAAAAATCGAAAGTCACAAAAAGAAGTTAATATTTAAAGTCTTTTTAACCCCAATGTGCCATTTCAATACGCTATAAGAAAAGAATGGGATTCAGTACAAGAAGGCTTTCTAATAATGCATTTTTAAATTACAGTTGTCTAGCTGAAAGTACGGAGTTCTTAATTTTTTAAGGCATAATTCAAATACATGCAGATTTGGCGTAAATATCTGATTTAAATCGGAAAAAAGTGTGAATCTTTCCTCTCTTCAACGATGGAAATGTATAAAAACCATGGCAACAACCTCATTGCCTTTAAATGGACCTTTAATGCTTTTAATGAAAAATAATGCCGTCATAACGAATTATAGTGGAACTTCCATAACTCGAATCTCATGGGAATGTAAAAATTGTTCGAGTTACATAAAATTAAAATTACGGAAATATACCTTTTATATATTTGGAAATATACAGTGGAACTTCTATAACTCCAATCTCAAGGGAAAGCAAAAATTGTTCGAGTTAATAGAAAAATGGAGTTACGGAAATATATTTCTCTATCTATTATAAAATAACCTACATGGTAGGAACGAAGAAACAGCGAGCAAAAGAGATAAAGAACGCGACGAAAAATAGCGAGGAAGAAACAGATATTAAGAAGCAGAAAGGTTGGAGGAAGAGGACGTTCGATCAACTAACATAATGGAGGATAGCATTTATTGTGTTTTGGTTTTAACCTCACTCCTAGTTTAATTAAGGTATTTACGATTTCAGTAATGATTTAATTGTTGGAGAAAGAACGAATTTTCGTATTCTTTGACACAAAAAATATCCCAATTGAGACATTTCTCGATGTTTACCGGCAAATACGGAGTCGAGCCCTTATTTGCAATGGCATAGGGATGAAAATTTTTCGCAGTATACCGTTCGCATCGTTAGACTCTCTGCGCAAACCGCGAAGACAAACACACGCCAGCGATATGCATATTTTCATACAAATGCGATTAAAAAGTACGAAAGTAACGGCAAAACAATCCTCGCTCGCGGTTTTTATGCGATAGAACACGAGCGCGCAACAAGCGCACTCATCAAGTCCCGGTTCATAGAGACCTCGCTAGAGACCACCACGGTCGAACAGGCGAGCGCGCGTCAAGTGCAGGGATTTGTCACCACCGAGAACTAAATGCGTTTACCATCTCTCGCATTTTGACCGAGGATATCGGGATGCGGAGGAGATGGAGAAGAGAAGAGAGGGAAAGCACAGATGCATTCAGCCGCCAAGTACATGTCGCCCCGAACAAGTGAAATCCTATTCACCTCCCACAATTGCTCATTAACGGAAGATACCACCCCCTCCCCTCCGCTCCCCTCCCCCGCCTATGTGATAGGACACGGCTAATGTGGTCCCATCTCAAAATTAAACTTCTTCGTGCAAACACTGGTTACATTTTTAGCCTACTTTCCAGAATGGAAATAAGGCTACTAGTTGCTTCGGTGTGTCTGTCCCCCCTTTTCACTTTTGAACCAATTGGCCGATTTTCATGAAATTTTGTGAAAATCTCATGCAGGGGCGGCCCGAGGAATTTTGGCGCCACGGGCAAAATAGCACCCCAGGGCCCCCCTCCGTTAATGTTTGTTGAGATATTTACAAAGTACATGTTAATTTATTCATCGATCTGCAAAAATTATAGAAAATGAAAAATTAAAAGGAATGCCATCAAGATTCTAGACTGTTCCTCGATATAAATTGGTATCCAATATTTATCCACTTAAAAGTAATGTATAGATGAATGATCGGGATAGCGTCCCCAAGACTTTGGCACCCGGCCAGCCGCCCGGCTCGCCCGTATCTCGGGCCGGCCCTGATCTCTTGCTACTGGGACCGAGCTCCCGAGGATAGTTTTTGTTGCGAAGATTGAAAGAACCGGGTTCGATTCCAAGAGCGAGGGCCGGCCCGAGTTACGGGCGAGCCGGGCGGCTGGCCGGGGCGCCAAAGCATTAGTGGCGCTAATCCGATCGTCTATCTATGCATTACTTGCACGTGAACAATTTATATCGTGGAACAGGCGGGAATCTAGATGAAATTCCTTTTGCTTTTCATTATCAATTATTCTGCGGAGTAATGAATAAATGAACAAATTCTTTTTAAAATATCTTATATCTTATAGCGGTTTATCACTCGGGGCGCCAAATTACCTCGGGCCTCCCCTGCCAAGAGCTATCCTTCTCATTTGACTAACATAGGAAATCTGAAATCCATCGTGTAGAGTAATTTTCTCTCGCACAGTATAATCGTTGCAACGATTATTGTTGGATTTGGATCCGCTATAGTCTAGTACAGTGGTGCCCAACCTTTACATGGCGGGCCACATTGGTGATTGCGAATCCTTCGGCGAGCCACATTGGAAATTGCCAATTCTTCGGCGGACCGGATTTGAGCTTAAATTGGAAGTTACGTATATATTCTGAGGTTCCATATCTGTGAAAATCGATTTTAAATAAGGCTTTTATGATTAACATTTCAATATTAGAAGTATTACTATCAATATTTTCACGTAAATGTAAGAATTTGTGAGTTAAACTTTTCGGATGCCTTTCTCATCCTGCCCGCGGGCCGCAGGTTAGGCACCACTGGCCTAGTACGTGTACACGCGTTATTTTTGCCGCACAAATACACGTGATCAATTTATTTTTCCGTTCGAATGTATTTGCAATATCTGATTATGAAATTTGGGAACACAACGTTCAACTCATGCATGGTTATTTTAAAGCTGTTAAAGCCAATATAAGTAATTGTCGCATCGCATTTCATTTTAAACAGTTATTAGTTTTGTTTGGACCATCTTGTAACAATTAAATATTAACACCAAGAGGGCATGAAGGAATGCAATACAAATCGAAAAGTTCAACATTTGAATGTTTATATGTTAATTATCGAATGAGATACGAAGGACGTAAAAAGAGGTCTTGAAGGAGAGAGAGAGAGAGGGTGAGGGAGGGAGATGGAGGTCAGCCGAGATGCAATCCTCTCATCTCCTAATCCGTTCGAATCTCTGCGCCCGTGACGTCATCGCTGCCTCGACTGGAAATCCTCGGCGGACGTCCCTAAATGGGAAAACGGCAAGTCTCACTTTCGCCTCGCTCGCTACGCGTCTCGACGAAAGGGAATTTCGGAGCCCGCGAACACTCGAATGGGAGCGCATCTTGTTGTCTGACCCACTGACGCGGAAGAGAAATACAAAACGGCAAGCGAGAAGAGCGGCTGCTGCGGTGGCGCTAATGGCCGCTAATCAAACTAGCGTACAGGCGCCATCTTCCTTCTGCGAATGTTTTCCGGGAAGTGCGTCATTTCGTTTTTCATTTTTATCTCTCTCTTTCTCACCGCTAACCGTTTCTTTTCCCCAAGAAGCGAGGATAGGTGAAAAAAGGCTGTCGTTCGGCGAGGGTTTAGCGACCCTTCCGTCGAGAGAAACAGATGCAAATGGATGAAGCACCTAATCGGTATGCTGAGCTGTATCGTGGAAATAAATCGCTTAGAGTCCATCGTCCCGCCAGGAGTAATCCTCTTGTCGGAAAAATACGCTAAAACCAAGAGTTGCCATCGCACGTTTACGTGCAGAGTTGGATTCCTTTGCGTGCGACCAGTCATCAATCTCCCATTGGGAGCCTTGGTAATAATTGTAAAGGCCGTTCATTAGTTTCACTTCCTCATTCCATTCGGTTGTAATCGTATTAATTCACATTCTTATGGTCCGTTATGTTCGCCACTGCTAATAATTTTATAACAATTACGAATATGCAGCAAAAAGATGAAAATGGAGGGGGTGGAAGGAGAGGAGGGAAAAACCACCCCCTTCCATTTTCAACTTTTGGCTGCGTATTCGTAAATGTAACCAAATTCTTGGTTGATTGATACCAATGTCGACTGTGTTTACTTAGGATTTCTTACGACCTCCCGCCCTTTTTCCCTCCACCTCCTTCCACCAGTGGCGTATTACCGCTTGTGGCCGACAAGGCTCAGGCCTAGGGCGGCAAATTTGTCGGGGCGGCATTTTGTCTGAAAGTCTGTTAATTGAAATTATTATTTAATATTAATTAATTAGTTACAATAAACATTTAATGTACAAGCATTTTGATATATAATAACACTTATACATGTTAAATTATAATGATTTTTAGTTTCATATTTAGTTCATACTAATTCAAAAATAATAAGTTCATATGGGACGGCAATTATTTCAGTGCCTAGGGGCGGCAGAATCCTTAATCCGCCCTGCCTTCCACTCCCCTCCGTTTTCATCTTCTTGCTTTATATTCGTAACTGTCATAAAATTCTAAAGCTGTTTTTTACGGGAGGGCACTTTTGTCCAGCAAAATGAAAGAATAATTAAGATAAGGTTCATTGGGAGTGTAGCACTCTATGGAGCAGAAACGGATTCTTAGGAAGAAAGGTGTAAACAATTTTGAAACCTTTGAAGTGTGGATATGAAGAGAGATGCAGAGAATAAAATCGATAAAAATAAATAAATGAAGAGGTACTACAAAGAATAAATGATGAAATAAAACTGTATAAAATAAAAGAAAGCTAACTGCGCAGGGTATAAACTAAGATAATAATAGTTTTATTTTGCACAATGACAACATACAGTTGTATAGAATAAGTGAGAAAACAAGTTAAAAATACACTGCACAAATAACAAAATACAAGATCAAATAATACAGCAGAAAAGATAAATAAACTGCAATTATTTCTCTACTTAATTTCTTCATTTCATAATTTCACGTTTCACAATTCAAGAATGATATTATGAAATACATTATAAATGTCCAATAATCTAATATATTATAACCGTTGCGTCCCTGTCTGCCTGCGTGCGTCCGAAGCCTCAAGTGACGTCACCTCCCGGCATGAATGCAAATAAATCGAGAACGGTCGGTTCGATTTCGAGGAATCTTTTGCCTGAATACTCAACGCGAACTCTTGCAGGTTTTAAGTGGGTAGTCGTCCTCCAAAAAGACATGGGTACGATAACAGTAAAGTTTTCGTTTTTGCATTTGATTAACACATAATCGGCTGGAATACGATGTGTAGACCTTTAGTCTTAAACATTTTAAAATAATTTACGGTCGAAACTTACACTCGAGATTTACACTATTTCACGTAGAAAGAAATGAAGATTCTTATTCTTACTTTCTATTCTGTTGTTTAATTCGTGTTTGCTCTTATTTTAAGGTTATATTCGATTTTCTTCGATTTTTCAACATTTCAGAAAGGAGGTTGCTAGGGTTTCTGGCATTGTTGATGTCGGATTTTCAAGTACATTTACAATAAAACAAACGCATGAAGGACAAAAGACGATTAAGCCTCGAGTGACGATATTTCCCAATATAAAGGCAAATAAATCAAGAACGGTAGGCTCGATTTCGACGAATCTATTCGCTTGAACACTCGACGCGAACTCTTGCAGGTTTTTAAATGAGTATTCGTCTCCTGAAAAGGCAGGTGTACGATATCAGGAAAGTTTTCGTTTTTGCATTTGATAAACACGTAATCGGCTAGAATACGATGTGTAGATCTTTGGTCTTTAACATTTTAAAATATCTTACGATCGAGGCTCTGACTGAATTACACTATTTCACGTAAGTTGTATGACGATTCTTATTCTTACCTTCGATTCTGATGTCTAATTTTCGTGTTTTCTCATATTTTAATATTATATTCGATTTAATCTGATTTTTCAACATTTCAATAAGGAATTTCCTGGGGTTGCTGGCATTGTTGATCTCGGATTTTCGCATTGTTGAACTCGAGATTTCAATTGCGTTTGTACTAAGCTTAGAATGAAACATACGTATGAAAGACAAAAACCGATTGGAATTTTATCTGGAAAGTTTCGTCAAAATATAAAACAAATGAAACACGGAGCGAAGAAATTTGAGGTTAGAAACGACTCCATTGCATTATAATAATGGACAGCTTAAAATTACAAATAGCAAGAAATTTGATGCTTAGAACATACGATTTGCTGTTCCACCAGAAACAGCGTACACAACAAAAAATTTTGTGTACCAGAAAGTGTGTCTAAATCATGTATGTGGTTTTGGTTATAAAAATGGTGTAAGCTATATGATTATTTTGAGAGGTGTAATAAAAGTGGTTCATCTAAAAACACCGTTCACTATTTTTTGTCAAAGGAACTATCGCATTGGGCCACTTCATGCAAGGTTCACTAAATGTCCGCAGGGAGTACTTCAACGGGCCCTTACACAATGCTTATTTCAAAATAATATTGCGAACCAATTAGTTTACACTTGAAGAATTCATGAACTTCATAAAAACAGCTTTGAATAAGTAATTTATGTGCAGTCTTTTTGAATGTGTTAATATGTATTATCAATGGAACTAATGCTTTGGGAATTTATGAAAACATCCGAGTGGCATGTGATAACGTACTTCATGATTGATTTGAAACCTATATTGTGATAAAAGCCTTTGGTTACAGCTCCTGGTGTGTATGTCAGAGTTGACTGAGTAGAGTTCTCAATTCTTTTTATGCGGTCTTTACACGAAGTGAACGCATATAGTGGAGGACGTATCCGTCCGTCCGCATGTTAAAACTCGGGAAACACTGGGCGTATTTTGATGAAATTTGGTATTGGGGAGTTTTAATAAAATTGGTCGACCGATTTCAATTTTAGTTAAAATCGGACGATAATTATTACCAGTTTACATGAAGATCTACATGTAATTTACAACGTATCTCCGTTTCAACTTGGGAACCGCTTGGCGTATTTTGATGCAATTTGGTATTGGGCGGTTTTAATAAATTTTGTTTATCTCAAAGAACGCATTTGGAAACTCTGTGTACTCCGACATGGAGTACACCTTTACATACTTGTTTACAAATACAAGGAACTGAAGTATATAAAAAAATGGAACAAGGAGAATGTTTAGCTTTTGGAATATAGGTGTGCAGTGAGTTCTAGCTATAGCTCCAGATATCCATATATCGTATACAGGGTTGCCAACTGTGTCATTTTCTCTCGGAGACTCCGGATTAAGTAATGCTTCTTCGGATTCAGGGTTTTAGATCAATTTCTCCGAGTTAGGAATTACAAAAAAAGGAAACTCGTTCTAAAGTACAAATAAATTAAAGATAAACAGAGATTTATAAATAATACATTGTTCTCTAAATGAATGGATTTTCCTAATGACTTTCATAGGATAATTTATTTTGCTAAGATTGAAGGCCAGGGTTCGATTCCAAAAACTTTCTTTCACATTTGATTTATATGACGAGTTTAAAATCTGCCATGAATACAACGAAACGGGATTTGTACAGTTATCAGCGTAAAACAATGAAAGTTCTAATTCTCATCGTAGTATTTTGATTACTAATAACATTTATTCGAATTCCGTGTAAATAATGACGTTTTTACAGTTTGTATCGCTTTGATTTACAATACGTTTTAATTAGCCAAATTGTGAAAGATAGAAAACCTATGAAAAGCGAAAAAAAAACAGGGTTTCCTCCAAAATCTCTGGGCCTATTTGAGTTAAATCATCGCTAGAAAAAGAAGAAAATTTATATTCAATTTAGAGCCTTTCAGTACATATATTTTCTCATTAATAAAATTTCAACAAGAATTTCAAACGGTTCCTGAATTCTGCATTGAATATTCTGTCACTTAATGTCAACAACGACACATGAAAAAGCTATTTTATTCCGTCTGTGGAATTTGGTCCACGCAACTTTGCGTCACATCAGAAGCCGCTCGATCTCTTATACGTAACAGGTGGGCGACGGGATAAACAGGTGAACATCGGTAAACAAGCCCGAGGCATGCCCGGATAAACCGAACCAACGCTTCCGTGTCTAGATTTACAAATCAGGGGCACTCGATTATCTGAACACGAATAAACAGACCCCGTGTAGACTATGAACCCAGAGTAAAGCGAGCTTTCTTATCTTCGAAGGAGGATGATTGATACTAGAAGAGAGAGAGAGAGCGTAAGAGGGAGAGAGAGAGAGGGAGAGGGAAAGAGAGAAGAAAAGAGAGAGAGAGCTCACTAATCAGCGGCAAACATTAGTAAGCAGAGGTTGATTCCTTTTCCAGCTGATCCTTTCGATCAAAATTCTTCCCTTTCTGAACACATTCAATGCCTATTTCGTTGTAACGCAATACGGTGAACATCTATCGCTTGCATTCGGTGTAAGGAATTCTGCAATCTATTAAGCTGAATTAATTAAATAAAGCTTTTAACAACAAGTCCAGGCCAGGACTAATACTGGCTGGTTTCCCAACACATCGAAAGGAAATGTTTCAGTATGTATTTATTAGTCATCCCGACGAATTCTCATACCACCAATGCCATTATTAATTTAAAGTATTTTATTTTAAAATTTATCTAACAATATTTTCTGTGAAATAATCGCAGCATGTTCCAAATTTGCAATAGCAGTGACTTTATTTCTTTCTTATCGCTTCGTAATTTTACGTCATAAAGTACTATGCATTCACTCGGATCAACAAGTCCATGGCTGAAGTGTAGTCAAGTGGAAAATGACCCATTTGTGCACTCGTCTATGCTCGAACCGAGTTCGGTAATAATCGTCTCCATGGCAGCACTCCAATAAACGGCGATTTAAAACGCAAAAAACTCTTATTGTTTACTACATATTCAAGGAAAAACGATCGATTATTAAAATTCTGTGATTTAGTATTAAAATTTACATTCTTTTTCCCTTTGAACACTAGAAACCCCGCTCCTATACCGCAATTCTAAGATATTTTAAAGTATCAAAGAAAAAATCTGCACATTGGATTTGAGATTTCCTACGTAAATCAAATAGGGAAAGAACGCTCCTGGAGTCGAATTCGGAATTATAAAAATATGGTCCTGAGATCGGCCCTGGTAGCCTCGCACCGAGTTTCATGAAAATCGAGTTATTGACACAAAAGTTGTTAGTGGAAAAAGGACACACAGAGAGACACGACCATTTCATAGGTCTATGTTTCCTTCGGAAATCAGTCTAGAAACGTCAACGCAAGGCCTTACCAAAATTCCTATTTATACATCACTCACCAACTTAATGGCTCAAATTTTTAATTCAATTTTTATAGCTACCCAAGTATCAACTATATCGTAAGGATGATCCATTCAACGAGGAATCCATTCAGTAGAAAATAATATTTCTGTAACTTTATGAGCTCAGCCGCATTTGCAAAAACAGGAATAAGTTATTTAACAATGGTGATAATATGTTATATTGTATATCCCTCTGCGTATATTGAGGCTATTTTTGAGAATAATATGAGTAACGCACGGAATGACAAACAAAATACAAAAACGCTTCATCCGTGGAAACCGAAAATAACACTCCTTCGCCCAACCCGCATAGACATAGAGTAAGAATGTTGATAGAAAATGAAAAGAGGTTAACTTTAGTTATTTGCTTTATTTTAAATAATAATTATATATTTCCCAATGCAGTAACAATTACAAGAATACTAGTATAACAGCCCGTCAATATGACGGATAGGAATATATTTACGTATATATTACTCGCATGAGAATTGAGACAATGATGGGGTCTCGATTTCGACAATGGCTTGGTTGTCAAGCAAATCCTCATGAAAACGCTGAATTTCGCTCAAATAAGTCACTTAAACGTTACATTCGAGCGCGTCCGAGAGACAATCTACGATAAGAATAAGCACCATTGTTTATTTTCCTTTAAAACAGTCCCAGTTTGAAGATTGAGGCGCAATATCTCTAATTTTTATAAGAAAAAAATGATAGCTTGCACGTACCATCTTATGGTAAATAGAATTTATCTTCTGGAGTTGAACCTGGGTCTTTTTGGGGATTTATTTCCGTAAATGGCATTTACTATAAGAACCGAACATTCCTACCAAATTTCAATCTTCTATCTACTCGAAAAGTTTGTTAAAAATAGCATTACAGTCAGTCATAAATAGTTCTCGAGTCTTCCGTTCCATTATAAGGGCTCTTTTAAGAGTGGCGCTATAGTCGAGCATTACACCGGACACACAACCAAGTACATTACCGTATTTCTCGGCATATAAGACGCACCTTTTTACAAGAAAAATGACACCCAAAATCAACCTGCGTCTTATACGCCGAAGGTAAGATTGTTACTGCTGTCGATACTAAGACTAACAGAGACACTCATCCCCAAAATGGAATAATTAGCAGTAATTCCAATTAATTATGTTCAAGCTTTACTACATGTTCGCTCGCAGTAATTACAATTTAGGTGCGCTTTTGACGTTAGTCATATATACCAGTTCCTAATGGGCCCGTTGAATAACGCGATTAATGCCAAAGAGAATTATAACTCATCAACATCTATATGACTTTCTATGACTGATGTTACGCTTTGTTTACTGTCGTAATTTCTGCCCTGCGCTGAACCTCGTTAGTTAGTCCCTTTTCGTAGGGATTCCGCACAGCTGACTCATATTCGACCTGCGGTCCAAGCAAGGGTAAATAACATAATTCTTTCACTTTTTCCGAGCTAATTCAAACTATTCTCCCTATAAAGGCCAGCTTTTCGTTAGCTGCACCTATCAATCAGCGAATGTGGGTGTCCCACGAGATATCATTTTGGATCGTGACTCTTAGATATTTAACCGAGTCTGAAACTGGAGTCTCTACTCCGTCCAGAAAATAAATAACATCCAACGAGATATTCTTGGTTCTCCAGAAATTGATAACGCAGCTTTTCTTTTGGTTGATCTCTAACTGCCATTCCTTACACCATGCAGAAATAGCTTCTAGGTAATTTTGGAGATACCGGTGGTCTTCAGGATTGCCTATTTCTCTATAAATGACGGTGTCTTCCGCGAATTTTACTTCTGACTATCGAGCTGATATCGTTTAAATAAATTATAAATAATAACGGACCAATTACACTACACTGTGGAACGCCAGAGACAACCTCCACTAAGTTCGAGGATTCCACATTTATAAGAACCTTCTGCTTCCTATGATTAAAAATTCACGGATCCAACTAACGATTTTAGAATTAACGCCTAAGGTTTCTAATTTCGTTATTAACTTCCTGTGAGGTACCTTATCAAAGGCTTTCCTAAAATCTAAGAAGATGGCATCGACTTTCCTATTATTTTCTCCGCCTTTCATTACACAATTCACTAAAAGACCGAGCTGAGTATCACAAGACCTACCTTTCCTGAAGCCGTGTTGACAATCATCTAACAATGAATTACTATCACGAAATCGCATTATGATGCCAAAGAGTAAATGCTCGAGAATCTTGCACGATATCGAAGCTCAGGAAATCGGCCAGTGATTTTCTGGGTTCTCCTTGTCGCCGCCCTTATGAATTTGCGTAACGTGCGCTAACTTCAAGTCGTTAGAGACCTCCCCGCAGGAAGTAGATTTCTCGAATATTATCCGAGGAAAAAGTGCTATTTCTTCAGCTAATTCTTTTAAATCGCGACCAGGAATTTCTTCGGGACCAGTGGCTTTGTTAGGTCTGATGAAACTTAATTGCCTTGCTATTCCCACCTCAGAAAATGCTATATCGTCCATCAGGTTTCTCCTTATAGCAGGTGAATAATGCACGCATTGATCGTTGACGGTTGTAAATTATTTTACAAAATTATCGTTTAACAGGTTGGCTTTCTCTACACTATCATGAATAACAGCACCCGAGTTATTATGCAGGAATGATATGGTACCTCTCTCACATAGGACCAAAACGCTTCAGGGTCCTCCTTCAAATAATTATTTAATACCTTATTTCTGAAGTTAGTAAAAGCCTTGCGCATAGTATTTCTCGCTTTAGCGCGTGATTTCTTATACGTTTGAACTATAGCTGCTCTATACTCGTCGGATGATGTAGACGGCATATTTCTTATTTTCGCGGGGCTTATTCTCTGACGCCTAAGCGCACTCCTAACTTGTTCATTGTACCAAAGTGGCTCTTTATTGTCGACCTTCAATTTAACTGGAATGTAATTATCGATGCTCTCTAGCATTATATCCTTGAATAGTGTCCAGAACAGCTGAACACCTGATCGTTCGGCCATATCACGGAAGCTAGGTAGTATTTCTCGTATGCGCGACCTGAAGCTTGAAAAATCCGACTTAGCAAATATATAAAACTTTCTTTGAGGCTTAGGGTGCCTATCGATTTTCAACTAACACTCTGCATATACGGCCAGATGATCACTAATTCCATATTCAATGATGACTTTGTTTATTCTTTCTGGGACGTTAGTTGCTAATAAATCTAGTATGTTTCCCGATCGCGTTGGCTTTTTGAATAATTGAAGGGGAGAGTGCTCGCAAAATGTTTCGATTAATGACTCACAGGATTCGCGTTCTTTACCTCTAGATTCGAAAAATAGGGTTTCCTAATCAATTGAGGGCAAGTTAAAGTCACCGCCGACTACAATGATTCCATTTTGATTAATCAGTCTAAGCTTTCATAGTTGCTTCTCGAGATTTAAAATAGCGTTAGGTGGCCTGTAAAACTAGCATAAGAACACCTTTTTGGAGCCATCTTTACCTATGCGGCACCAAACACCCTCGTTATCTTCGTCACTTTTTGGAATCTCACTGCTATCGTACTGATCGCTAACCGCTATGAAAACCCCCTCGCCCGATCTATTAGCGCGATCTTTTCTATAGACACGACAGTCTCTAGGAAATATCTTCTGACTCTGAATCTCATCTATTAAACAACTTTCTTTGCCTATCACGACGTCGGTATGCAGACTGCGCATAATACGCTCGAACTCAGCAATTTTCCTACAGATGCTGAGGCAGTTCAGTAGGACGACGTTTAATTTCTCACTATCACTTCGTATATTGATCTCACCCTTGGCTTTCTCTTCCTCTCTAGACCTACATGCGCTCCCATCACAAGCACTCCCACGACTGTCTGGCATCGCATCAAAATTAGATTCGCGACCCATCGCACCCTTTACGGAACATTCTATCAATGACCTATTTCGACATTGGTTCTGCATGTTAATATGAATTTCCTCATTATCTCTATCTCTATTGCGGTAGATGTGGTAAAAAGTTTGCATATACCTAGGATAAATACCGCTAGTTTATTGAGATCTCAATGGCTTCAAAAGTGAAAAGATGTGCCTATGCTACTAGTTATAAGCTTCATGTGATGAAATACGCAAAAACGCACTGATATCGAGTAAGTCGATGAAAGTGAAACAACAGTTACGTAGAAGCTATTTTTTCTACTATCTAATGGTAAACATCTGATACAAGTTTCGTTGCCAAGGATTAGTGCCACCTATCGTATGATCACGGAGATGCGTCTGTAAGTGTGCGGTAGATTTAAAACGCGTAGGTACCTATCAGTATTGGAAAGGCATTCAATTTATTAGGAATTAAAATACTATCTTGCACTTAAGTTTATGTAAGTACTATCGGTAACGGGAAAGGGTATCTATACGTGCGACGTGTGCTGCGCAATCCGAGAGCTCAATTAAGCTGAAAAAAGACTTTTCCGGTGTATATCATGAGTGAAGCGTTCTCGAGTTACGAGCCGGGTCGTTTCGACGATCTCTACCGACCTTGCGGTGACAAACTCTGTAGCCATCTTCAGGGCCCCTGAAGATGGCGACAGATTTAATCACCTAAACGTCGGTAAAGATCTTCGAAACGACCCGGCTCGTAACTCGAGAACGCTTCACCTATGTTCTGCTACAAAGCCTTAAATCATTTCTAAAAAGCTTTCTTTCATACCTTATCAGTACAACCTTTTAAAGATTCCGCACCATCTCCTTTGTATGAGGTTTGAACTTTTCTTCCGGTATTATCCCACCTTAGATACATCTCTCCCGGAATCAGGTATAACTTGTCCGGGAGCCCAAAATATTTTAACTTATATTAAGTTGAGATTTTGGTAGAATCATTTCCTTTGACTCCATTAAAGCGATACTTTACCCGGGAGCAAGCGCGCGGGGTGACTGAGTCATTCCACCAATGTTTACACTACACTCATTCACTCGTGACCCATGTTTTCTCTAAGATAAACCGTACCTTTCTTCCGAACTCTCTTGAGCATATTTATATTTATCACGTTTATGTCTCAATAGCATTTAGTCCGTGAAACAGAGCATTTCACAACTCTTTCTGGCGTGAATCAGCCCCTCCACGCTGCATTTCTTATTGCGACCTCTGATAAGCTTTCTATTAATGATTTTCGTCAATGCTGTAAAGCATTATCAACTTCGTGATGTCCGTCTGTCCGTACGCATATATAAGGGAAGAATTAGCTTAAACGATTTCAACCAAATTTGATGCATAGAATTTTCACATAAATACATGACCAAAATGACATATTTCTACCGAATCAACTAAGAAAGGGTGCCAAAATTGCAAAATTAAACTTTAGGGTAATTATAAATTTGTAAGGAATTGAATTAACCAATATCAACGAGATTTTGCATAAAGGAGGTGTTCAACATAAAAAAAATCAAGATGTTTAGCATAGATATTGAAATCAGGGCTGCCACAATACAAGTAATGTATAAATTTCCTTTTTACAAGTATTTGTGTTGAATGGTCCATGTAAATTTTAACCAAATTTAATATTTATAATGTACACTTACATGCAAAACCATATTAGCATATTTAGACCAAATCAGCCAAACAGGGGTGCCACAATTACAAATTAAACTCTTTCATTAATTTAGGATTTGGAAGGAATTGGCTGAACGGATTTCAATTAAATTTTGTACAAAATACCACAATAAAATCGAGATGTATAAATCGGAGCTAATAAGCAGGGCTACTACAGTAAAAAGTAAAATAATAATTCTTATACGCTTATTTCTAGAGAACTGACATAATGGATTTTAATCAAATATGATATATATAATCTTCATATAAATAAATAACCAAAACAGCATATTTCAACCGTGTCGACTAGACAGGACCACCACAACAACGAGGTTAGAATTTTTCTGTAACTATAAACTTCGACCGATTTCAAAGAAATTTCCTTAGTAGGGCGAGTATGGAATGGCAAAACGAAATGAACATATTTAGAACGGATCTAAAAAGCAGGGCTACCACAATATAGGAAAAAATAATTTTATGATTTCAAAGCAAATGCATTAGTATACGATTATACTACAGCTAATTTCACGAAAAGCATTTCTGTATCACGGGAACCCCGTGTGCATTCCTACTTGTTCTATATCTGGCCATAGGCAGCAGCCCTGTCTTACTCCTCTACCGATATTTACTACGCAGGGTTCCGCATTCTCCAACCTGACCTTTACAACTTGATTCACATATAGATTCCTGATCAGTCTCCTGTCTTTCCAGTCAACACTTATACCCATTAATATCTTCATCAACATTACCCAATTTACTCTACCAACGGCCTTCTGCCAGTCTACGAAACATGCGCAGATATCTTGACTGTACTCTATTGACCTTTCTGATATGATTCTACCTATACCTATAGGATCACTAGTTCCTCGTCCTTTTCTGAAACCGAATCGATCTTCCCCTAGCATTCCTTCTGCCTTTTTCTCTAGTCTTTTATTAAGAATCCTCGTGATGATCATCGACAGGTGAGACAGAAGGCTTATCGTTCTGTAGTCTTTACACTGCATTGCCCTTGGCTTCTTCTTTAGAGGGATCAATGTTACTTATAGGACATCCCGAGACCACTCTCCCGTGTTGTAAATCGTAAAAAGTGAGACACCACTATAAAAAAAAAGCGTCTGGAGCTCTACCACAGCTGGTGGTGTGGAAACGAGCTCACAACACTTGATTTTAAGACAGCGCGCGGCCTGCGTTCCGCATAAAAACGCTCATTTTCTGCTATACCATCGCAGTAGAAAAAAACTGCAAGGAACCTTTCTTGTTGGAAATTGTATTCTCTACAAGGTTGTTTACGTACAGTTTCGCCGTAGATTCGACTGTTTCCGAGTTATTTGCAAAAGACCTGTCGCGGGTCGTGCTCCGGCGGCCATTTTGGCGCCATGGCGGCCGACACGTACACGACAGGCATGCCAACTTTTGATGTGTTAGTTAGGTTGCCTTAACAAACAAATGTGCCAAGTTTCAAAGATTTATGAATTATTTCCCGTAACCGTAAAAAAAGTGTCTAATTTGACCGGTTGTTCCGCAAACAACGCTCGTTTTCTGCTATTCCAAAGCAGTATCAGAAAATAAAAAGATTCTTTCTTGTAGAAAATTTAATTCTCTATAAGTTTGTTGATATACGTTTTTGCCGTAGATTTGACCGTTTTCGAGTTATTCGAGAAAGGCTAGTCGCGGGTTGTGTTCCGGCGGCCATTTTGGCGCCAAAACGGCCGACGCGTACATGTCAGGCAGGTTATCCTTTGATATGTTAGTTAGGTTGCCAAAGTGGTCCAATGTGCCAAGTTTCAAAACTTTATGAATTATTTCCCCTAACCGCCAAAAAAGTCATATTTGACTATCAAAACCAGATCTTTTGGAGAATGCTCGAAGTAGTTCAAAATACAAATCCCAAGTAAATAAATAAAGTATGGCTTTTGAAGTAATACTATTTTTAAGAGTTTATCATAATTTATAGAATTATGTTTAAAATATCTTCTAAAATATCTTCTAAATAATAAATAAAACAAGTTTTATTGTTCTCATTAGGTATGTTTCCTAATAAGTAAATAAAACAAGTGTAATTGCTCACCTTAGTTGTTTTTCGACCTAGAGAAAATTCTCCTGGATTCTCCCGGGAATTGCTACTCATGAGATGGAAATCTTCCGGAATGAACTACGCATAAGGTGGCAACCCTAGTTACGGTATAGGCCAGGCAGTTAAAGTGTCCGGTTGGCCATCCTTGCTATAGCCATTGCCAAGCGCTCCTTCAATAAATCAAATCTCATAAAAAAGTGACCTAAGGACATGCATGGTTGAGAAGCGCCTGGGTGTTTGTGCATTGTTAAGCATAGAAAGAGATGCAGCAAGAGAATAGGACTTTTCAGAACTTGCAGAAATTTGTAATTTCATAAAAAATCTAGAAAATACTAAAAACAATACGTATCATCTAAAAATAAGATTTAAATCACTTTCTAACGTTTTACTTTGCATTTATTTATTTTTTTAAAACGCATTTCTTAAATGTTCATGTTAATTCGGCATTACTTATTTTTCTTGGTGTCTCAGGCGGGAATTCGCACCCGGGCCTCCTCCAGAACATGGCCGATCTTTAATGAAAGTATGTATATTAATTTTGCGTTGGGTTAAATCCCAAACAGAAGTTACAGAATTACAGCTGGACAGTCTGGTCTCTCTTAAAAGGATATGAAATGTTATGATGGAGAAGATCTCAATGAGCTTTTTGATTATTTGAAACAACAAAAACTACAATCACCTTCGCCGATAGAAATACCAAGACCATTATTTTAACATGTAGGACAACAGAAATTCCGATAAAACACAACCAGTATATATTTACAAGGATTTCAAATCGGGAATGAGATAAAACGGGCGAGATTGGAATGGAAAAGCCATAAACGGTGACGACATAAATAGCAGAGATAAGAAAAGTAAATTGTTACAAATCCTCATCCTGACTGATTTCGTCTGATTGTTTCAAAATGATTGTCTTAGCGTGAGACGAGGATCTTAATTCTCTATCGTATCGAGGACAACATTACATCTGTACGAAGTTGATTGCTTCAGTTTTATCATCACGGAAGTGTCTATAATCAGCCACAGAAAGTAAACATTACGTAAAATATCTCTAAATTTAAAAATTGATGTTTTTAAATATTACGTTTCCTTTATGTGTCCGAGTTTTTAAGCATAAAATGGAAAATATAGCAATAAAAATATATTGTTTAACGAATAAGTAATATTTTCTGTAATTCCGGAATTCGGAAAGAAACTCTTGACACCGACACATCAATGACTATGAAAACAATCTCAAAACAATTCAAAGATAGCCAATGAGATAAAACGCGCATGGTGGAAATGGGAAACCTACATGGGGCTCATCAAAATCGATTTGTTACGGATGACGATCATCAGTGATATTTCGAAACGGTTTTCTTTGGATTCTACGCTTTAATCTTAACTTGGCGGTTTCATACGCCCCAACTGCTTAGAGCAGGGATTGGCAATGTTTTTATGGTAGATATCTTCCGAACTCAGCAATTTACAAGGTAGCAACTCAAGCTGTAACAAAAAATAAAGATTAAATAATCATTATATGTTTTCGACCTAGAGAAAATTCTCCCGGATTCTCCCGGAATTAGCTGCTCATGAGAAGGAAATCTCCCGGGATCAACTACTCATAAGGTAGCAACCCTGATCATGACCCATGATCTGATTTTTAGCCAGGGTCATGCATTTTCAGCTGGGACACGCCCAATTAAAAGTGATACAAGAAAGAACGATATCGACCCACTCTTGGGATATACCACTACTATGGGTGAACTTTCACCCCAGGTAATTTTCTAAATTTGACTGCTGGATAGCAGTGAATAATACACAGTTCTGATTTTAGGTATTCTCATTTTAGACCAAGTTCTACCTTTTTGAATTGTTGTTTGTAAAATTTGTCTTCAGCAAATATCCAAAATGCGATCCAGGAGGTGAATTTTCACCCATTGTAGTGTTAACGTAATATTTTTCATCCAAGGTCAAATTTTAATTTACGCATGTGAACCGTTTAATATTTCATTATAAAAACAAAATGATGTCTTGAGTAATATATCGTATAGCCATGCATTCTAAGAGTGAGGAAGTCACCGTTCTTCCTAAAAATTTGAAACTGAGCAGCTAATCATTGCACAACCTCTTAGATACCCATTGCGCGTAGGCAAGAGGGAATCATCAGGTCGTAAAAATTAATTAATATATCGTAGTTATTGGGAATGGGTAGGTAATAAATACCTTTCTACTAAATGAAAGGTCGGTTTCCCCGGTCAATACTATAAATTTACACCATTCATCAGCCGCCAAGCAAGGGAAATGTAAGCTTTGTCCACGAAATGCTGATAAAAAGTGCAGCATCAGATATTCCATCTGCTTCAATTTTATATGTGGCCATCATAGAAACACAATTTGTAACAGTTGTAAGTAACTTAAAACGTTATTTTGGTATAAAAAGTTTAAGTTGCCTAGTTTTTTTGTACTATAAAGGTCCAAATATGGGCTTATTTGAATTTTAACGTGTTTTTTCTGTAGTATTTGAATTGATAAAAATGTAATTTTAATGATAATCTATTTTATTTAAAAAAATAATAAGTAAATTTCATATAAATAAATAAATCAGATTAGGTGCTATGGGGTGAATTTTCACCTCGTAGCAGTGTTACTGTGAATATAAAGACAGTAGTAATTAAGGGTTAATAATGACCCGCGCCCCTTCAATGCGTTTCTTAAAGTCATTGCTGAAATAACAAAAAAATGAATGCCTCCTGAAGTGACATTACTTCACTTTTTAAATATCAACGCAGCTTGGAGACAATATATCGATAAAAATAGAAATAAACGGTGACTTTAATATAGGTTGACTAGATCCTGAAGGAAAAAATCTAATCTGAGGAAGGAAAATCGGCTAAATACGCTATTTTAGTCTTTTTATTATTTAAATAAAGTTGATTGAACTGCATCAACTGAAAGCAGGGAGGAACCACCCGAAAAATAATCTTCATATTTTTGTCCCTTGGATACTCCAGTCTACACCGCCGCCCGCTCTTTACCCTTTCCCGTTCAAATGCTCACTTCTGCCGCTGGTGTCGTTGCAGTGCAGCCCATGGAGTTCCTCTCTGGTGCGGTGACATGAGCGTCCCCTTTTATCCTGGTGTGTGTCTATGTGCGTACGTGAGAGAGCTTGTGTGCGCGCTCTGTGGTGACGAGCGTCTCTCAGTGGGGAAGGTCACGTACTGTTGCTGAGATCGGTTCTCAACGAGGACAATTGACCTCTTCCTCTATCTCGTCTCCCCTCCTGCTTCCCCTCCCCCTCTCCCTTCAACTTCCTCTCCCTCCCCCTCCCACACTCCCTCCAACTTCTCCTCCCTCGACTCAGAAGAAGAGTGTCGTAACACGCAATACTACGCTTGCTCCCAATCACTAGCGATAACCCTTTTATTTCTGAGCGGTAGGGACAAATGTCACGTAAACATGTACAACTAATAGAATGACGAAACCTCCCAAATGGACTAACGTCCACCGCGCTCATCGCCGGCATTTTACAATCACCGAAAATTTATTTCGAAGCAATGCTTACTGCTTACGCTAATATCAAGCGAGTCTTTCACAAGATGACGACTGAAAATGCATCACAAAATTAACCATCTGGAATTGTTTTCGCACCGGGATATTTTTGACGATTCGACTACTACGGCCGTGAATAAAAAATGTGAAAGTATTGGGCATTGAAATGCTCCCTCCTTATTCGTTTCATAAAAACGAAAAGAAAACTGTGCATCTTATTTTCAGATTAAGTAATTTTATGCAATAACCCCACTAGTTTTATTTAGTGAAAATTTCTTATCCTTGCATACTTCATTCCCTCCTGTTGGAATTTGCTGTATCATGAGGAATACGTAATCCACTGCGACCATAGATGGCGGGAGTGCGTTCCAGTGGCCCGAAATCTACATCTACATAATACCCTGCAATTCGTCAGGTAGGTGGATGGCAGGTGGTGCAGCGCAAATGATCATCCTATGAACAGGGTTCTTAGTAATATCATTTAAATTCGAAAAAAGAAGTATTCGAGGCGGAGTTCTCTCGCACGATGGCAAACGAATTTACGGATAAGATGGAGATGGCTAGAGGATTTTCACCGGATATAGTCGTTTGCAAGATTTTAAATCAGTGGGACTGTTTTAAAAAGGATGAAAATTCAACTTCACCTAGTGGCGAATGCGTTGTTAATAATTGGCAGTAATTCAAAATAAAAAGGATAAATAATATCCGCAATTATACCATCAGACGACCCAAGTACTTATCATCATTGCGCCTTGAAACTGCATCATATATTCATGCTTAGGCCATCTGTCGATGCACCCAGGATGAATACGACTTGCGGAACGGAGGCATAATTAATCTTCTTCAAGGACGCCAATTGCCAAACATCTTCGCACTCCGATACGCCTCCTCGCCATCCACTTCCAGATCTGACTGGTGGGTCTTCTCCCTCCCTCTCATCTTTCTTTCTCTCTCTCTCTCTCACTATAGTACCGCTATTCCCACTCCTCTTTTTTCCCACTCCCATCTCTCCACTCCCCTCCTCGGCGCCCCTCTTATTCCATTCATGCCCTATTTTCCTACCAATATATGCCTCACCATCTCTTCCTCTCGCCTCTCTCTACCATCTCCCTCCTTATCTCTCTTTTCTCATCTCCCCATCACTTCTCCGTATAATTCATCCACTATCCCTCTCTCCATCCATCACAGTGCCTCTATCTCTGAATCCCTCCCTTACCTCCCCCTCCCTCTCTTCCCCCTCCCTCTGTTTACGACCTTATTGGCCCTTCATCCACTCCTCCTCCATGGCAGCTGCCAACTCCATCACCTGCCTCAACCTTAAAAATGGAACCCTGAACCCTTACGAGGCTCACGTTGGATACCCTTCCGGACTATATGCGCCTTCAGATACATGCATAAAAACAGATGTTGGTGTTCTGAGCGAGTGTCTAAGACCTCATTCCGTGTCGCGACGTTGCCATATGGAAAGGATTTTTGAAAATGGAACGGCCGCAAGATGCAACAGCCCAAAGATTTTGCTCGAACTGTGCTAAATTGGCATCTCTGAAGAGAGTCGGATTGCTTTATAATTAAGATAATTTCCGTTTAAATAATTAGCAAAAAATAGAGTCTAGTAAGGATACATTTCACCAAACTCTAGAGCAGTGGTTCCCAATCTGAGTGCCGCGACATACTTGGGCGCCGCAGCTGATTTTTAGGGGTGCCGCGATAAAATTAGTTTTGTGAATAAATCAACGATTTGGATGTGTTTACAGGTAACTAAGGCATTAATTTTATCCCTCATAAATTGATTATAGTGTGATACCAACAAGTGGATATGTCCGAAGGTTTTAATACTCGTTTGTGAAAATATAAAAACGTTCCTTGAAGGCTTGGGTGCCGCAAAATTCTGTTTATGTTTGAAAGGGTTCCGCGCCTACAAAAAGGTTGGGAACCACTGCTGTATAGTGATAGACATATCTCCTAAAGTAGAGTAAATAATCTTCCATGTATTTTAACAAAAAATTATACCTTTATTTACTGAGAAAACCGTTTCATTTTCGCATTATAAGATCATAAAGAGACCTATTTTGGCATATAATTCCATTTGGATGAACCTTTGCAAAATTAAATTTTATAATGTCAGCTAAAATCTATTTTCGCCGTAACAGCATAACCATTAGCGGGACCAGTTTTATCGCTATTAAATCAGACGGAAAATGCTGGAAATTTATTTAAGTTTTATTCATTCAGGCTGGGGGCGAACAAAGTCCGACAGCATATTTTTAGCGCCGCCGTTAGGAACTTAGCGAAATACTATACGCATAGTGCTTGTAAAATCAGTTCTCGCTTTCCACTCCCCGGACAAAACTTAAAACCTTTTCTAAATTTGACCCCTTAAAGCACGGCGTGGACATTTATCATTGTCACGGTGATACTCCGTGCGTGAGACTGCGATAAAACAAAGTGCTGCGGCCACGTGCTGTCTCACTCCGCCCAACTCCACTCGAGAGGAACTTCGACCTTACAACGCCAACCCCAAGAGTTGCTCGTTGGAGAAATCTTTAAAGGCACTGATTGGCCTGTAAAAGTTTTTCCAAACACTTAAGTAAGTCTTCGTGTCAAAATGAAAACTTTCATTCACGAAAGTTGCGACATAATAGCTTATTTAAGATAACAGTAAACCTTAGAAATCTTTTCTACGGTAACGCACTTATCTTTTCATAGCCTACATTTGCTTTAATCAGGATTCGAAAAATTAGATGTGATGACGACACACACACACACACATTATATATATATATAAATGGATGTCAACAAGGTGTTGGGATGAGGAAACCCAGTGAGCACTCACCAATCAGACGACTTCAGGTTGGCGAGGCCCCGGGGATGTCGAAGCGACACACGTAAAAGAACACTAAAACACAGAAACATCACAAACGTAGAAGCTTTCGGAATTGTTCCTTCATCAGCTACAGAGAGAGAACTGATCCTTTTCCGTAAGCTGTTATATATATATATATATATATATATATATATATATATATATATATATATATATATAAGCACACACAATTGCGGTGGCTTGCAGGGTATTTATTCAGATTCGTCAAGCCTACGGATAGCCAAATAAACGCCCCTTGACGCGCACAGCGGCATTGCGTAAACTTTGTAAATGCCATAAATATTTTTGAATATAGAATAGTAAAGAGTGAATGACGAAAATCGTATCATCATTATTTCATCGAAACAGTCATTTTGTGGTCGACAGATAATTTCGTAGTGAAAACGACCGCAGAATTTTAGAGAATTCCTTTGTGGCGGAATGCTAAACCAAAAAGGAGATTGAGGAGGAGATAAAAAAGGCGGCAGAAAATACTTGCATAATATTAGCTCAATGTTATGACCTTACATGGCCACAGATATCGCATCGCAAATTCCACGCTTTTAAATGGGATCGACTGTTTATATACTTAGATAATAAGTAGCAGTTCATGCGCTTGTTTATTTTCTTCGCTCGCGATTCCATTATAATTAACTTTTAAGTTGTTACTTCGTTCTGTTTAAGCGACAATTGTTTTTAGATCTCGTCCTGATTGATCGCATTATTAACATTGAATTTATAAACTATGACCTATATCTTTTAAAATTTTGTATGGTTCATTAGTATTCACAATATAGCCAAAATAACTGACTTTCAGAGTAGCGAAACTCCCTTCACCTATGATTCGATCCGAATATCTTTTTTATGCTATACAAGAGACAAAATAATTTCAATTGCCTATATAACTTACTTCAAGCATCAAACATCTTTCACATTATGCACAGCCGCTAAACTCTTGGTCTCTCTATACAGGCGAAGACCACGTTCGCGTATCGGTAATTTTTCACACCTCATCCATAGCTCAGAAACAAACAACAGGAGCGAGATGCAGGGATGTCCTCAGAAGCGTTAACTAACAACGGCTGGCACTCATCCTTCGCCTCTGGTTAGCAGACCCACAGACCACGAGGTCCAAGGACGACACGCCGTGGTACCCTTTTAATCACATTATTGGCTGCTTGGCACCTCCACGCTGGCATATGCAAAACTCCAAGAGTGAATCGATTTAGATTTCGTCAACCTCCCGTGCAGTGATATTCTATGTGACCGACTCAAGAGGGAGAGTTGAGCCTCAATTTGCAAAAGCGATGCCAAAGAAGAAGAATCAGGAGATAATATCTCATAGAGAAATATGACCAGAAACCTCAAATGAGGAAGTACTTGCAACAATTGAAGCCAGGGCCTGATTAAGCGGTGGGGCCGAGAGGACAAGGGGGCTCGCAGTGGGCCGACCCTATCTCGTCTCGTCTTACCGAAACACTTTCCAAATGTTGCCGCACGTTATAAATCCTGCAATAATCTGTTACTTGTTAAAAATTTACGATTTACGTGGACCCGTAAACGTGCTGTGCTTGGGACACATAGGTCTATTAATTCGGTCCTGATTGAAGCACTTGCTTATATAGCAAATATGGCCCAAGTGCGGCTCGCGAGCCGCATGCGACCCTTTTGTACCCAATGTGCGACTCGCGGGGGAATGTTATCCCTGAAAAATTATTATCTTTAACACCCGATGGCATTTTTAAATATGCGCCGTATCTAGCAAATTATTTTTCGGAGTTGTTAAAGAATAAACAAGTATTTTGCTAATTTCTTTCCTTAGTTTTCCTTATGTTGCATTTTCAACCCATTATCACAGTTCTCAGTTGAGTGCGGCTCTTAATATTTTTCATGATAAAATAGGTAAGATAGACTGTAGGAGGGAGAGATATCTAGGATCTTTTTTCCTAAAAGAATTAGAGACCGCAACAGGATATTCAATCCTGAAAGTGTGATTTTCTAGGGAATCTGGTGTGCTGAACCCCCTGCCACCCACCTGCCCGGTCAATTGCACGGTATTCTGTAGATGTATTTTTAAAGACTTGGCGTTACAAGCGTCGAGATATTATTCCTGTCTGCAGCATATTCGGCCGTTTGACTTTTTGTCAATATAATTCCATGTGGTTTATATCATTTTCGTTCAATGTTTTAACTAGTTTCCCACCGCCCGACTCCAAACTCACAAACTCGCCCTCGCTTTCGACGGCGTTTTGTTCTTAACGAATTTGATGGTATTACCACATTTTATTGGAATGCGTTTCGTGCAAGAAGAATCTTTTCAGAGTGCAGGGATCGGTGGCGGCTTCCGGTGTGTCTAGTCCAGACAAACGATTTTTATAATCCGTGCGTTCTATTTTTTTGCTACGGGAAATTAAGTCTTGAGGAGTAGGACATTCAATGCAGTTACGGAACCACATCTTTCGGAAGGGATGTGGCCCATTTGATGCAGTTTGTTAAAGAAGAGACAGTTAATGCTTACAAAAAGGGTTTCCCTACTTCGTCCACGTAGCCGGGCATACGGAAGTAATGTCTCACGATATCACTCATCGGATGGAATCAAACAGTCCGGCGCACGGATGGTTCATAAACGGAAGTGGATTTTGTCATCTTTATTACCTATTTATGTCATCAAAATTACCGACCTACTTTCTTTTTTTCTAATTCTTCATTATTCTTTGACGTTCCGTTGTCAGTTTCGGATCCTGATAAGTATGCAACTCTAAAGGCACACACATTGAAAATTAGAGCACACCAACAAAATACATCGATGATTACACTAGTCAATAAGGTTTTGGTAACATGAATGAAAGCTAACTTTTTACAATAATTCTGGCATGCTCATTCCAGATCTGGACTTAAAAATTTTGCGTCACGTCACAGTTTAGGAAAAAAAACAGTAATGACCATTTGTCATAAATTTTTGCAAAAATAAGCATCTTTTACGAAATGTTGGCAGAACTGGTGGGTATAACGTGAGTGTTGGCAGAACTGAAGGATAGAGGGAAAGTAAGAGTGTGATATCATAACAAACACATGCATTTTAGGCATCAGTGACGTTGTTTGTCGGTGAATTTGTGTTCTGCAGATGGAGAAAGGACACCATCGCGGCTGTGTGAATTCGCCAGACAATTTTTGTTAGGTGTGTGAACAGTTTATAGCAAAAGCACAATGTCGATCTATAACAAAGACGGTAAAACAATCCTGTTATTTGTATTTTGGTTGTAATTTGGGTGATCAATATAAAAGTTGGGCACCGCATGTATGCTGCATAACGTGCTATGTAAACCTGACAGAATGCATGAAAGGAAAGAAGAAGAGCATGTCATTTGCCGTTCCAATAATCTGGCGTGAAAAAACCAGCCACCTTGAAGACTGCCATTTCTGTCTTACAAAAACTTAAGGTTTTTCGAGGAGAAGAAAAAATAAAATAGATTATCCAAACATCCCGTCTGCAATGAAGCCAGTGCCACACAGAGATCTCCCTACTCCTGTTCCACCACCTAAGCTTTGGACAAAAATAGTGATGGTTTTGCCTACTTTAAAGGAAAGTTTTCAAAAATAAGTGACAAAAAACTCAAAGAAGGTATCTTTGTTGGTCCGCAAATTAGAAAGCTTTTGCATGATAACAGTTTCGAATGAAAACTAAACTCCATTGAATTAGCTGCATGGAAATCCTTTAAATCCGATGTTCATGGGTTTCTTGGTAATAAAAACGAGGAGAACTATAAACAATGGATAAAAGAACTGTTGCATAACTATAAAAAATTAGGATGCCGGATGTCACTCAAAACACTCTTTTTACATTCTCATTTGGACTTCTTACCAGAAAACTTGGATGCTGTTAGCGATGAACAAGATGAAAGATTCCACCAACATATAAGTAACATGGAACCTCGCTATCAAGGAAGGTGGGATCCTGCCATGATGGGTGACTATTGCTGATTTTTGCAAAGGAAAGATGAAACTGTTCATAAGAGGAAAAATAACTTTCTCTGTAATGAATTTAGAGTCAGAATACCATGTTTTCCTCGCTTTTATACTTTTCTGAGTGTTTTGTTACATTTGTCAACCATAATGTGAGACTATTATGTTTAATTAGTGGATTCCAAGTTTATTCTCACTTAAATTGCTCTTATTTTAAAAGGAAAAATAACTTTCTGTGATTTAAATTTAGATTCAAAACGGCACATTTTTCTTCATGTGTATTTTTTCTTGGTTTTCTATTATATTTGCACCCAAAGTGTGCGTTTATGATAATTTAATAGTGATTCCAAGTTTAATATAATTTAAATAACGTCAATCCTTCAAACTGCATAATAGGTGATAAGTAAGCTCATATATTTTTAATACAAATGAGGAGATAACAAAAAAACTGTGCGTGCTACAAATTTTTGACCTTCATTTTCATGATCAGCTTACTCGACAACAGCTTATCTTGTTCATGTTATCGACAAAAAGTGAAAATTTATTGTCCTGTGTTATCAAAGAATGTGATGATGGAGTTCCTAAATGGCTCGAGTAGTAGTTTATGCTCTATTTGACGAATGTGAAGCGTAAATGAATGAAGCAAATATCACAGAGGGAGCGAAAAAACGCTCCCACCTCTTCATTATTTATTACTTCTTCTTCCGTCACTCCCACTTGGGTTGCTCAATCTTATTTTTTATCCATCCCACTCGCGTTCATTTTCGTTTTGCTATGAAAGTAAACTAGTACTGTAATATACACAATATTTTTTTAATTTTTAGTAAATATTATATTATATATAATATTTGCAGTGCTTCGGGAGACAACTCTTGCAGATTTTTAAATATCTATAATTTTTTTAATATTTAAAGAAAGAATCGATTGTTATATGCTTGTGATTCGTGCGACTGAAACTTAACTTTATACTAATGCGTCTAACCATTTAAAAACGCAGATGCTCTGCTTTAAATTTGGTGTACATAATTAAGTCCTATTTGTGTGTATTTATGCATTTGTGCGTGTAGTGTAGTGTAAAACAGGTTCTAATCCATAAGAATTCCTTTTATTTACAGTATAACGACGTTAATTAAATTTCGATTTCAAAAACATTCATGTACAAATTATCTACAAATAGGTTCATACTGTCTCTTGCACCTGTGAATCCCGCATCTTATGTTAAAACCTATTTACTCCTAATATAACTTTCACGGAAACGGAATATAAAACAAAAAAACTCATCTCTCTGCAGGTATTTCTTTAGTGATTGCGCAAGGCGCTCTTTCAACTCGTGCCTCTTTGATTGTCTCCGCGAAAATTGCGTCACCGTTAATCCAACGCACGCCGCTCCTTGCAACCATTACGTGTGTACACGGTTGTCACTTAAACACTTATTATGACCCATCCAACATTACCTAAACGAATCAGCTGGATCCAAATAAATGCACGGTTCTGAATGCAATGTAAAACGATTCTCCTTTACGACTCAAAATTACTAAAATGGGAGGAAATGTCTTAAGAAAAAACAGAATAAGATAAAAGATATTAATCTTGAAAATGACTTTTCATTCATTTTTTATTTTAAATTGCATCGAAGTTTAAATTAAATGATAATTTTAGGAAATAGTGTATTTTTACAATTTTTTTAGTTTCACTTTCATTCGATGCCAAGTTCATAAATGAAAATTTCCAGTTCCTATACATATATTCAGACTTTCTCGATCAAAATGTTTCATTTCATCTAAAGTAAACGACTCCCTATTTGATGAAATTGGGAATCAAAATATAACATTTTAATGTTTGAAATAAATCGAGATTTTCCTGGTCAAATCATTCCGTACTACGAACAAGGAGTACAAAAAAAACGGTCGCGAGCAGCGATCCGTTGAATTGCAATAATGTGGTTGAGTTTTTATATTTCTCTGACATGAAACCGTTTTAAGTTTCTTTTTAATAGAAGTCGCTGCGAACAGGTTAATAGCACATCTATAACGAGCGTTTCGCCTTGCAAGATGTTTGAAAGCGAGTACGTGCTCAAAAAGACATCAGTTTGAGAATTTATTGTCATTTCTTAAGCTTTACTTTTCGAAAAAAAGGAACTTAGTCCTTTTGCCGAAGAGATATTAATTTCTTTGTCAGAAAAAATCCATTATCTAGATTATACACAACTGTCCTGATTCGAAATCAATTGCCTCCGGGTATATATATATATATATATATATATATATATATATATATATATATATATATATATATATATATATATATACACACACACATACATACATATGTGTGTGTTCTCTCGCTGAAGAAGTGTGTGGCCCGAAAGCTTCCAATTACTAGCCTTCCTCTATCGCTGTGGACGTCTACAACCGTATGGTAAGTGTTCACTGGCTCCTTCCTATCCCTCTCAACCTCCCGTTGCTTTTATTTTATTATATTATCTCCTTTTCCGTATCATTATATATTATATATATATATATATATATATATATATATATATATATATATATATATATATATATATATATATATATAACTTTCGGATATCGTATTGACAACTCATATTGAGAAAAGATATAAACCAGTTTATGACCGTTTATCTGCCTATTGCCTCTTTCTTTTTGTTCTTTTTTAATCAGAAGAAGACCTTCTCCAACCCTTTGCTTCTTATGTCACTATGAGAACGTTAATATTTCACTGGTACTTTCTTAATATGTCAGGAGGTGTGTTACACTTTTAAAACGAAAGAAATCGGCCTGTTAAAGACTTATCTGGGCGGATTAAAAATCGGGAGTATTTCTGATTACTTTCATGAGTTTCTTTCATTCTTAATCTTCCAAATCTTCTTTTTGAGTGTCCCTTGCACATACGTCGATTGTAGAAACAAAATCCTCTAAAATCGATCGGATGCCTGTTACTCCTGATTACTTCTTACGCAATCTGAATTTCTTTTCTCATATCATGAAAGCTATCTCCACCGTGTCCGTTACTAAGCGCCGCATTACAAAATCACAAGTGTCCATTATATCACGTTTAATGTAACGGAGTTTCTTTTAAGGTATTATTCGTTATTTGTTTATTTTGGGATTATTGAGAGTTTATGCAGTTTGCGTAATATCTAAGTCACAAAAAAGTTCAGTGTAGCCAACGGTCAAGGATCGTAAAAGGATGGCAACGTTGAACTCGTAATATGCAGTCAAGGTTCAAAGTTGCGAATAATATGAAAAACGTTATTTCCTTCACTTCGTCCTCTAGCGCCACAACTACAGCCCTTGGGGAGCATACGGCCCTCCGGGTGTCTTTATTCGCCCCGACATTAGTTTAACAATTAAAGGGCACAACTTAGCGTAGAATTAAAATTGAAAATATACATAATAAACGATATATTTTGTCTTTACCGCTCAATTTCCATAACATACAAATACACTCAAAACAAATCAGGTAATGCTGAACCACAACCAAATCCCTTGGTTTCAACTCTACTTTCGAGTGGATATGCCCCGTGATGAGCGCAGAATGGGTTATGTGGCCCTAGAGCCGGAACATTCTTTCCGCCTTAAGATCTCTCTTCCTTCAGACCGCCATATTTTTTCTCTTGTCGCCGTAACTACATTCTGCACTTTGTAACTCATTGACTCGACGAAAAATCTCCACAGCTACCGACGACGTCTGTGCACTGCACATTCTTCGTCTTTTTCTCGTCAATATGAAGATAAGGGGTAGAAGCATTTACGACACGCGTTCCTTGTTGACCAAATAGCGGAATTTATTCTTCCAAATATTTCTGATCGTAATCATACGTAAAATTTAATTATATAAAATTACGATGTAAGAAACTGTACAAAACTGCGACTAAGGGCGGTAGAAGTTTTAAATTTAAAATTTACGGAATATATTTTCTTATGTGTTCACGAAAATGAGAATCAAACTGCTCAATGTTCAATTTGGGATTTTGGTGCACTGCATCCCCTGCCATCCACGAATAGGGTAACCATGAGACGTGGAGTGAAAACAATGCTATAAAAATAAAATAAATAATGTTAATTAAATGAGTCAGCGCCTAAGATCGTCTCAGAATGGCATTATTGGCAACATTTTTACTGATTGAACAGATTGAAAATTAAATCAAAAACGACATCACTACTGTAATATTGTGTGTGTGTAATTTATTTGGTCATAAAACAATGACTCTCATCTAAACCCAAAGAATGAAAACAATTTACATAATACCTTAAATAAAAAAACAGCGCTTTTTCGAAATTCTATTTAATGCACGTTTCTTTTAAACTCGGAGATCGAACGCTGCAACAGGAAGAAGCGCTTCGAAAGGGCGTTCGCTGAGCGAAAGCGAGTCGACGGGGAACCCGAGCCGTAATCCAAATCCGAAAATATTAAATGTGCTTCCATCATCAATTCTCCCCGGGTGTAATTGGAATCCAGCGTCAACAGCAACCTGTCTCTCTTTATCAAGTGGACTCGGCGTTTATTCGCCCTTCCTCCCGCCAGAGCGAGCCCTTATCGGCCGCGTGCTGCTCTCCTGCACCAGACGAGACGGCTAAGAAAGCACGCACGCGGCGGCACCACCCCGACCTCCCCCCCCTCTCCTCCTCCCCCCGTTCCTCACCTCACTCCTTCAACACCTCGCATCTTCTCCTGCTGCTACCGCATACAACCTGTGATCTCTCCCGTGCTTCCCCCATCTCCCCCCCCCTCTCCCACGTCCGCCCGCGCTTCGCTCTCCCCCCCCACCTCCTTCGCACCCCACAAATCCCATCCCCGTGTCTACCCAACCTCCGCTCGGTAACTGCACGCACATGCTGAAAACAATTCTTCTCCCCCCCCCCCCCCCCTTCTCCCCCTCTCCCTCCCTCTCCTCCTCTTCTCCCTCTCCTCCAGTGGTTGCGGAGTGGTTCGAGCGTTGGCATTCCACGCAGCGGTCCCAGTTCGAATCCGGTAGAGGTCGGATTTTAGCCTACTTTCCAGAATGATAATCGACTTATAGTTTCGTCGTTCTGTCTGTCTGTCTGTACCCCTCCCTATCAATTTTTGAACCATTACATTTTTAAAACTATCCGACTATTCTCTGACAAGAGTTTTCAAAAATATTCAGTGCCAGCTAGGGAGAATCCGAAAATTAAAGTTTCTGTGAAGAAATGATTAAGGGATAAAGTCAAATGGTTATGATCAGGATAACTCCCTTGTGTCGGCGAGACGGGTGATTGTTCGATGCGAAGCCTTTCCCATTTATGCAAAACTTACAAGTGGATAAACGTTGCCTAGTAATCAACATAATAGTGTTTCTTAAATTTTTGTCAAGCCCATATTTTAAATTTAATCGTTTCTTTATAGGAGCGATAAAATAACACGCTAGTTTCATCAAATATATCGATGACAAATATCTGAAGGGCACTGTCGAATAGACTCATCCGGGAGAACAAAATATCTCGAGCCGAGCATGCTTGTGAAAGACACGTTCTTCCAATTATTTGATTGCTTATTATCAAATGCGGCAGCAATAATTCAGGTGAATCGATCTAATATGTTAATATACTCAGTTTCTTCCATACTAATTTAGTTACAGTAATGTCTCATTTAAAGTCATATATACCTTATTCTAAAATATAATTTAACACGGGAGGACGCGCGTCTGGGTAAAAATACTCAAGCAGGAAAGGTAAATGTTTATCTTTTGAGTCATCGGCATTATTGCCCCAATACCTTCCACTTGGACACTCCCTGTTAGTTCAAGAGTGTTTTGTTATTCTTACGACAGTTGCTTGCTGATACAAAATGTATACAGGACAGAGTAAAAACTAATTAATTATTTTGTAACATTGTACTAAAAATGTGCATGTAATGTATATAAAAATTTACTGGATTTCTCGTCGATGAGATTTAGTTTTATTACTGTTTATAACTGAACTAAAAGGAGAGTGGATGCCGTAGATTAAGTTGTGTGAAACGTGCTCAATGTCCAGAAAATCATCGCTTTGGCCACTGACGATGTTTTATGGTTTTCTAAACATTGCAGGAACTAATGCGTTAATGATCTATAATACTGACAAATTATTTGACGCAGTGTAAAATACCCAACGCGCGTACGTTACAAAATACGCCGCGCGTCCTTCAGGGGAGAGAAAAAAAAGGGAGAAGACAGCATTCAAAAGAAGCGAAGGTTTTAATGACAGAAAATGAAGAACATGGAGAATATTTATTTCTAGACATCAATTAACGCCTTCATCGCTCGAGAGTTCCATTACTGCCCCTGAACGTGTTTATTTGTTTTTCTGGCCTAATCAACTTCTTGAATTATTATATCAATAACTCCTTCCACAGTAGACACGGTGACAAAGGAGGAGGGAAGCCTACTCATTACGAAGATCACCAAGGGGGCCAACCGCTTCAAGTCCCTTCCGAAGGACGGAGCGCTGACTTGCGCGGTCTCCTCAAACTACACATGTAGGGGACAGGAAGATTCCAGAAAGAAATATCCGATTTGAACCCGAGACCACTGCGTGGAAGGCCAACGCCCTAACCACACCGCTACACCGCCTCTGAAAGTGCACATAGAAATGCGTCATTCGAGCAATAAAATGGATAGATCACTCGAGTTCCAATGTAACGCTATCATTTAGAAACAAATGAGTCACGCCACGGAACACCGAGATAAATTACAATTAAAGCTAATGTAGTTTAAGAGCCTATAATCTACAATAGCGCCGACTCTGTCATAGAAAAGCTATTAAGAAACAAATAATTATGAAGCATTTTGTTGATGTCTATTGAAAGTACATAGGCATTAAAATTTCTTCAAAAACTAGTACGCCGTTGGAAGAAGATTGGAACGCAGCTATTTCAAAATCAGATACAATTCACGTGGCGTTTGATTACTTGAGAAAAGCTGAAAAACTATTTTTCTCTAAAATCCATAAAAAGATTGGGAAACATTAATTTTCGTAAGTCGATAAATGTTTTTGCTAACTTTTTATAAAAATTGGTGAAAAGTTTGATTGAATTTGATTTCAGCCATAAACATAAGTAAAAAGCTACTGCATTACACAGATATGGACTTCGCGTAAAAACTTTGTAGTACGCACAATCACAAACATAATTTATATTACTGGGAATAGTAAGTATTTTACATTTGTAGTCTCATTTTGCTTTCCATGTTGAACAGTAAATTCAGGACCAATTTATTGCACTTAATAACCGCAAACTCTCCGAAGGCAATCGTCTTATTTCATCCTTTTAACTACGGCATAAAAACAAACACGCCATCCAATCATCTCAGACGTCCTTCTCCAAATTTCAGAAAGATGCGTTGTCATTCTCTCATTTGTCAGAGCCACACCAAGAGTCAACACTTTTGCTTGTTATTATTTTTTTCCTTAACGCCCACCGATCCTAAACAACCTAGGCCAGGGATGGCAAGTGATTTTTGTGTCGCGTGACAAGAAAGTACCTAACATGAATCGTCAGAATTGTTTTCACGTTCCACTGGTTGACTCCTCTAAGAAACTTCATATTTTATACAGAAAACAAAAGCTTACGCGTGCCAAGTAAAATGGCACGCGTGCCACGTATTTGCCATCGCTGACCTAGGCAATGCATTTGATGTCGTCGACTCAGGGTGGAAATAAAGAATGTACCATACATGATAAGAGAATAAATTTAACGAGAGAACGCAATCGCATTCCAATGCTATGTTGAGCTGTTCCTTGAATCCCGCCCTCTCCCCTTACGTTATATTACCGACTCCTCCCTCTCCCCCTCCTCTTTCCCTCCACTTCTCTCCCTTCCCCTCCATCCCTCCACCCACACCTCTTCACACCATACTCTTCGACGACGTCCTTCGCAATCCCACTAATCCCATCCCGGTATTTGTAACTTGGCCTCCCAGCACTTCGCCCAAGCATGACTAAAACTCGCCCATCCCTTTTACTACTGACTTCCGCTCCGGTTGCCTTCCTTCATTCATTCGAATCAATTTCCCTTCTTCCCCTTTGCTTCGCTCCCTACTCGTCAACTCTTCCTTTAGTACCTTTTCCTCACCCTCCCTATTTGTTCCACCTCCATTTCAGCTTTGCATACATTTATAGATTCTTCACGCTCTATGGCACCACCATAAATCCCTTGATTTTTTTTATCAAGAGATATAAAATTTAAATCATTTTTAAATAAAATGATAATATAACAACTTCCTCTTTATTTTCAACTCACATATAACTAATTTTTTCAGTATTATTTTCCATGATAATATACATATATTTTCTTTATTATCCAGCTAATTTTATTTCTCAGAATCTCCACAAAATGTCTACTCAATTTTTTTTTACAATTCAAACATACATAATGAGAAACATAGATAGCTAGATAATCGTGTTTATTCGGGCGAAATTTGGACCATAAGGACCATTTAACCCTTCGTCAATATCATGAATATTAAAAATAAAAGTATTACAATGAAGAGTACATAAAATATATAAAACATAAAAAGATATAAGAAGACAGATTTAAGTTTGTGGGGAAAACCTAGGTAAAAACAGGCTTGTTCTTCCTAGTAAAGCCCACGCAGTAAAACACCCACAGAGAAGGGGGGCGTGAAAAACCTGCGAAAATCCTACATAGTGTATATGTATATCACAATGGAAAACTACAACAAAATATAGGAAACAGTAAGTACAGTAGGAAACATCGTAAATACAGCATCGCTGTATACCGTCACAAATATACATATAAAGACACAAGGCCGTAGATACAGTTTAGTAAAGATTTTTATACATTACTATAAGTATCATAAAAATAGATTTTATTTAAATAATAAATAAATAAATAATTAATTAATCTCTAAATTACGAATTCTTTTTTTCTATTTTTTAAAGCAAATTTGGATATAATATCATCTACATTTAAAGGCACACTGCGATGCACACTCATCAATGCCAAACCCGTTAGACATTCATCTCCTGTTGAATTCCTAAGCCAGGTTTTAAGGCATCTTAAAGAAGAAAAACATCTTTTGAGGGTTGCTGTAGAGCAGGGCAGGGTAGCAAGAATCTTTAATAGTCTTTTTATACTAGGAAAAAGCATATCATTGCAAACTTTGAACGCCTCTAACACGGTTTTTGGCAAATCATCTTCTGACAGCAAATTCCATTTACACTGCCATATTTCAAATTCTACTTTAAGTTGTCCAAAGTCTTCACCATAAATTTTACAAGTCTGTTGGAAAATTTCTGGCTTTTCATTTTTACATTTTGTAGGAAGCAGTAGCTGCAGTTTAGCTATTAGTTTATTATGCGTTGAGAAGCGATTCTTTAAATAGTGATCAAGAAAAGGTATAAATAAATTACGCCAGTAATATTCATTTGCATCATTTGATGGGGCATTTTGACGCTTTGAATGTATTCCAATTACTCTGGGTTTGATCATTTTGCTCCCAACGTTGTGCAACATGCTTTCTGCTGACAGATACATTTCATTGAACGAGTCTTCACTGTTTATACAATTGATTGTATCATATTAATGATTAAATCAATGTGCACACAACATTCTACTAAATCCACATTTACTTTCTGAAGACTTTTACATAAATTTACACTATAAGAAAATATCTTGTTTAATGTCAATAATGCAACTACAAATTCTGCACTAGTTATAGAAAATAATAATTGATGTGCCTGATCAGAGGTTTCTTTTGTTCTGGATTCTTGAAGTTGCTGCAGAGCTTCTACTATTGTAGAATACAATTCCATAAAGCGGGATACAGGGTTATGTTTCTCAGATCAACTCGTTTCACATAAACCTAGAACTGTTTTATGAGTTAGCCTTTTATTTTCTTTTGCTATTTTCTCTAGAATATTGTTTCTCTGAGTAGACCGATGGAAGTAATTCACAGCTGTTTTAATAACGCCAATACAATTTCTAATGACTGACAAATCGCAAGAATATGCAATAACTAAATTTAAAGCATGGGCACTGCAATGCACAAATTGTGCTTCTGGGTATTTTTCTGATATTAATGTATGCACACCTCTGTACTTGCCACTCATGACAGCAGCCCCATCATAGCCTTGGCCAATCATGTTGTTCAGGTTTACTCCAAGCTGCGTCAATGTGGACAGGAGGATAGTAGCCAAACCCAAGGCAGTCACATCAGTTACAGGAATGAAACACAAAAAATCTTCTCGAATTAAGATTTTTTACTATCAATATATCGAACACAAATTGCTAGCTGTTCTTTCCTGGATATGACTTGTGTCTCATCTGCCAATAATGAAAAACATTTAGCATCGTTCATTCGAGAAACAATTGCATTGTTTATTATTTCTCCACAAATTTCAACAATTTCATTCTGAATGGTTAGACTAGTATACATACTTTGGGAGCCAGAGGATGTAGAAAGATGATTTAAAAGTGCGATATCTCCCGATTTAGCACGGTATCGTAAAAGAGCCCTAAAGTTACCGTCGTTATAGTCTGATTCATGGAGAGAAATGGGACCTGAATCTTTCATGCCTCCCAGAGCAAGTTCTTGGCGACCATATAAAATTATGGTTTCTACTACAGAATGTAACTTTTCTCTGTTTTCCTCTACCTGACGCTTTCTTTCGGAATCTAGCATACACACTATATCAACTTGCTTTCCACTTATAACATTTAGAAAATTATCTGCATGCATACTAGCCTCAATATGATATATTGTTTTCTCATGTTTTCCAAAATATTTTTTCGCATTCTTCCAGTTTAGATAGGCTCTTGTTACTAATGCTCCTAATGCTTGATCTCCTCTGCCTCCAACTTGACGAGCAAACAATACACATATTTTACAGAATGCTCCACCTGCTCTTATGTCTCCCGCATAAACGAATGATAAACATTCTGGTATAAAAGAATGTGCTCTTCAATTGAATTTATTTTAGCTTTCCTGTGGCTCCAAAAACGTAAATCCCACGTAATAAATTATAAAAGTATTCCTACTATTCAACGAATTGATAGAAATGTGCGAATATGGGCGATTTGAAAGCGCTCCGATTGTGATTTTGCGGAGCTATCATCTGGCAACCCGTCTACACTGATGAAGTATGTTTTGTGCAGTTTATTTCACTTCCTTCACCTTATGAGTTGCCCTTAAATGTTCCCCTCTCCAATGGTCAAATATAGTGACCTTTCTACTTCACTTAGTAGCGCCTCATGAGCCTAAGCATAAATCCGCCCGTCTGAATTGCAGTTTAAAACTTAACATTTTGCGTTTTTCTCAGTCATTATTTCTTTAGGTTCTTAAGAAAGGAGAATCCGTAAGGGGGGGGGTTTGAACCCCTCAAACCCTCCCCATATATACGGCCCTGTAAAGACATTCAAGTAATATACACATGAAATATAGATAAATATACAGTAATTATACATAAAATATACATTATATATATATATATATATATATATATATATATATATATATATATATATATATATATATATATATAGACTTAAGGAAATGAAAAGGTAGCCATGAGGGTGGCAACAAGGTGTTGAAGGAAGCCCAGCGGACACTTACCAAGTCGGAGACCAAGTTGGCAGGCTGCTGGGGGCGTCGAAGAGACACGTTGAACACACGAACACAAAAAAAAAAACACGCAAGCTTATCGGGCCTAATATATATATATATATATATATATATATATATATATATATATATATATATATATATATATATATATATATATATATATATATATATATATCATAAGAAGATAACATAATCAATAATAATACACGTTGTGAGAAACTCAATATCCTGTAAAGAGAATAATTATGTTAGGAGGAGTGAAGGCATCCATCGCATAAAAGGTAAGAAAAATAACCTAAATTTGACCTGAGCATTGGGCCGTGATATAGAGAACAGAGAAACGGAAATGGGTTCAAAACAACAAAATATGAAATCGGTAAAGCGGGAGACGGTTTCATCGACCACAGCGAGACCAAAAGATGGAAAAAGAAAGTGAGAGAAACCAAATGAATTGATTAACACGTCGAGGATTCCGTCATCTAGAAAATATTCGTATAAAAAGTCACGCTTTGATGCATAATATTTCTCCAAACAGATGAAAAGATGGAATTTCTTAGAGCATTACGAAGGCCGACCAACTGACTCTGCAATAGCCATAAAAAGTTTAGGGAAATTATATGCGTATTTCGGCTTCAAAACAGCCGCCATCAGTGCTGATTTACCGACAGAACATTCTGTCGCTGGTGAAGTTAGCTTTGTAGCCGAAACGGACATGTGCTGTCCAAAAACTGTTTTCAACCATCGGATGGACATATTTTATCAATTTGATTTTAGCCACAAGACGAGCTCGGTAAAACCCTCTTCAGCTTACACCTATAGTCGAGCCGGCCAGAGTTGGCACCTGAAGAGCTGGTTGCACACCCACCGATGGGAAGGCGATGTTGCCGAATGCTGTTATGACCATCGGTTTACCCCAACCTGCTGAGTAATCGTTCATTACGCTTGTGGTACTAGCGAAACAGGAGAGGTAAGAGAAAATGACAACAACGCACCGTTGCCATTGTAAGGGCTCGCTCTTTACCCTCTCTCTCCACCCAAAGGTGGCACTTGACTGCTTCCGAGCAGCAAAGTGCCAACTCTGACCGGCTCAACTATAACGTTTCGCGTCAATAAGAGAAAAATAGAGGGAAAAATAAAAAATAAATAAATTTTTAAAAATAAAAAATATATTTATACAAGTTTGCAGGGCGATGGTCTACAGGTACCTGTTGTCGAAAACTAGCCTAAATAGGATTTAAAGTACACGCAAACGCACAATTTATTTTTCCCCCTCTATTTTTCTCTTATTGACGTGTGATTGTTCACTTGGATTATTTTACGGTTCAGGAGTTTTTATTTGTTTCTATTCTGTACACCGTAGTCTCCAAATTTCATCTTCAATATAACGTTTCCGATCAATAATTTCACAAACTCTGAAATAACTGAGGGCCTCTTCATCATAGGGATGATCACAACGAGTAAAGGAAGAAATGAAAGCGACGAAGGCGTCTTCGTAGAGTTATGGGGATCTAGGCGAAGACATTCCGGAACTCTCGAACGTGAAATCATTCCGAGAAAATGGAGTAATTTGAGGGGCGTTGTCATTGCATCCGAATGAAGCAAAGCCCGCGACGAAACCGTCGAGAAAGAGCGAGAGAGGAAGGGAAACTTACAACCTTTGACACCGTGATTGGCGCTGCTGAGGCCTTTTGAGGTCGCACGTGTGAGAGGAATGGAACAAGCGTGTCGTGCGTGCGTGTAGGAGGGGGGTGGGAGGTGCAGGGGGAGTGTGGGAGGAGGAGGGGGAGGGTGGGAGGAGGAGAGAGTGGAGGGATGAGGGGGAAGACAGACAGACAAGGGAAGGTGGGAGGAGGGAGTGGAGGGGTGAGGGGGAAGGTGGGAGGAGGAGGGGAGGGATGATGGGGAGGGGGAAGGATGGGGTTGGAGGAGGGGAAGGGGTAGAGGAGGGGAGGGGTTGAGGAGGGGAGGGGTTGAGGAGGGGAGGGGTTGAGGAGGGGGACGGTAGAGGAGGGGAAGGGGTAGAGGAGGGGGAGGGTAGAGGAGGGGGAGGGTAGAGGAGGGGGAGGGTAGAGGAGGGAGAGGGTAGAGGAGGGAGAGGGTAGAGGAGGGGGATGGTAGAGGAGGGGGAGGGGTAGATGGAGGTGTAGGGGAGGGGAGGGGGAGGGAGGGGAGGGGTAGGGGGAGGGGTAGAGGGAGATTGATTGATTGAAGTAGTCTTTATTTGGGGCGAGATTGAGACATAAAAGTTTCATTTTCCACCTGAGAGGGAGAGGGAGAGCGAGGGAGGGGGGAGGGAGGGGGGATTGGAAGGGAGGGGAAGGAAGGGGGGAGGAGAAGGAGGGGGAGGGAGGAGAAGGAGGGGGAGGGAGGAGGAGGAAGGGGTAGGGTAGGAGTTGAAGGAGGAGATAAAAGGATGAGACGCACAAGCGAGGCGGAGTTTGTTTGCGTGCTATAAAACGCGAGAAATTCCTCCGTCCCTATTTCTCGCGCTACGTTGTAGTCACTCTATTGTTTTCGCCTATATTGACTGTTAGTGGAAGATAGCGGAGGCGAAGGAATAGAGCATAAAATGGAGAATAGACGGAAGAAAGTAATAAAATGCGGTCCAAAAGGTGTAACAACATAGTAGGTACATATATGGATGGGACGGGAAGGTGGATGAAAGATAATAGCAGCAGGGAGGAAGGGAATAAAAAGGAAAGAGAGAGGAGAGAAAGGTCAAGTACGGATTTCCAACCTGGTGCTCGCGAGTGTCAATGAGCTCTTGCGCGGCCCGAAGCTGCTCTTCTGAGAATTCCGAAATCATGTTCTCGATCCTCGAAAATTTAATGCGTTCATTTATTGACCTCCTAAACACATTGTAAACACTAGTAATAACTTTGACATTGGTTTGTTTTTATTTATGATAATTCCTATTTTTTGCAAAAATAGAGTGATGATCGCTGGATGTTCTATAAAATAATTTGGCGCTTTTCACAGTAAAAGGGTTCGGTAACCTCTAGTCCAGTTCTTCTCAAACGGCGGGTCGCGAGAGGATTGTAGAGGGCTAGCAAGCACTGTTCGCAAGGCAAGATTTTATTCTGGTTTTAAGAGTCCCTCCGGTTTTAAATTATCGGCATGTTTTGTCAAAAAAAAAAACAAAAAAAATTCTGTAATAAAATAAACAAGACATCTCAGTAATGATTTGTAGTTAAAAAAAATAAACGGTTAAAAGTACATAGACGGGGACCACGGGACGGTCAATCCCTTGGACCGTCATTAGTCCGCGAGATACCTCAAGTCCTCGGCTGTTCGAACTCTTTGTTTTGATGTGGCAGAAACCGCGGGAACCAAACCCACTGGGTTGGTACCTTTGAGTGAAAAATATCAACTTTCTTAATATTTGCCGTAGAAAGCTGTTTAAAAGACTTGCATAGTCGATAAATTACGCACATTGTTAAACAGAGATGCATTCTCATCAGAAATGCATTTTAAAAGTTTTGATTAATTCGTGCTTAATCATCCCTGCTCTGGGAAGGGTGAGCTCGGGCGTCGAGGAAAAGAAAGAAAGAAAGAAAGAAAACACTAGTTTTTTTTTCGTCCTGCTTGATTTTTGCGCTTGAAATATAAAAAATGAGACATTAAATATTTGCAGCCCCCTTAAATGCTATAAAAATAATCGAGTTTAAAGATCAATGGTCAAGTTCAACCAACTTATTACCGTATTTATCGCAACCCTCCGTATGTTTCAGTTTATATTCTGACGGGAGACCTCATGTGAATAGGGTTATCGATGTTGATCGTCACAACTAAGGCAAAAGAAGTTTTGAAGGAGAAAATTCGGGACATTTTGAATAAAAAAACAGGACAATAGGAATTTTGCTATTTTTAGAATTTTTCTGCGATATATTTGAAATAAAAACGTTTAGAAAAGAGGAAGTACATTATGATTTATTTTAACAGCAATTTCATTCATATATTTCATGAATAATTTAACAGTATTACAATGAAGTAGCCGAAGGGTTGTTCAGTCATATTTTAGAATTCTTTAATCTGCCTTAATCAAATTTTGATTCTTTTTTATCATCTCATTAAATATTAACAGGTCAAATGTAGGTTAAATTTACACAACAAAATGCAATCGATTGGTTTTATATACAGACGATTTCGTTCATCAAAGGGGAAAACGACGGAGTCACAGTGCAGACGCGGAAAGAAAATCTGCAGGAAGAACATATCCATCGGAGCGGTACCATATTTGTTGGGCGGAAAGTTGGAATAGACATTTTTCTATCAGTAAAGTTGGCGTGGATATTCAAGTATCAAACATCTGTTATTGTTAGGGAAACGAGACATTGCCACGAGACAATCAGGAGACTGATATATTGATTCAGGGAACTTTTGTCCGCGTGGTTGGAGGAGAATTCGTCTCAAATTGGAGGTTCAGGACACAGTTGAGATTGATGAGAGCGCTTTACCAAGGGATTGACCGCCACGTGGTCCCTGCCTATCTACTTTTAACCAATTAAACTATAAAACACATACTGTCTGAATGTTTTTAATACCCCTACGACCGAATGTGGAAACAAGCAGGGCACCACTGGATCACTCTGGTGTTCACTACACGCCCGAATCGGCTCAGAGAGGAGCGCGTAGGATTCTCGAGCACAGTAGGAATTTTTTAGGCTAGAGAGTAGGGCAGAGTGTAGGTCAGTTTTGGGTAAGGGGATAATCGATGCGTTTGTAGAAAGTACAAATCCTGTTAGATTATCTAATGTTAGAATATACTCCGAGCGTGAGGTAAATGCACGTAATACGAGATATAAGGAGGAAGGTTATAGTAACGTGCAGCACCAATTTCGCGATAGGTCATTGATAGAATGTTCCGTAAATGGTGCGACGGGTCGCAATTCCAATTTTGATGCGATGCCAGACGGTCGTGGGAGTGCTTGTGATGGGAGCGCATGTAGATCTAGCGCGGAAGAGAAAGTCGAGGGTGAGATTAATATGCGAAGTCGTACTGAACTGTCGCAGCATCCGTAGGAAAAGTGCTGAGTTCGAGCATATTATTCACAGTCTGCACGCCGACGTCGTGATAGGCGCAGAAGGTTGGTTAACGGATGAGATTCAGAATCAGGAGATATTTCCTAGAGCCTATCGTGTCTATAAAAAAAATCGCTCTAATAGATGAGGCGGGAGGGTTTTCATAGCGGTTAGTGATCAGTACGATAGCACTGAGATTCCGATAAGTGACGAGGATATTGAGAGTGTTTGGTGCCGCATAGGTAAAAAATGCTCCAAAAAGGTGTTCTTATGCTCGTTTTACAGGCCGCCTAACGCTGGTGTACACTGTATTTTAAATCTCGAGAAACAACTATCAAAGCTTAGAGTGATAAATCAAGATGGAATCGTTATAGTCGGTGGTGACTTTAACTTGCACTCAATTGATTGGGAAAACCTGTTTCGAATCTAGAGGTAAAGAATGCGAATCCTGTGATGCATTAATCTGCGCGCACTCTCTCCTTCAATTAGTCAGAAAGACAACGCGATCGGGAAACATATTAGATTTATTAGCAACTAACGTCCCAGAAAGAGTAAAAAAGTCACCATTGAAGACGGGATAAGTGATCATCAGGCCGAATATGCAGTGTAAGTTGAAAATCGATAGGCACCATAAGCCTCAAAGAAAGTTTTATATATATTATATATATATATATATTTCTATATATATTATATAATATATATATATATTTCTATATATTATATATATATATATATATATATATATATATATATATATATTATTCATTTATTCATGAAGATTATTTACTTATTCTAAATTTTTGCAGTTGTATGGACAAATAACAATTAAAACATGTTGTAGTTTGTAGCTAAGCTGTTGTGACGAGAGTTCCTATGACTTGAAGTCAAGAAGTTGTATATAGTGTATAGGAACTACTATCAAAAAAGGTTCTATTTTTGTATTAAGTACATTCAATTGTTATTATGTAATTTGGGCATTATGTATTGAGTGATACCTAAGCTGTTGTGATGAGAGTTCCTGTGACTTGAAGTTAAGAAGTAGTATATAGTGTATAGGAAATGGTATCAAAAAGCTTATATTTTTGTATTAAGTAAACCCAATTTTTATTATGTAATTTGGGTATTATGCATTGAGTTGTGATGGGGACCCGCTGCCACCGGGACCTGCTCCCAATTGTAGCGTTTTTGTGAATAATAATAATATTTGCTAAGGCGAACTTTTCAAGCTTCAGGTCGCGCCTACGAGAAATACCACCTGGTTTCCGTGATATGACCGAACGATCAGGTGCTGAGTCGTCATGGACACTATTCAAGGATATAATGTTAGAGGGCATCGATAAGTATATTCCAATTAAATTGAAGGTAGACAATAAAGAGCCACGTTTGGTACAATAAGCAAGTTAGGAGTGCGCTTAGGCGTCAGATAATAAGCCACGCGAAAATAAAAAATATGCCGTCTACATCATCCGATGAATATAGAGCAACTAAAGTTCAGACGTATAAGGAATCCCGCGCTAAAGCGAGAAATACTATGCGCGAGGCTATTGCTAACTTCCGGAATAAGGTATTAAATAATTATTTGAAGAAGGATCCTAAAACGTTTTGGTCCTATGTGAGAGAGGTCCAAGGTAGAGGCCCTGCCATATCTTCCTGCGTAATGACTCGGGTGCTGTTATTCATGATAGCGTAGAGAAAGCCAACCTGTTAAACGGTCATTTTGTAAAGGCATTTACAGCCGTTAGCGACCATTGCGTGCATTATGCACCCGCAATAAGGAGGGACCTGATGGAAGATATAGTATTTTCTTAGGTGGGAATAGCAAGGCAATTAAGTTCCATCAGACCAAACAAAGCTTCTGGCCCGAAGAAATTCCTGCTCGCGTTTTAAAAGAATTAGCTGGAGAATTAGCACCTTTTCTTCGGATAATATTTGAGAAATCTATTTCCTAATGAGAGGTCCCTAACGACTTGAAGTTAGCGCACGTTACCCCATTTCATAAGGGCGGCGACAAGGAGAACCCAGACAATTACAGGCCGATGTTCTGAACTTCGATATCGTGCAAGATTCGCGAGCACATACTCGTTGGCATCATAATGCGATTTCGTGATAGTAATTTATTGTTAGATGATTGACAACACGGCTTCAGGAAAGGTAGGTCTTGTGATACTCAATTCGGTCTTTTTGTGAATTGTATACTGAGAAGCGGAGAAAATAATACGCAGGTCGATGCCATCTTCTTAGATTTTAGGAAAGCCTTTGATAAGGTACGTCACAGGAAGTTAATAACTAAATTATAATCCTTAGGCGTTAATTCAAAAATATTTAGTTGGATTCATGAATTTTTAATCATAGGAAGCAGAAGGTTGTTATTGATGGGAAATCTTCGAACATAGTGGAGGTTGTCTCTGGTGTTCCGCAGGGTATTGTAATTGGTCCGTTATTATTTCTAATTTATCAACCAAAAGAAAGGCTACTTCATTAATTTCTGTAGAACCAATAGTATCTCGTTGAATGTTAATTATTTGTTGAACGGAGTCGAGATTCCAGTTTCAGACTCGATTAAATATCTTGTGGTCACGACTAATCGTAACCCACATTCGCCGATTGATAGGTGCCGCTAACAAAAAGCTGGCCTTTATAGGGAGAATAGTTCGAAATAGCTCCGAAAACGTGAAAGAATTAGGTTGTTTATCCTTGGTTCGACCGCAGGTCGAATATGTTTCAGCTGTGTGGGATCCCTTAGAAAAGGGACTCACTAACGAGAATGAAAAGGTTCAGCGCAGGGCAGCTAGATTTGTAAAGAGGAATTACGATAGTAAACAAAGCGTAACATCATTAATAGAATATCTGAAATGGACATCGTTAGAGGAACGTAGGCTGCGGGCTAGATTAAAACTACTGGGAAAATGTATGTCAGAGGGACTAGCGAATGAGATAGTAGGACTTATCAGAAGCCCGACGTATCTCGGAAGGCAGGACAGTGAGGGCAAGAACGGAGCGATAGAGGATCGTTTTTCCCTAGGACGATAAGAGAACATAATAGGAAAGGATAACGTAGGAAAACTATGGACCCTTGGTGCACTGCATCCCCTGCCATCCACCGAAAAGGTGACTTGCAGGGTATCATGTAGATGTAGTTGTAAATAAAATAATTTATAGTAATAAAAACTCTTTTGTTATCAATTTATTTATCATCGTCATTCCCAGCCCTCTATGGAGAAAACATTTTTTTTGTTCTCGAATATTCACGGGGGGGAGGGGAAAGGGGGGGGGGCGCCGTGACCAAACATCTGGACGGAGGGGTCGCCTGACGAATCTGCCTGAGAACCACTGCTCTGGTCTAAAGGATAAGTAGAAAGAATGGAGGGAGATAGAGGTAAAGGAATAGAGGGAAGAGATAAGGAGGGAAAAGAAAAGGGAAAATTAGGACGAGATAAATAAATATGAACGGAATAAAGGAAAAGTGAGCGAGGTAAAATGAGTAGAAGAGGCATGGCAAAAGAATCAAGGAACAGGAGAACTGAAAAATCCCTAGGAAGAGATAGGAAAAGGAAAATGGATTCAAAGGAATGTTTAATAGAGAGAACCTTTTCGAAGAAATTCAAGTATGGATAATACCTTGAGCAGTGACGGATTAAGACTCTTTGAGGCCCCTGGCAGCAGGGCCGGCCCGAGCTACCGGCGAGCCGGGCGGCTGCCCGGGGCGACAAAGTTTTGGGGGCGCTATCCAGGTTATTTATCTGTGCATTAGGTACTTGCAAGTGAATAAATAATAATAATAATTAACAAAGGGGGGCGCTGGAATACTATCTCACCCGGGGCGTCAAAATTCCTCGGGCCGCTCTTGCCTGGCAGTATAAAATCGGGGGCCCTATAGGTGTATTGAAACATTTTAATTTTAATCTAAATATCATTTAGGTTGGTTCACACGATGGATGGTCGCGGACAGGACTCGGTTGGGACATTTTAGACCAAATACAAAAATCCTATTTTCAATGGGGAAGGACGAAGTACGTTCACACTTGTAGGGGAGGACGCGGTCAAGCCTCGGTGCGAACCTCTTGAGTCGCTCGAGGAGGCAACTTTTGTCCCAAACCTATTCCACACCTAGCCTCTTCGGTTACTATCAGCAATCCTTGGGACAGCCTACGTGAGCTCGAATCTTACTGCTATTTTTTATAGTTAGGGGCATCAATAAACTACGTCACGCTCTAGGTGGGGGCCAGATTGTGTCCGTGCCGCGACCGAGGCCTAACCTACAAGTTCTCAGACCGCGTCCCGGCCACAACCGTCCCTCTAGTCTGATCCGCAACTACCCCGCGGTTCTCTATACGAGATATTTATCTCACAAGGACACAAGAAGATAAAAGCAGTGATGCCATATCACTAATAAAGACCGTATTTTTAAATAACAATTGAAGTAGAATGCATGCTTTTTGAGGAATTATAGAAAGAGTAAATCGTTATTGCGTTCGAATTTTCTCGCGTGGAGCCGTACATTCATGGATAACTCTTCAGAGCATTAGAGTTACTTTGAATTAAAAATATAAACATTTAAGAAAAGATATTCATTAATTTCCAGACCGGTAAATTCGGGGAAAAAATTACAACAATCATATTCAGAGCGCTCAGTTAAACGCGTACTTTCCTACGATCTCCAGTAGAAATTCCTCGTTTAAATTGCTGACCTACAAGAAATAACCTCTAGTTTATGATTCGAGAAGCCTATTGCGATAATCGCATGCCCACAATGAGCTCACAATAGGGAATCCGCGAAATGACAACTTCCTTGTTGCGTCACAACAGTCGGTTACAAAGAGGCGCTAGATCGGCCTAGATACGCCGACGACTCGGGCGATTCTGCCATTTTGACCAGCAGGACATCGGAACGACAGCCCTGAAAAATGTCATCCGGTTGCTTCAATTCCTACACCGAGGCAAGCTCAAAACGCCGGGACGCGAACCGGGGTTCTCTTGTAGGCGGCGCCTTTAAATCATTCTTTTCCGGCCCAACGGGGAGGATTTCGGCTGGAATCTGTGTCGGGCGAACATCCACATTGTTGCGCCATCCATCCTCCCGTCTAGGTTCTACGCGATGAAATAGACCGCGGTGAACGCCCTCTCTCTCGCAACAACGAGCGAGATTACGACACGGATGCACGTTTATGACCATCCCGTGCGTGGACTTGGAATTAATACTCAAAATGTTTCCTATTTCACATTAAAGGCGGATCTAGAACAGTGGTTCTCAAGTGCTGCCGCCAGAAACTTTTAATGCATCCACCAGGGAAATTATATCCTAAACTAGCAATAATTAATATTCAGACTGCGACGAAAAATGTGACGTCTTATATTTTATAGTTAATATTTGCTATTGTTATTTTATCTCGTTAAACTCCGTAGGTGCCTTACGTAGAATAACAAATATATCTTAGACCTTAAATTTAACAATGCGGCCACCACAACACGGCAGTCTGCGTCCACGACGAATTTTTCTCTGAGAACCACTGATTTAGAGACAACAAGTTTATCCAAACGGAATTTATGTTGCCTACTTTTCACATAATTATTTATTTAATACTTGTACTGGCTTTAATAGCATTAAAATCACCGCGGATGAGTTGCTCTTTGTGTTTCCAAATTTCATAATGTTGCTTTATAAAATATTACAAAAACAATCGAACGAAAAACTAAATTGATCAGACGTATTTCTGTGGCAAAAATAACGCGTGTATGTATTAGACTATGCCGAATCCGAGTCCAACAATAGTCGTTGCGATGGCAACACTCTCATAATGAGTGCTAAAACTTCAAAAACGGCGGTATTTCCGCAAAATTTGAAGAAATGTGATCGATGAGCAAAATTCTACGACAAAAATTAGAATCTTCATTTATTTCCTCAGAGAATATGGTAGTACAAATCCCGCTCCGATATCACAATTCAAAGTTATTTTAATCTGTAATAGAAAATCACCGTGCATGATGGATTTCAGCGTTCCCATATTATCTTATCTTATAAATATTTTATTGTGTGTGTGTATGTGTGTGTCTGTGTGTGTTCTTTATTACGTTTTTACACCGTTGAAGCTATAGAATTCAAAAGTTTTATGGGCCATCCTATGGACCAAAGGAAGAACTTGGTCTAGGTTTGCAGACCGTGGGGTTTCTTATATCCCATGGGGTCAACAAAATGCTATTTTCATAAGAATGCATGGGAAATGGTGTGGAGAAGTCTCAAAATGCAATGTAGCCCTTCAATATTGTGGATATAAATATACCTAAATATTAACTTACGATCACGAGAAATGGCTTATTTTACGCACGAAAGACTGAATATTTTAATTATGCTCATGTTTTGTCGTATTTCATGCTAAATCGCTCGAAATTATTCTTTAAGAGCAAAATTTATTAAGATTTTCCAGGCGGCAAAAAAGCTAAATTTCTTAATTGTTGTCTTCTTCAAAGGGAGATAGCCACGTAAAGATTAATGCAAGGAAAATCCACGCCGTGGCACGCCGTAGAGGAAGAATAGCCAATGCCAAGATAAAGGGTACAAATGGATTCATGCCAAAAATATAGTCTATGAATGCCTTTAAAGTGAGTCAAATGATTTTTAAAGAATATTAGAACATTGTTATCTTTTAGCATTAACATTGAAATATTCATCGCAACATAAATCTATACATCTCATTACATTTGTGCGGTGACCAAGATGTTGTTTATTGTTTACGTTTTGCTAATAGTATTGACATAATCGACATAATTTTATTGCTGCTTTAAAGGCTTCGGTGCATCTATCCATGTGAATATTAAGGAAAAAGTTAATGCGTAATTATATTAATGATAAAACTTTACAATACAATACATAAAATAGTAAATGTTAATGTAAACATCGCTTGAGTAATTAAGGAATAGGGAACGTTTGGTAAACTTGGGGTACCCAACGGCGAAAGGAAATAAATTTCAGAATTTATTGTATTAGTTTTATTGTAATATGACATCAAAAGCGATATATCAATAAAAAATTTTGATGTGGCCATCACATGACTTTCTCCATATCTGTAATATTTCTAAAAATTCCAAATAGGTTAGATAATAAATATTTTAAGAAACTGCGAGAAAATTTTACAAAGAACAGAAATAAACTCAAACCATAGCCTTCTGATATTGGATATAGCCACAAAACTCTAACATTTAAGAAAAGAAATTGGAACGTTACTAAGATGTAACTAAGCGTCAATTGTTAACAAAAACTAATCAGTTCTTTTGACTCTTATAAAACTTTTAAATATAAAATTTCGCGTTGACCTGATTAATAGTTTTTGAGTTAGAGCACCCACAAAAAGCTATCAAATACACACACACACACACACAGACATCATCGAGAAAATGGTCAAAACGTGTTCAGGGGACCTCAAAACGTATATTTCCGTTGAAATCTCAGTCGATTTTTTTCATGAATACATTACTTTCCCCTATACTACGTGTATGGAGAAAGTAATAATAAATAATAAAAATCGCTTGCTACTTAAAAGAAACTCTTTCCCGAGCGAAGCCGGGCGTTTCAGCTAGTATATCTATAAAAATAAATGTATGTATGTATGTGTGAGATTCTATAACTCGAGAACTACTGAACATAGAAGCAAGAGAAAGGTATCATTTTAATCGCAGTGCAGATAAAGGTGGTGTAATAAGGGTTTTAAACCGATTTGATTGACCCTTTTAATTTTTTAAATATTTTCTCTTCTATTTTTTTCCATTTGAATAACATTCGAATGAGTGTAGAAAAAAGTTATTTTGGACTTTAAAATTACTAATAAACCAAGTACGAGTTTCAGACTTAAGCCCAGAGACGCAGAAATGAATGAAGTTTTGTTTTCCTACCGTAGAATTTCTAATACGGAACAAATATTTCCTAAACTACACGTTTAGCAGCAAAATGTCGACATTTTTAATCGAAAACTTATGGTTGTCATGTATATCCAATTGTTGCCGACTACATGAACTAGGAAAACCGGGTATGCGAGTTTGTTATTTTTATCATGGTAACGCAAATAAACATTAGTCTGTCAATAGTATTGTTGATATTCTGAGATAAATATTAGGGCAGGCTATGTGTGAAAGCGACTTGGTAAATGCAAGAGGCATATTTTTAAGGAATATAGTGTGAAAATTGCGGAAAAAGTAGAAAAAAATGTAAAAATTTTAAATAAAAAAAAACACCAGAAATGTCAAAACTATACAGTTCAAAACTTTAAACATTTGCCTACATCAAAATAATTAATGTTGTATTAAGTCGGGTGTAACATTATTAACAAAGTATCAAAAAATCTGAAAGTTACCCAGTAATTAAAAAAATTGTATTTAGTTTCGAAAATTAGCGCTTATTAACGGAAGTCACGCATCAAATTCGCAAGATTGGCTCTCAAAAAGTTCATTATCTTTGACAGTGAGCCCAACTCACTCCTGGTGTACATATCTTTTGCTAGAAATGTAATGTCTGCGATGGGTCTTTGCTGGTGCTGAAATCGCTAGCTGAAATTCCCCCAGCCCGAACGTATACCCTTAATTATTTAATCGCCTTGTGCCAGTGAAGGCAACTTTACTTAAATTTGCAAGAAAATGTGATGTATGACCCAAATAAAGCCCACCTAGGCCTTCATGGAGAAATTTCTGTTTTTCATAGCTTCCCTGTCATAATTTGAAATTTTTTTATTAAAAGAATCTTTGTTGAATTTCATATATTGTATTAATACAGGACTGTTATGTAACAGAAGGTTGAATGATTAACACTCAAATATAATTTTCTTATCAATATTGAATCAGAAACCTGAACAACGTTGAATTGAGTCAAATAACTTGTAACATTATCGTACTTAAAGTGTTTCTGTATACTCTGCATTGATTATTTGTTCTAAACCTTAAACCAGAACAACGTCCGGGTATTTCTGCTAGTCTTCTTATATTATACGAGTAGTCGGTGCATACTGCCAGCGCTTTAAAAATTCACTATACACCAAGATCTAAACTCGTAAATAAACCAACGCGATCTCCAGGGCAACAGCACTTCAGTCACGTGGAGCCTATATGTATTAAATAATGAATTCTATGAGCAGTACATTTATAATTTTTCGTGAAATTAAGGCGACTATCCATCCTTTCCAAATTCACTGGTAATCGACTCTTGTCCAAGTTTTCGTATTTCAAGTTTCGTGACTCAGATCGCACTGCATGAGCAATAAGAATAATCATCATTAAGACAATACCCTATACATTAAATTTATGGACAAATTAGGATATTTTCTGTTAAGATTATGTCATCATCATCCATGCCTTTAGCGCGTATTTGGATAAAAAATATCGAGATATAGGTATTTCGCTATTATATTTAAGAAAAATGAGTTAAAATTTGTCGAAAACTACGAAACACAACATTAAAATACGTTTCACGTTTTATCGTCTCTGCTATCAGGGTTGCTTCTCCTATTGTGATCCCTTATAGCCCTGGAGAAAAACAAACCTATTCGCTTCTTCCTACAGTCGATAACTCAAATTTAATCGTCATGTTTGTGCTTTCAGTAGTACGTGAGAATTGCAATTATCCCTCAATCACAGTGCACGATGCAATTAGTGTTTTGGATGAAAATCTAACATATTATCGGAAGAAAATACTGGTGATGATGTTGTCATAATGTGCATGATCAGAGCCTAACTCAGGAATTCTGAGGCCCGGGCCAAAATGAAAATGTGAGGCCCTCTCAAAATATATCAACTATAACAAATTTTAACGAGTTTTTATTAAACAAATTAACATAACAAATGATATTACAAATTGACATTAGAAGTGAAATTGGCTCAATTTAAGTTATACTTTGTTGTTGACCTAACCATGAAACCGCATTTGTTACACCATTATTTACAAAAATAGAAAAATTATATATATATATATATATATGGAACACCACTTTGTTTATAGAAAACTCTTGAAGAGAATTATTGCACACCAGAATCTTATTAGGATTATTTTTGTTTAGCCAAAGCTCTTCTTGCTATCTAATCATATATTTTTTGCCCACATTGAAATATGAGGCTTTGAGGCCCAGGCCAAATGGCCCTCCCCTGAGTTAGGCCCTGTGCATTATATTGAAAATTAGAATAATTTACTTATATGCTTATGGGAATAAACTCGATGTTAATTCAGTTAAAGAAAAATGAAAAAAATATGTCCGTAACTCGATTAATTTTTGCTTTCCCTTGAGATTCGAGTTATAGAAGTTCCACTGTATATGTACAAATATTTAAAAATATATTTCCATAACTTGAGATTCGAGTTATGGAAGTTCGTTATGGCGGCATTAATTTCCATTAAAACCATTAAATCACTGCAATCTTAACGCATAATATCAGATCTCTTAAAAGCATAGAGGTCGTTGTCATAGTATTTAAAGATTTCTATTATTGAAAAGAGGAAAAATTCACTCTTTTTCTGATTTAATGCAAATATTTACGCTATATAGGTAGGTATTTGAATTCTGCCTTCAAAAAGTAAGACCTCCATTCTTTCAGCGAGGCAACTGTTCTTCTTTCGAATTCGTATCCCAATTTTAAGTAATTTAAAAATGCATTTTTAGAAAGCCTTGCATTGAATCCCATGCTTCTCTTATAGGTATTGAAATGAAACACCCCTTAAATATGAACTTTTTTGTGATTTTCGATTTTTCTCGTTGGTTGTTCTACTCGACCTACCTACATGCCAAATTTCAGATTTCGAGACCTTCTAGAAGTACCTAAGAGTTTTATGTCAGTGAGTGAGCGAGTGAGAACAAGTAGCTATATTATTACAGAAGATACCGTAATTGTCGGCGAACTTTCTGGCAGGTTTTTATTGATTGACAGGCCAGATAATCAGAGATCGGGACGTTATTGTTTATATACCTTGGTTACATTATATGTTTACCTAAAAAGAACGATTAATTTTACATGTTCTTATTTGAAAGATTAATAAAACAATAGATTCATATTAGTTTATAGGTTTGTGTAGAATTTTGGGAAACTTATACCTCGACCACTGTTTGGACTATTTCTGTTATCCATAATTTAAAAAATGCAGAATATTCTGTTGCGTACTCGCGAACCCCTTGATGATATTACGTCATTTTCTTTGTTTCCTTTTTTTCTGTTCGGTTTACGAAGAAAGAAGTTTAAAAGAACTTAGCAAGGTCAGTTAATTTTATTTATCTAATCACTTGGAAAATTAACAAACTAAATTAAAGAAAAATTTAATTAAACTTATCCTAAATCCCCATACAGGTTAATAATAAATAAGAAAGGAAAACCTGTTGATAATTTGTTCAAATTGGTATTGAAATATTGGATTTTCCTGGGAACCGCTGGGTACTTCATTGTAACATCTTTTCTAAATAAAATGTCTGATCAAATGAATAATTAAAAAAAATCAAAATCACCTAATGTGACAGCGAAGCGTCACAGGCTCCCTCGTGTAAATTGAATGGAAAGGATAGTTCGTGGAATCGAAAACGGGACTTTCAATCTTCGCAGGAAAAACTATCCTCGGGAGCTCGGCTCCAATAGCAAGAGATTTCCACTAAGTGTCACGAAAATCGGTCTATTGGTTCAAATGTTAATAGATTTGGGGTGGGGGGAAGACAGACAAAACGACGAAACTATAAGCCTATTTCCATTCTGGTAAGTAGGCCAAAAATAAACTATACCAATTTGTATACCTAGCATTAACTTAGTCATATAGCAAAGGAAAATTTATCAAGATTAAGTCTTTATAGGTATTTGAAATTAAGCGAAATATTACGCACAAAAATTATGGAATTTGAGGGAGAAAGTAGGACAAAAACGGTGAGGGATGCTGTAATCGCTTCAATGTTTCAATATTTTCTATTTGGCTATAGAACTTTTGATGATACCAAAATGTCTTCTTAAAAACGTATCGAGTATTCTTATTTTACTTTCCACTCAAATATTTCGATCGAATCGTGGGCTCATCAATGCTACCGTAATACATTATTTATAATTACTTAATATACCTTCAACGATTGACTAACTGGTGCCGGCATTTAGCCTGCTCTTAACGAAGGGCAACATGGGGGCCAACGGCTTAACGTCCCTTCCGAAGGACGGAATGTTAATTTGAGCGCGCTCTTCATTTCTCTTTTTCTCATTGGCTCGTCTCCTTAGTTCCAACACGCACAAATAGGAGGTCGGGCGTCCTCGGAACAAATTCTACAAAGAATTCGAACCGGGTGTCGCCTTAGCAGATCGTTGCGGGGCCAAAACTAACCACTACATCACCGGTTCCCCCTACGTTTGACTACATGTTATATCTAGCCTTATATGGGAATTTTATGGCTAAAATGTGCCTTTTTAACGTTTTAAAAGAAAAAAACGTTTATGTGATCACTCTTTTTGTCCGTCCGTCTGTCTGTCCGTCTGTGGACAATAAACTTTTTTTATTTAAGAGGTATCTGAAAAAATTGAATTAGATAGCTCTTATTAACTTAAAAATTTTCCAAAGATAAGCTTTTCCAAATTCATAGATTATTGCTAGGTGGCTTCAAATTAGGAGAATTCAAATTTTGAAATGGTATTGTAGACAAACTACTCAAGCTAAAGGATTGAAGTTTTCACGCGTGGAAAGGTCTAGTGAAAATTAAAATTCCAACGGTGCGGGTTGTCCTCTCCTCAAGGAGGAAAGCAAACTAGAACCCTGAGAATTTTTAGGAAAACAACCTCTTAATTTGAAGGGTTACCTATCTTACTTTGTTCTACCTCAAAACATTAGAAAAGGGATGCGCCATACCGCATATACGGCTGCGCGGTTTACGAATCTGCGATAACTTATCGTCCCTCATTCCCTCCCTCTTCCTGGGTACGGCGCTCTTTTCCATATCCGCTCTTAAAGATATCAAAAACCCGCAATGTTTTTTCCGGACGCAGTCGAATGTAAGCCGGGAATACGACCGGAATTGAATGATATTCTTTCCTCAGATGGGAGGGTTTGTAAATGTCGACAAGCCATTGGTTAGAATAAGAAAATATTTTAGAAACGAAAGAAAGTATGTAGTAGGAACGGTTACCCAACAGCGATATTGATTAGAGTCATATCCTTGACGCATTTCACGACTATGTTGAAAATAAATTCCAAGGCGATATGTTTTAAAAAACACTATATGATATTTTATAAATCAGTTACAATCCACATCAAATCATCTCTGCTTGCGTTAACTATGTTTATGGAAATAGAGAGTCGGTTTCTGCTATATTTGTTTGAATCGCTAACAGAAAAAAAGAATGGCAGATGAAAAATCTTCTCTTTATGTTCTCCTGAAGACAGCAGTTATTTTGAACTACAAAGCTAAGCATGATCTTTTCCTGAACACTATCGGTTTGAAAGTTACTTGTCTCTATTTTATGAGTCAATGTGAAGATCCAGCAATACTATTTAAGTAAAAAATAACTACAGCAAATCGCATTGGATAACGTCATTCTTTACTTATAATTAGTTAGATTTCTTTCTACCTCTTTCTCATCCCCCTCCCCTGCATAAGAACGTCATTTATTAAAGGCCAAATATTCAAACAACGAATTGTGGTTCGCATTAACGCGGTTTTGTAGGTCTTGGGATGTGGGATTCCAGATTGCCAAACGAGGAAGTGCCGTGCTGGAAGGCCGCAGTGCTTGTTTAAAAGGTTAGATAACCGACTACCAATGGAGTAGCCACGTCCACGCAGCCTACGCAACGCGTAAGTGCTTTCCTGCAGAGAGGACTCGCGGATAAATGCCAAAGTTGTCAATTTTTCTTCGTTTATACAAACATATGCAAATTCACAGTTTCCGCTTACTTATGATAGCACAGTAATCATTAGAACCAGGCGTTTAGTTATTTTTAGCCTACTTTCCAGATTGGATACAGGCTTATATACCTATGTAGTTTCTTCGTCGTGTCTGTCTGTCACCCCACCCCCTATTAACTTTTGAACCAATACACCGGTTTTCATGTGGAAATCTCCTGCTACTGAAGCCGAGCTCCCAAGGATAGTTTTTTTTACGAATATAGCAAGTCCCGAGGAACTATCCTTCCCATTTGATTTACGTGGGAAATCTGAAATCCATCGTGCACGGTGACTTTCTATTACACATTAAAATAACTTAAGTTGCAATATCGGAGCGGGATTTGTATTATTCTCTGTGGAAATGAATGAAGATTCTAATTTTTCTCGTAGAATTTTGCTTATCGATCGTATTTCTTCAAATTTTGCGTAAATACCGGCGTTTTTGAAGTTTTATCATTCATAACGAGAGTGTTGCCATCGCAACGACTATTGTTGGCGGGGCCGGCCCAAGATACGGGCGAGCAGGGTGGCTGCCAGAGGCGCCAACGTATTGGGGGCGCTATCATGATCGTCTATCTATCTATGCATTACTTGCAAATGAGCAAATTTTGAATTCCCTTTATATCGACGAACAGGCTAGAATGTTGATGGAATCCCTTTTATTTTTTCATATCAATAATTTTTACGCGGTGATAAGTAAATTAACATGTACTTTGTAAATATCACAGCAAACATTTACGGAGGGGGGCGCCGGAGTGTTATATCGCCCGGGGCGCCAAAATTCCTCGGGCTGCCCCTGGTTGTTGGACCCGAATTTGGTATAGTCTAATACATACACGCGTTATTTTTGTCATACAAATACGCGTGATGAATTTAGTTTTTCGTTCGAATGTCTTTGTAATATTTTATAAAGCTAAATTATGAAATTTGGGAACGCAAAGAGCAACTCATCCGCAGTGATTTTAATGCCATTAAAGCCAATATAAGTATTAAATAAATGATTAAATGGAAAGTAGGCATCATAAGTTCCGTTTGGATTTGTCATTAATTCTTGCACCGGGGCCCAACCAGTCATAGTTACGCCACTGCCGAAAACAACACTCCATCCTTGGTAAAAACTAGAGGTGGGACGAATCCAAAATTTTCTCGAATCCGAACCCTAAAAGGTTCTCGAATCCCTCGAATCTCAAAAATCTCGAACCTCTCGAATCCTTCATATAAGAATAATAATAAGAAGAAAAAAGAAAAAAACTTTTACTTAAAATTAACAGTTTTTAATTAAAGCAAAATTTGAAATCTGCGTTTAATGAAAAATAAATTTAAGAATACAGTTTTTTAAAATACACCTATATTTATTAATACGATACAAACGAAATTTTGTTAATGAAGTCCATAATTAAAACTCTTGAATCTTGAGGATCATTTTCTCAACATAATTTGACAAAAATATTTGAGTATCAGTTCAAATTTTTTACATTTTTCCAAAACCTTTTTAAATCAAAGCAAGTGTAGAGGGGGAAGGATTATTTCAAGAGTTAACATAGATAAACACTAAACATGGAACACTAAATTCTATCCAGAAAATTAAGAAAAATCAAAAACTTGTTTATATTAAGAGTTCATAAAATTACTGAGCACTGAACACTTTTAGGACAATCTAAAAGAGCAGAAATCTTCAATGGAGATTTTTATTTAAGAAAAATAGCATTCGAACTCGCTCTGGGTCGTCACGAGGTGATATTGGTGATCCGGGTACCACTGAAATTGCAACAATCGCGTTCTTTTTTAATGAACGCTTCAATTGGACGTCAATAAAACTAATCTTTCCTAAGTTTTGAGTTAAAATGTTTAACGGTTTTTTATGTTAGGATTCGAAAGATTCGAATGACGAAAAAAGCGCGAGTTTTCGAATCTCGAATCTTTTTCAAGATTCGCGGGATTCGAGAATTCGAGGAATAGAATGTCCCATCCCTAGTAAAAACTATACAGCAAAACGACTCACAAACCTCTTCGTACTAAGGGTTCGGAAGAAAATCACCCTCTTGGCCTCGGAGACTAAAACAGCTCGTTATTAAATGAACCGGGGCATGAGCTACTTGTTTTTGGTGGGTCTTAAACGAAAGTTTATAGTCTCCTAAAGTGTTTAAATTTATTTCACCTCCTCCAGATTATTCCGGGATGCGAAATAACTTAGAACGGGATGTTGAAGACCGAACATTTACTCGTGGTTCTCGGAGTGATAGGCTACGTGAGCGCTCTCGCTTCTCTTTTATTTTCGTTTCGTTTATTAATATTCTGCGTTCATTTCATCGTTATTTTTTGAGCATTTTTATGCATATTATGGGTACCCTCATGAAGATATCTAGGACTGCACCAACTTTAGAATCAAACCAGGATACTATTAAAAAAATAGATAGAAGAGGGACTGCTACGTCCCTTGGGCTCTTTTAGAACGCAAATGAGTCAAGCATACGCACAATATAGAAAAACGCCGAAAAAATCATAAGATAAGTCATATTGAATATCTGTAGATAAAAAGGTAAGAGCAGGAAATCCATTTTTGAAAAAGATGGAAAAGATGTTGGCTCTCTGGATGGAAGATCAGAATCTAAGGAAAATGGCGTTAAACTTGTACGGTCACTTGCAGAGAAAAGAAGCAGGGATATAAACGGAAACGACTTTTTCTCAGAAATTCAGACTCGGTAAAGCGTGGTAAAAGATGAATTGGACATTGCGGCGAAATAAAATAATGGAAAATAAAATTAAAATTTCCAAAAACCCGACAAATTATATATGGACCCGCACCAAGATAAGAAAATTGAATAAATAAAATTTTCAATGCATTATGTTACTCTTTTTCCACAGTCCATAACTCAAAATCAACTGCTTTAAAGTGCATGTGGGACGCCTTGACCGAAACAAAAAATATTCGCAACTTTCACGCGACACATTTTTATTTTTAATACCAAACCACGTGACATCATCAGTTGGAGTATTTCCAGCGCAACTTGAATACTTAAGCCCGTCCTCGAATGTTGCCTAACGATTTCGATCTCCAATTAAAAATCCTTTCTTCCTCTCCTACATTTGTTCCATCAAATTTCTTCAGCTGCCTGATTATGCAAAAAAAGAACGACCAGATTATAATTTCGAAATAATTTCAGGTTGTTCCTTAAGTGAAGCGTAGGATATACCTGTCAAACAAAACCTAAGGAATGCTTTGGATAGAGCATCTATCACTCATCCCTCCGCCTTTGATCAATTTCAGATAGTTCCCACATACTGCATGTTTTTCGGTAGTTCACCACGTTGATCGACTGTTTCACTAAGTCTTTGTGAAACAGCCGATCAACGCGGTAAACTACTGAAAAACATGCAGCCTACAGCCGAACGCCGCGAAAGCCTTCGCACCAAGTTACCACATACGTTCTAGTTTTGGGGTGAAACATCAAGATTTTTATCTGATGACGGTTAAAACCAACATATATCGCTTTGACATGTAATACATAATCTCGGCTACCACGAGATTAAATACCAATAATATCAATGTTAAAAAAAAAAATAAAAAGAACGCAGAAATTATTTTATACACCTCCACTGACCTTTTCAATGCAAATATTGTAATGTATGAGTGGAGATTGAGAGTGATTTTAAGCCACTACGTTTCTTTTAGATGTCACATTTTAAAGCGTTCGCTAAAAATTGCACATATCAAGTATTGAGTTGAAAATATTAAGTTATATCCTGGTCAAAAATAATTATTAATTATTCGCCACCACGAAAATTGAATTGAAAACAACAGAAATTTCGTTTTAGTAAACAAATAATTCATTTTTTCGACACGAAATTAATTGAAAAGTCGCGTTTAAATAACGCTTTGAAATATATTTATTGTGAATTTAAGACTATGCGAGAAAAAGTATGGTTCTTATTAAATACTGAAGCACAACCGAGAGATTCTTAGGTAAATTACCAATTTTTTAGCGTCCTATTGGTTGAACATAGATATTTGCCACCCTCGTTTTATGTATTTATTGAGTTTTAAGAATTGAAGACACGCTGGAAAGTTTGCGTTCAGTTCCAATTCCGAGACTTACTAGATGCCGTCTCCATATTTGCTGAGTAAAACACACGAGCGAGCGACCGCGCACAGGGGATGAGCGGAGAATGTGTGTGTTATCACGCAAGCCTCGCAGACCGCCGACACAAGCAACTTCTTCAGACACAGCATCTAAACGCTGACTTCCTAAAAAACATGTTGGCACTTTCAATCTGAAGAGAAGTTAGAGATGGAATGGTAAGAGAAGCATCTTCATGATCCACTCTCTAATTCAGGGGTCTGCAACCTTTTCAAAGAAGCGAGCACCAAGTCACGCCCACCGAGCACCATTCTACTTTTATAAAGTCGGAAAGTTATTAGAAATGTCTATTCGAACGTTTAGAAAGAAAACAAGCGAACAAATTAAATTACTGGTGCTAGGAAAGGCGATTTTTACCAACCTAAAAGTGCGCGGTGAGATTACCAAAGAGCACGGCGGTGCTCGCGAGCACCAGGTTGCGGACCACTGCTCTAATGGGATCGTCGCCATTTTGTCGCTCACTAGCGCCTCGACAGAAGAAGTTGAAACCATAGCTTGGAATGTTAACGTTTATCCGCGAGTAAAATAATCATGATCACGCGAATATTTCATCCAGTGAAAATTCTGAAGTCCCTAAATAATCTATTGTTTTAAAAATATTTGTGAATAAACAGTGAGGGCGTTAATGCGAATGTTTAACCTTGAAGTATGTAGGCGATTTGTCAGGAATTCAATCCAAGCACAACATCCCCACATGTTATGTGAAATAATGCAACACATATCGAGATTAAATAGTAAGCATATTTGATATACATGGCAGCCTAATTGGCTGAATTCCTAAACTTCATCACTTCGTACATTCCTTTTCCTTCCAACTTTCCCACACACTTATCGCCGGGACCACTTCGCCCACGCAGACAGCATCTTTCTATATAGAATATATGATGTACTTCTCTCTCTCTCTATCCTCCAATGCAATGCAACCCGCGGCCATGTTAACTGCAGGTGGCGGTGGCCACTCTCACCGCCTCACCTTGGTCGATAACCCCCCCCCCCCCCCTCGACCCCTCCCCACCCTCTCTCCCTCTCCATCTCTCACATTTCCTCACCCTCCTCTTTCTCTCCTCCAACACTGCCCCCTCTGCCTCCCGACACATATCCTCCACACTCCATCTCCCCCTCCCTTTCCCACTCCAAACAAGCCTTACCCCACCCATTCCTTCTTCATATTCCCATTCTTCTATTGCCCTCCGCCGTCCACCTCTTCCTTTCTTTCCTACCTTGCCAACCCGTGGGTCTCATTATTCTAATTCTTCACTATGGCGCAGACATTGTTTTTCTGAATATATTCCAAACATCCAGTGGTATTCAGAGCTCATGTGAAAAGTTGCCTAGAAACAGCATACCCCTAAACTAGTTCGTTTTTTTATCTATTTATTTAGTTAACATTGCAAGAAGGCTATAAGCCTGGTGGCTAGAAAATAGTATAAAATAATTAAAACAATGTCACACAATCATACATTACATAAAATATTTTAAAAATTCGTATCCAATGAACACATAAAGTAAACAAAATCATCCATGTCTAATAATAAAAATAACACGTGGCTATGAAATATCCGTGGCATTGAGTGTAACCTTAAACCCTCCAGAGTTGAGAGTTTCCAGGTTTTGGTTTGATTCAAACTAACTCCATCTGAACGTAACAATTACAACACAAATATGCTGCATCGTCTTAATTGATACGGGCAATGAAAGCGATTGGCGTGATTTTCATTGCGCTGTTAAGAAAAATTTTTAATAAAATTTAAATTATCTCATTATTTTAAAACTAAAACATTTTAATGGGGAATTTCGTAGTGCCGTTTTTGGATATTCCATATTCTAAAATATACTAATTATAGGTCATATTTTTAAAGTTTCATTTCTGTTAACCCTATCTGTCTTCATGTAAGTTCAAATACTTTTGTCAATAAACTCAGGAAAACATACACTGCGAGGAATGATTATTTTAAATGAATAGTGGCTGAGTATCGCTTAATATGTTCTATTTTATATTCCACGTCTTTTGCCACTTCACATGTATCTTATACGTCATCCAACAAAGCAATAAAAAATTCATACTCTTTCATTTATGAATTCAACTTCTATCTAAACAAACTTCTTTACATTCGCTCACCGCGTAGTGACGAAAACAGCTTCGATTCCTATTTTCATTCTTTTGTTAGCTCTCGTTCTCTTCGCGAGGAAAAGAGTTGTCAGCGATGGGTCGTCGCTCTACTGTCTTTTATAATCACTTCATTGACATTCTCGCGTATTAATGTGACCTCAAAATGACATTGCATTTCTTATTCAGATTGGCCAACCTATATAACCGCGCGTTGAAATACATGCCGTCGGTGGCGAACGCGGTCAGAGTTTTTAAATGCAGGTATTTTGAACGTCGATCAGATTTATAATACCGTATTAAAATTGCCGAAATCGAAAGCTATCAAATGGTGAATCATACATGTCTTAATCGCCATTTTAATACCACGAGATATATTAAATTTTCCTACAGTATAAATAATCCCACAATAGCGTATTCCTCAATATATTTAACCCAATTCATTTAACAGTTTGGCATAAAAAGTCTTCAATGACAAATAACAAGTATTTGTTCTAGAGGAGAAGTTCTATGATCCATGTTGTGAACCTAACTTCTACATGACAAACATGCAAATCCTTCGATTACATCCAATGGGATAAAATCCAGAATGAGGTCGACGCATTTGCCGAATAATCACGTGAGCCGATTTAACCCCAGAATTATACTTGACGTTGAACTTTGCAACCTGCTACGAATGAAAGGAGAAAGTTTCAGGCAGTAGTTCATGAGAAATCTCGAAACTCAAATTAACTTAAATTCACATTTTACTCTGATACGAGAGGTAATAATGAAACTATTTTGCGAATTAATATAAGGTATGAATTCGTTGAGAGATTTTAAAAAATACTCTCCTTCCTCTCCATCAGTACAAAAGACTCGTCAAATCTCACAAAGCAAAGACATCATATGCAATACAAAAATTTTTAAAGTCGTGAAAGTAGAAAATACCGCCCAATAAACGTCGTTTATGTCCCAAAGATCTGACAGTAGTAAAGGACCAATTCATTTTTATTGCCATGTTGCAATAACCCGCTTTTGAAGATAGAGCGATTTGTTGATTCACTGACTCTGAAAGAGGCGAAAAATCTGATGGCACAAAGCATAATCGGGAAAAGACAACGTTTTCGATAGAATTTTTACAAAGCATAATTTCCTGTATAACCAGTGCTTTTTTTCTGCCGGAACGCCGTTCCGGGACATTCAATGCAAAAAATACTAATTTGCATAACTTACAACAAATGAAATGAAGTTATTTGCAATGCCATGATGTTTTAATCATATTCTACAATTACACGTACTCGTATTCCTCCGCTGACAACTTGCATTCAGTTCCTAATTTTGCCCCCACTCACCTCTTTCGCGTTCCGCCACCTTTTGTGTTGGAAAAACAGCGCTGAGTATAATCACTGCGAGAATTTAAATCGGCTGCTTTTCACGGAAAAAATTGGCAACAGGAAACTATATCTTTGATATCAATGTTTTGATAGGTTATTTTTTTAACTGCTATAAGAATGAAGTGGCGCAAATGTTCTTCAAAACGATACGAGACATTTAATATAATTCATTTCGTATTGATCACCTTGTTTCAACTGTAAAAATAGAACGTCCCTCGCGACTCTTCTGCTATTTCTCACTTCGAGTAAATCCAGTTCTTCGATACTAAAATATAAAATTGTAAATATTGTAATTAACGCTTACATGGAATTTACAATTTTTATGTATAAAACAGTTCATATTTGTATTAACTGTATCTTACAACATGGTTACGCCAGGATTATATAAATTAATGCAAGTTAAGCAGAGATTTTTATTGCAGGTCCAATTAAAGATAAGAGGGTCTTGTTCTATTTTACATATGACTATTTCGGAATATCAGAATATCTCGGCGAATCGAGAAAGAAAAACAATTAAATATTTTTGTATAATCCTATGAAGTAAGTTCGTAAAAAATGTTAAAGCTGGAAATATTAAATTTTAGGCGTAAAAGTAAATGGTCTAACAAATAGTAATGTTGAGCATTAAAAATGTGCAGCCATGTAATTGCAGTGAACAAACTCTCAATACGATCGAATAATGCTTCGATGGTATGCTGTTAACAGCTAGCCATGCGATTTATTTCAGACAGGAATCAGTTCGATCTATTTATTTTGAAGGGATTTCATTTAATTCCCAATAGAGGTATATTTGCGCTATAAAGGAACATACCCCGACGTTGTGGTTGTCTCTAAAATATACATAGTGTTAAAAATATCGAAATTACACATTTTCTTTAATATTATGGTAAACACCAAACTAGGAGGGCAACAAAAATCGTAAAGTCATATAATAGCGCGGAAACTTAAAATATAGCGAAGTTCCTTCTAAAAGATTTGGCTTTATGCAATCGGTCTTATAGTTTCATCTATTCAGTTTCATTTGATAAAGAAATAAAAACTATACTGATAAAATCAAAATTTTTGAAATGAAATTTCAATATATTTTTCTATAAAACTAAGCTAAAATTTCTCAATTCATGTGAGAGAAATTCCTCATTAAAATTTTTATAAAATTTTCAATAAAAACCGAAAAGAAGTGAATGTAATTGCCGATGAACAAAATTAAAAACTTTTAAAACTATTATAATTTAGCAATAGCATCAAATAGTAAAATGTATTGATTAAATATAATAAACATAAGAACAATTGAAGGATGAGCAAGGAGTATTGCTGAAATATATCAATGGCTGTTCAAACGAGTATGGAGGTAAAGGAAGTTTTAAATCAAATTAATGCCTGAAATGCATGAATCTATTTAATTCCAGAGTTCGATAACGAAACATTCGAATCAAAATATCGGTGATTTTGGAAAGTCTGTTGTGTGTGACACAGACGCATTACGTATCCAAGTGTTTTGCGCAGCACCTCTCTCGGCCTCAGAATATCTTTCCGAATCATAAATCGAAAAAAGTAAGATATATGACGAATAAATTATTAGAACCGTTATGTTAATAGATTTATATAAATGCACCAATCACGCTAGATCAGCTCAATCCAAGTCCTTTCAATCAACGTTCCAGGGACTAAAACCTTAAGCTATAAAACACCAAGCTTCAAGGCTGTTTGGAAACTCTCTAGCCAACAATTAAAATGCCATGGGGCAAATGCTTTAGCTTGCATAAATATCTCACGGCTAAGATCATGGAACAGGCACGGTTCTTTGACTTCCCCTTTTCCCTTGAGATAATTACTTAATATCCTTGAAGTTGATGGATTTTTTCACAACCATATAAAAAATGTAACCGCCACATTTTGTTACGCCAGAATAACTGCATGAAAAATTGCATTTCGATAGACTGCTTTCAAGTAGATTCTATCGATTATTTCAGTGGAACGCTAGAAATAAGTTCATCTATCTTTCTCTCACCCCTCCTCCTCCGTTTTCTTCTATCCATCTTCTTCATCCTCTCCATTTCATTTAACAATATTTCACCATCTTTAGGCATTATGTGGCTGGTAATCGCTAAGCATCTAGACCAGCGGTTCTCAACCGGGGGTACATGTATCCCTGATGGTACAAAATTTTTTCTAGAGGGTACAGAGCGACTAGGGTGCTGACAGTGTCAATAGTACACCGATGCACCGAGGAAATTTTTCGGAGGGGAAAAACTAAAAAACATTTAGCTTAAAATGGGTGTAGAGTGAGTATCAATACACAAGGCGATCTTAGTATACAAAGTTTGAACATTGTAGGCAAGGAGTGGGGCAGTGAATACAAGGAAAGGGAGAGACATAAATTGCCGGTTTATTTAATTGTCCTTCGACATGACGGGTGGAAATCGATGAAATATCTAGAGAAGGTTACCCAATGCTGAGGCAGGATTCTCAACTTGGACAGCAATAAAGACGCGGAACCGCAATCCTCTGACCTCCGAACACGATCTCCTCTTTGCGGCGACCAAAATTCGACCGCGTATCGAGAAGATTGTCTGGAAAACAGGTGCAAAAATCGCACTAATGTAAGTGATTAAAAAATAATGTAACTTGGTAAAATTTCTATAATACCAAGTTACATTATTTTTTAATTGTGGATTTCTACGAAGTAACGGCCGAAACAGTTGGCTATAATGTAAGTAACTTTTTACGTCTCATGCATAACTGCGCTTTGATTGTTTGGCCTTCCAAATTTTAGATATTATTGTTATTCCCCTTGTTAAGACAGTGAATATATTTGGAGATTGTGAAAGTTACATCATAACACAAGTGCTTAGGAAATAACACCAAAACCCTGCTAAATCTACCCCATCAAACACAAAAATTGCATGGCCAGTCTCGGCACAATTCACATTATCTTCAGATGATGATGCGAATCACGTTGAAACCACCCGTGCAAGAATTGACTTCGACAATATTTATCCGACAAAGTTAAAATGTTACTTCTTCTTATAGTCCGATAGATATGGTAAATAAATTAATAAATCGCCTTTATAAATTACAAGAGTAATTTTTGAAAAGGTAGCTAAAATATAATATTGCATTAAATGTCATAATAGTTATTTTGTTATATAAGAAGACCTTGGTCATAAAATGCAAGTAGGAAGAGGGGAGGGGGTACACGACAATGTTGAAAATTAACAAGGGGTATCGAAAAAGGTTGAGAACCGCTGATCTGGGGAGCGACAAGAGTCTGAATGAGCCATTAATGAGACCACAAAATTAGACAAATTTGAACAAAATAGGAAAAGGTAACGTAGGAAAGGGACCTTTGGTACACTGCATCCCCTGCCATCCACCAAAAATGTGCCTTGCAGGGTATCATGCAGATGTAGTTGTAGAAACAAACAGACCACATCAAGTGGGGAATGGGAAGTCTAGATTTGCTGATACACATCACCGTTATCAAAGAATGTTTACCCGTACATAATACTAATTTTCAAAAGTTGTATGGAGGCTTAAGGTCCGCTGAATACCCTCGGACGGGCCCTGAGTCTTTAATCAAAGAAACCATCTACAAATTGAATTAATCCAATATTAAATGCCCTATAGTTCTCCGCCTTGATCGTTGACGGATTTTCTTTAGCGAACTACAACAAAGCCGTGACTCTCTTCCCGAGTCGGAACCACTTTCGGTTAAATTTTTCATTCACGAATTTCCTCGATACCTTCTCCAGCCCTTGGCGTTCTAACAAAGGGGACCACATATTAAAGCCAACCGTCATGCCTCTCTTGCCTCTTCTCCTCAACACAAACTTCCCAACTCCGATTGTTGCATTTGAATGGGAAAAAGACGGCGAGATAACACGCACTGCTACCTTTTTAACACCATAGTACGCACGTTAGGGAAAAGACTAATTGTCAAAAGTTTGCTTATTGAAATTTATTAATACAGAAATTGTATTTGCACAAACATGTTTACGAAAAAAAAATAGTAATAATATATTTAATAAGGAAAAGAAGATGTTTCTCAAGATGTTCTCAAGCAGCCAAAATAGGTTACCTTTCATTTTCATCCATGTTGAAAATACGGGTAATAGAATATAAAAACTTCAAAGGGTAATAAACATGTAAACAATAACAAAAAACAAATAAATCACTTATACATTCGTAGAAATTCATTCAAGTTCAATGACGTGGTTACACGCACGAATCGACCGTAAAGATAGAAAAAAGCCCAGTTTCACACAGACACCTAATATCATGTCACTAGCACTACGTCGACTAATTTCTTAGACGTAAACAGGAAGGCAGACGATGCCACTAGCTAATCTTACTGCCAGGAGCCGAATATTTGATGAAATCGGAAAACCCATGGGATTACCCGTAGGTGCATGTTATCGCGGGTTAAAAAAAACCTTCCATTTAGCTCAGGTGTCTCAAACAGATAGTTTTGAAATACACGGGACGCATGCAATGGTAATTAAAATACTTTGATAAAAAACAAACCGATAATAATAGTGCATTTTCAATCAGTGGCGTAAAAATAGGGTGGTATGGGTGGCCAAATGCCACGGACCCAGGGGACCAAGGGGTTTCTGGAGGGGCCTCAAAATATTCCGAAAATATTCCGAATAAAGAAGATATTAAGATTTTTTAGGTGTCTTCCTTTTTTATGTTAATTTCTGAAATATTTCCATTTAATCATTATTTTTGGACAGAGTAATTTAAAATACTTACCTTTTCAGCATATTCCTGATAATTGATTAATAAACGCTACTTCATAGGATTTTAAATGGGTTTCAGTTTTAATTGAATATATGTACTTGTTGTTGTTGTTGTTGTTGTTGATAAAGTATCTCATAGGAAATTAATTGCGAAGTTAGGACAATGTGGTATCAATCCGAAAGTTTTCGGTTGGGTGAGAGACTTCCTCTCGAATAGGGAACAGATAGTTGTCATCGATGGGAAATACTCGTCCCCCGTTAAAGTTGCTTCGGGTGTTCCTCAGGGAAGTGTATTGGGCCCTCTGCTCTTCTTAATCTATGTAAATGATATGTGCTCGGTTGTTCGTAGTAAAATTAGGCTTTTCGCCGATGACACCGTTCTATATAAAGAAATAAAAAATCAGGAGGACCATCAGTCTCTGTGTGAAGACTTAAGAGCCATTTCAGCGTGGTGCAAAGAATGGCAAATCGAAATTAATTATACTAAATGTGCCGCAGTCACGTTCTGGAAAAGTAAGAACAAAGATTTAGGTTTCGAATATAAAATAGATGAAATGAGTATTCGACAAGCTGAGTATGTAAAATATTTAGGAGTAACCATTTGTCGAGATCTTTCGTGGGACATGCACATTCGTCGAGTTACAGGCGCGGCCAACAAGAAACTGGCATTCATAGGTAGAATAGTACGGAGCACTACAGAGAAAGTACGCGAAACATGCTACTTATCACTGGTAAGACCACAAGTGGAATACGCAGCGAGCATATGGGATCCGTACGAGAAGGGACACATAATTCAACTAGAAAGAGTACAGCGCAGAGCAGCCAGATTTGTAAAACAAAAGTACGAACATAAGGAAAGCGTCACCTCTTTATTGAGCGATTTGAACTGGGTATCACTGGAGGACCGTAGATTGCACTCAAGGTTGAAACTTCTAGAGAAATATAGGTCAGAATGTCTAAAAGAGGAGGTAGTGGGAATAATTGTGGCACCGACGTATATAGGTAGAAATGATCGAGACGATAAAATACGTGAGATCGATTGTAGGACGGAGCGTTATCTAGGCTCGTTCTTTCCGAGGACAATAAGAGATCACAATAGGAAATTTCGAATTGCGTTAGACAATCTTTAGGTAGGATTTGGTGCATTGCACCCCCTGCCACCCACCAACTTGGTGAATTGCAGGGTAACTTGTAGATGTAGATGTAGATGTTGGTTGAGGGGGTGGGGGGAAATAATATTTTGCCGCCAGCCCTTCCGCTGCTAGTTACGACATTGTTTGCGATGTAATGTTTAAACTATCGTACGATTCCTGAACCCTGGTGTCGCTCTATTCTCGTCTCTTTCACACCATCCACCACCTACTGAAGCACCAGAATCAAGAAGAGAGGGGTAGAATTGATTTAACTGACGCCCCGCGATTTGAAACCCCTTCTTTAAGACTGAATGAGGATAATCCCAGTCGCATAAGCTCTCAAACGAGAGCGTAAACAATTTCTTCACTTGAATTCCTTCGCGGTTTTTCCCACTCCCAGAATCTCATAGGAAGTGGCGATCTCATTTTCCTCTAGAAAATTCCCGCCGCGCACTTCTTCCAGAGGGTCGTTTCCTCGAACGAGGAGAGAGAGATAAATGCATAGAGAGCTTTCACTCGCACCATGCAGGAGATTTGGTAATCCTTTCTCTCTTTCAAAAGAGGCCATTAAATGATCGTTAGCAGAGAGGGAAACCCCCGAATGCGCTGCTCCGCGCGAAAATGCACGTTGGGAATGACGGGAGTCGAGCGAAAGGGGCTGAGCGCATTTGAGGTCGGCCGGAGGCATTCGGCGGGCGATGTTCCTAGAATTTCACGTCCACGCCGGCGATTTCATAAGAAGTCCTCATCCGTTTTTGTACACTGGACGTTCACGAATGTCTTGACATATGGGAGAAGCGATTGCCATTATATTCACAATATTTAAAAGACTAATCGTAATCTACAAAAGACGCGTGGAACGGAATGATATCCTCCAAAAAGCTCGATTGTTCTTATGTCAACCGGTTCGGTTGAAACTCGAGGGAAATCCAATAACGATAAAATCACTCATAAAACCAAACGCACATTTAAGCGACAAAGCAGCTGCCGCACGCATACTCTAAAAAAACTTTACTGATTTTTTCAAATGTATCTTAGCTGTAAAGTGAGTTGCATAATTCATTTGTTCTCCATAATTTTTTTTAGTGTCATCAGATTGTTTTATTTTACGAGTGCCGAAATGGTAACCATTAACTTTATAACTAAGAAGATATCTCCGAATAAACAACTAAAATTCACACTGACATGAGTCGTGTGCATTGACGACTTAAGATTGCTACGCGTATCTTGAAAGAATAATTACCGATTACAACTATTTTTTTTTAATCGTGGCGGTATTTGTCGAAATCTTCAATAAATCGTCACAAACGCAACTTTTTTTAGGTAGTTCATTTGAAACTATGAGTACCTTTTCTTTTCATAAAAATTTAGAACAGATCTATTAAAGTTTTCAAAAAACAGACTTTAGTTATTAACAATACAGTATCGAAGGCTATTGGCTATCCTAGAACAGCACCTACAAGTGTGATAGCTGAAGAGTATTCTCCATTGTTCGAAAAAATTATTTACTCCCAGTTGATGGTCTTAAGATATTCTTCGGCACGATTCGCAAACAGTTTAGATAGTAACGCAATTACGGCAAACACGCTCGGCAAACAATGAATTCGCCGTGAGACAGTACGGCTATTCTGTATTTTTTGTCGTCGTCATTTTAGTAGTTTTCCGTTGAGATGCGGTGTTTGTCCCCATTTCTTGTACGCGTCTTCAAAGAAATAGGAATACAATATTTGATAAATGCACTTCAAACGACGGGAGAAAGATAGCTGTATGTTCGAAAATTCGGCCTTCTGAATTCATCCGGATTTGACCTGAAAGGAAAGCAAACAGCTCAAAATAATGTTTTCCGATAAATTTCAAAAGAAATATAATCAAGTGACTTTTCCAATATCGTCATATCATTCGGAAAATAAGAGAGGCATCAGAGGTTCGCAATACAGCGGAAAGGTAAACAGAAAACGTTTTAAGATAAATGTGTCGTCGTATCTCTCCAATAAGAAGCATGAGTATTAACGACGATTTTCGATGCAAAAAGCAGACGAACGCAGCAAAGCATTCGCAGGTTTTCTATCGTTGACCTCTGCAGATTCCGAAATGTGGGGGAGTTGTGAAAATAAAAAGGAGCGTTATTAAGACGTAACTAAGCGTAGCGTTTACAATAGTCGCCGGTAGGGGGCGTGGTGGTGGCAGCTAAAAAATATAATTTTTAAAATCTCTCTTAAACAATGCATTAAATATAAAGGTTGGTGGCTTGGTTAACTTATGGCTCGATTTTCATCGGTGAGACAACTCCTTCAGTCATAAAAATTTATTAAAAACCCGTTTCATTTCGTCCACTAAGTGGACATCTTCTTGTATCGACAGTGACTGAAAGTCAACTGTTTTCTCACCGATGAAAATGCATTAAATGGGACAATGTTTCGAACAAAGGTTGTAGAAAATTAAATTTTCTACAACGTCCATTCCAATACTTTTTACACTCATCACATATTAAAGCAAATATTTAAAAAAATCTGATGTGGTCACCAGATGATTTTCTCCATATCTGTAATATTTCTAAAAATATGGTGGTAGCTAAAATATAAGATATCTATTAAACAATGCATCATATGGGGAAATGTTTCAAACAAAGGTTGTAGAAAATTAAATTTCCTACAACGTTTATTCCAATAGATTTTTACATTTATCGAATATTAAAGCAAATATTTCAAAATAACGGATGTGACAAGAGTAAACACCCACTTCCGGTTGACCGATTTTTACCAAAAACTAATCAGTTCTTTTGACTTTTATAAAAATGTTAAATATAAAATTTCGCGTTGACCGGATTAGTAGTTTTTGAGTTAGAGTACCCACAAAATGCTATCACATACACACACACACGCAGACATCAACGAGAAAATGGTCAAAACGTGTTAAGGAAACCTTAAAACGTGTATTTCCGTTGAAATCTCGAAGTCGATTTTTTTCATGAATACAATACTTGCCCCAATACTACGTATATGCAGAAAGTAAAAATGGATGTGACTAGAGTAAACACCTACTTCCTGCTGACCGATATTTACCAAAAACTAATGAACTTTTATCCCTTTAACAAAACTGTTAAATATAAAATTTCGCGTTGACCTGATTAATAGTTTTTAAGTTAGTGCACCCACGAAATTCCTATCACATACACACACATCATCCAGAAAATGGGGTCAGAATATGTTCAGGGGACCTCAAAACGTGTATTTCCGTTAAAATCTCGAAATCGATTGTTTCCATGACTTTCCCCTATACTACGTATGAAGAAATTAAAACACTCGAAAACGACGCAGAGCAGAGGAATCGCATGGCAACCGCATCTCTTGACCGCACCAAAATAGTTATTTAAGTTGACGTACAGCGTCGTCAGTTCAATCGAGATACCACATCGATTTCAGTTGAAATCCTCAATATAAGTTACACCATGTAGCCGGGAATATTTTATAGTGATTTAGATTTAAGCGCACGCACGTATAAAAAACACCTTGCACCCAACGAATTCCGCGGAACTGCATACCAACCTTCCATCGTACAATAGCCACCTTTTATATACCGGTTATGTTCTCTCTTACCTTGTAAGACGAGCTCTAAGCACGACATCTGAGCATCCATTACCACGAAACAAAAAGAGTAGGAAAAGATTTTCCTTTTGGCGTATGACTCGGTAGGTCCGCCGTTGGAATTGCCTTATGGCTTACCCAACAAGAGGAGCAAAAACGAGAGAGGATTCCGGGCCTCATCGTAGACGACCAGCTGCGGAGGAAAAGTTGCTAAGAAGACGAAGAAAGGAAAGATGCCGACTAAGATAGAACCACGCGGAGAGGACGAGTTGGAATGAGGACGAAGAGAGGGGTGGTGAGGGAAAGGAGAGAGTCGAAGAGAAGACGGCGAGAGCAGCCGCGTAGCGTCAATGGTTCCAATGGTTCGATTGAACCTAGGCCCGGAGGGCCCGTGTTGAACGAATTTTTTTGCTTAAGAAGCACTTTTCAGAAATGTAAATTACCTTCGCAGTAATGCAAACAAAACATTTCCTCTGTGACCGTGACCAATAGGAAATTGTTGAATACCTGACCAAGAACTGTCAAAAGAATGAATTTTTGGTACATACAAACTCACTTGATTCCTTTTCTGAGTGCGACGATGTTTTTCCGGCCATTCCGATGTTGATGGCAATCCAACTTATGATGAATCCGAGTCTTCGTCACTTGAAATATCCAGATATTATATTATGCAGAGTTAAATTCATAAATGCGAAAACGATTTCGTTACATGTTTATTTATAAAAAATCCTAATTTAAAAATTGAACTTTGTCAAAAAATATCCCGTTAAAATTAAAAAATATATAAATAGGAGGCCCGTAACGAAGTCTCGAATCTACGCCAGTGGACGAGAGGGGAGGCAGAATGAAAGGCGGCAAGTGAAAGAAAACGGGATATTTTTCACTTAATTTTGGCTTGAAGTAATTGAACATTCGTTTTAAAGGTCAGTGTCAGAAGACAGAGAGAGAGAGAGAGAACGGAAAATTTTCTTTTGATTGCAATTCTCATTTCATTTGGTGAGTGAATGAATGAAGAGACGTAGTAGAAGAAAGAATGAGGGGTGGAAGGGAGAGAGAGAGATGAATGGAGGACGAGAGGTGTGAGGAGAGAAGGGGAGGGAGAAACAAGCTCTATGTAGAGAGAAAGAAGATAGGAAGGGAGAGATCGAAGGGGAACGTGTCTTCATAGGAGGAAAGGAGTAAAAGGGGGAGAGAATTACGAGGAGAGAGAGAGAGAGAGGACAAGGCGGGAGTAGGTATAGACAGAGGTAAGCGAGGAGGAGAGAGAAACGTGAGAAGGAAGCTGGAGAGAGGGTAAAGTGGATTGGACGGAACGAGAAGAGAGAGATCTATGGATAGAGAGAAAAGCATCTTGGGTGGGAAGGGGGAGGGACTTTAAGAGCTATGGCTGCGGAGGGTTTTAGAAGATGGTTTGAGGAGAGGATTAGAGAAGTGGGGGAGGTGGGAGTTAGATGAACAGCGGGAGAGGAAGAGGAGGGTGGGATGGGTAGGAGAGGAAAGGGAGGGTGGGGGAGAGGGAGGGGAGGCTGAGGGGAGGGTAACGAGGCATCCTCGACGGCAGCGTGGGGTGGGTATCCGCGACTGGAGTTGCAGAAGATGGAGGTGGGCCCGGGTGGAAGAGGTGGGTGGCAAGAGGGAAGGGAGGAGAGTTGGAGGGCTTGTTCATCTTCTCCGAGAGAGAGAGAGAGAGAGTGAGGAGGAAAGGGAGGGAGGTAAAGGAGGGAAGGGAGTGAGGCGGGAGAGTTTGGGAGAGAGAGAGAGGAAACGTGAGGTGTTGTTGAGAAAGGATTTCACAGACGTTGGATGATTGGCTTGCTAGGTGACTGCGCAAATTTGCGAATGTCTCTGCCCTCAGGGGAGTTCTCGGAACACCCACAGCTTTCAAAAAGAGAATATCTGGAAGGAATGGATGGAAAAAATTCATTAGGGAAGAACTCTCTCTGCGGCGTTGTTTGCCCGTCGAGGAAATGTCGCCTGTGTCGCAGGAAGGACGAGACGATATGCGCGTTCGTTTGTTTATTTTTACGCGCCATCTTTTGGGTGCGCTTGAAAGGGCAGTCAGTTGCATTTGCATTTGCCTCTATGTAAAATTTTTATTTCTCTCTCGGAAAAACCAAACAAAGAAAAATAACCAATCAGGGTCGATTTGAACGATCCTGTGAAAACTGATGCAATATTTTCACTACTATTTTAGGATTTATAGGAATTTTTAAAAAATATTCTACACATCTCTGTCTTAAAATAAAGCCGCCCTGGCAAACATATCTCAGAAACAAAGGGGTTATATTAAAGAAAACAATTAATAAAATTCTAAGGCATCAACTCGAAAACGTAGTTATAACGTTTATTTCGGCAGTTAAGAGTCGTCCAAGTCATTTTAGGAAACCAAACGAGCTTGGTTCTAGTCCCGAAAGACTTTCGAGTGCGTGTGTTTGTTTGTATATTAGAAAAACAACACACGACTACTTGATAAGTTATCTCACTTGAAAATGATAAGCATATTTCAAGACGGCGTACGCGTGTTCACTCATTTAATGACTTTTTGATGGGACTTTAACACAGACGTATCACATCAAGATGCAATCATAACTCCCGTCTTGAGAAATGGCAGTACGGGTTCGTTTCCCCGTCGCCGCTAATGGGACGATATCGTGAGTACCTCGCCCACGGTGTGCGTCTTAAAATGTTATTTGTGGCCCTTTGCCATTAATTATACTCGACAGCAGCGCCAAATTCACTGGTAATTTTTATGCTATTATCAGAAAGTATCAGTAGTATCTTTCTTATTGCGAAATATTTTTAATTTTGATGGTCGTAGAGTCACTTAAAAGACTACCCTTAAGAGATGTACATAATAATAATTGCACATTGAGTTTTAAGATGCTAATATAATAATAATAATTGTACAACAGAGGCAGGATATAACAGGCGAAAATGGCTTTCAATAAAAATAAGAAACTGTTATCATCAAGAAACATAATACTGGAAACAAGTAAAAGACTTTTGAAAGCATATGTGGAGTATAGCCCTATACGGCTGTGAAACCTGGACAGTGGCAACGGAAGAGGAAAGAAGGTTGCAAACCTTCGAAATGTGGTGCTACAGGGGAATGTTGAAGATACGTTGGGTTGATAAGGTGACAAACGAAGAGGTCCTGAGAAGAGCAAAGGCAAAAGAGGTTTAATGAAAGGAATAAAGGAAAGGAGAGTTAGACTTGTTGGACGCATACTAAGACATGAAGGCCTTCTACAAATAATAATAGAAGGAAACATAGAAGGGAAGAGTAAGAGAGGCAGGCCAAGGATGTGCTTTATGGACCAGATAAAGAAGGACGTACACTGTGAAAGTTACGTAAAAGTAAAAAGACTGGCAGAAAGAAGAGAAGAATGGATGGCTGCAGCAAACCAATCGCAAGATTGAAAACTCTAGAAGAAGAGTATTGCACATTGAGTTTCAAGATGCTAAGAAATCATATCTTTATTTTGAAATGCTTCCCTATAGTGTAAAACAAAATAAAAATGACTGAAGGGGTTAGCTGATTGCTCTGTTAGATATATCGTTAATGAATCCCATGTCACACACCAACTGCGGTTTCCAGGGCATTTACTCAGATATGATAAAATCTGAGAGACATGGGGAAAAATCGAAGCGACACACTTGCAACAGCAAAAAATCATTTTGGGAAAATCCTAAATCCTATTAATTGCGAAAAGTTTTGGGAAAGCTCCATTAGGATTTTGGCCCGCATTCTTTACCCACCGATGCAGAAGCAGTAGTAATTAATTGCAAGACATTAGCTCCGTGAAAATCTTTGCCACGGTGCTGTGATATGGATTGAAAAATCGACGCTAGGATTGCACGTGGTAGAATATTCTCTTTGCTCTGTTATGTCTCTTCTCGTCGATACGTCCACCGAAATAGACCTCGTGATCCCTTTTTTCGAGCAAATGCAGCTCTCGAGTTTGGCTGACACTTCCTGGGAATTTCGAAATCGATCATGAAAATTCTGTTAGACACTTCTCGTTTCCTTGCCTTTATCGGGAGTTAATATCCTTCTGGCGTAGAGTCATGTATGTACTGTTAGGAGTATAATCAGAGGTGAGAAGTGATACGTGTTAATCCATCGAACTCGCAAGCGCAAATTGCAAAGCTCGAGCCAGTCTTGGGTGTTTTCATCACACATGAAACTGGAAATGGGCTTTCTCCGCAAGCATTGTTTATGGTTAAAAAGTTGCATATGTGTAGCTAGCGCTAAAACTCGACGGTAATTTTATGATGGATGAATCAAACATTTTTTTGCCCTGCCACAGTCGCATCGTCATAGTACAAATCAGAATTTCTCAGTTGACAGTATTACTAATTAGATTTTTACAATATTTTTAACATAATTGTAGCACACATACTACAGGCACCGATGGATTAAATGGAATATGAAACTGACTAGTCCAGCGGTTTCTCAACTTTATGCATCTGCAAACCTTTCTTATCGCGACCCATTAACCCCATCCTTGTACCAATAAATATAAAATGTGAATGGAACATTTAGGAAAAATCAGGATTTTTGATAATATTATTAATGATGAAATAAAATTATGCAATAAAAATTAACATAAAAAGCTTTCTTTCTACTTATATGAACAATTATTTAATGCGATATTATCAACTGAAAGAACATCTTTCAAATAAAGACGAAATTCCTAGATTATTTACATATTTATGACTGCTATTCGAATTCAGATTCAGCTAGATAAGTTGGAGGAGGAGAGATACATATTTAAATATTAGTTTTTATAGAAATAATTTGGTTCACTTAAGAAAGCAAATGCAGACGCAAGAATTTCCAATGTGAAAACAGCTCGAAAACAACTGAATATTTCCTATTTAGTAAACACGTCGACGCAGCGATAAGTAGAGCGGCGATAGAGAAGCAATAAGAATTATATCGAATCAGTACTCTTTTTGACGCTTAAAGAATTAGAAACTGGCCGAATGAACTCCAGATTCTTCGAAATAAAATTGGATCTAAAATAATTAGAGTAATGATGTCTAATAACGCGTAAAATACTAAATTGAAGGGGTGGGAATATTTTGGGTACCATAGTGCAGGGGTGCACAAAGTGCTGCCCTCCATCTATGCCCATACAGTTTGCGACATGTGTAAGTTTCATATAAAACAATCTTTTGACAAATTTTAATTTGATAATCCATAAAAAAAGAAAAATACAGTAGCACGGAAATAAAATTAACAAAAATGAGGTAGAATAGTCATTTTTTATAAAAGTGACGTCAGAAAAGTCACTTTCTTGGGATAAAGTAAGGGGTTTCTTTCGCAATGCCTCTGTGAGGAGGTGTTAGAGGTTTACTACTTAGTTAGCCCTTCTTCACCGTAAATACCCCAATTCGAAAAAGGAGAATCAGGCTGGCTTGATAGCTTAGTTGGTTAAAGCAGTGATAGTCAACCAGGGTGCATGATGCACCCCGGGGTGAATGAGATTTTTCCAAGGGTACATGGAACTGACAGGGTGCATGACATGGATGGTGTGCATTCATTAAAAGATGTTCAATAAATAGAGTTCATTGAATGGTGTTCGACAAAAATATTATTCATTAATTAAGATTTTTTGTTTAGCTTTAAAATTTAGATTAGATAGATATTTATCTTTATTTCTTACACTATTATAACGAGCAGCTTTTTTATGTTATGTATAAAATGTGCAATTATTTGTATTTTATTTTTGCCTCTTAATGTTTAAATTTAAATATAATGTGTGGGTGCAAATAAAGTTAGGTATCAGGGTTGCCAACCAGTGAAAAGGATTTTTACGGACAATATGGAAAAAAATTACGGACAATCAAACTTTTTACGGACATTTTTTTGCGTAATATTATAATGTATCAAAAAGACACAAGTGAACAATATTCAATACTGCCATTCATAAATCGCAACAGAAATGTTATTTACATTAGTTTAGCGCACTTATTTGACTTAGGGAAACAGGAAATTTCGGATGTGTTCAGTAAAAATTCTTGAAACACAAATGCTGTGATTTTTTCATTCAGAGCATTTTTTTTATATTTTTAATTTGTGCCCATTGAAAAAGAAAGGTTGCTTGGCTTTTAAAAATATAACCAAAATGAGAATATATAAGATAAACATATTTTTTATATCAGCGGTATTCAACCTAAAGAACGCATATCCCTGGGGATACGCGAGATCTTTCAAATAGGTACGATATTAAGGATATCTAATGTAAAAAAATAGCGATGCAAAATCTAATAATTATCTCACCCATTAAATATACGTAAATCATATAATTAGGAAGTACATATAAATATATTTGTAGACTACCCAATTATAACCGAGTTTTTTAACTTTAAACTATACCCGAGGACACGAATTTCGTCAAAAATATATTAAGGGGTACACCGAATAGCACTGCTTTAAACCTCTGGAAATTTCTTAGCATTTTTACGGGCATCTGCATATTTTTACGAACCTTACGGAGACGTCCAATTTTTGCTCTTTTTTGCGGACTGTCCATAAATTTATGGACGGTTGGCAACCCTGTTTGGTATTCACACTACGTGAATGTGTGTAATTTGTTAATTCTGAAAATAGAGCACAAAGGTTAAGTAAATATACAAATATGTGGTAATTTTCCTTCTGGGGTGCATGAGTTTCTCAAAACCTGGCTGGCCTAGAGGTGCATGAAGTTATATAAGGTTGAATAACACTGGGTTAAAGCACCTATCCGGCAAATGGGAAGACTCGGTTTCGATTCCCGATCAAGTACAGAATTTTTTTCTCCTTCTAAAATCTCAAAATTGCCGTGGTTGTTATGAGGGTGTTCTGAAAAGCGACTGACAATTACGGGTCGACCATAGTCACACCCTTCTCCGGTGCGAACCAGTTTTTGACAGACAAAGTATACAAGTCATTTTTAAATATTGTTCTTCATTTGTTTCTTCGATTACGCGAGTTTAGCGCTTCAGTTTTTTCGTCTTTTCGGAACTACTTTAATATGACTTATGTAGATACAGTTCCGTGCCTTCAGCTGGAAAATCTACTAGTGAAAAACTTTTTATTATAAATATCTTAAGATCTATATTGTTTGGCGACTGGTAAAATGAATCCTAATATTCCAAAGTTTGTCAATTTTAAATTCTTCGGTCTTTATCATAGTGCGGCTCTCGGCTTAAGCAAATTCCTTCAAATGCGGATGAAAGACGTTTGTGCATCCCTGCTATAGAAGATTACTCCAATTGATACTTGTTTTTTGCGAGAAAAACACGAGCTCTAATGCGCGAATCAAGGCGTCAGAAAGATCCTTCAAAACTATTCCACGAATCCAGAGATTTACACAGTTTAGTGGGAAAACACACGTTCAGAGAGATTATAACGCTCTGATAGCGACTCGGACACCAATTGCGTGACTTTGGATTCGTAGTATGATTGGGGATATTATTCCAAAGAAGAAACACGCCCTATTTTTTATAATTATGCCAATAATGCATTTCTGCGTTGTTTTTCATACCACAATGAACGGATATCGATTCGAAGTTTTCCTTAAAATTGCGCAGGAAAATGTTTTTTTCGCCTTATCACAATACAAGCGTGGAGTAACATTTGGATATCTTTAATAAGCAAGCGTAATGGTACGGTAAAATTTCTTCTTTATACGGAATTAGTTAAAGTAAATCAGCTACCATTGAAAGTCATTATTCTCCAATTACAAAGAAGAAAGACTAGCATTCATATTGAAATTGCGGTTTGAAGATGATGTCTCGTCTTCTATTCCCTTAAAGGAAATTATTTTCGAAAAAAATATTCACAATTTGCTTCAAAACAGAGGCAATGTTTTGGGAAATACATACTAGCATACTGATTGAGAATGATCTTGAGGAAAATATGAGAGTGATAAGTAATAAAGGCCAACATCCTGATGGTATAACCAACGTCATAACCACAAAATTACATAATTTTCTTTATCACTCAAAATAATTTTGACGCAGCGCCAAGCTCTATGACGTTATCTTAACAAACTCGGCGTTTTACAACTCGGGATGGACCCCATTTTCTGCTGACTAAGCGTTCAAGTCTGAATTCGCCCTCTGATTCCTATTATTTAATAGTTCTCAGTTTAAGTGCGAAGAGAATCATTTTCGGTTTTGGCGCAGTCTTTGACCCTGGTGCGCGCCATTTACGTCCCATCATATTATAGGTTCTTCAGCGTGAAATAATGGATTGCGTGATGGGCTTCATTATCAGGCGTATTACCAGCGACAAAATTCAAAACGAACTTCAGGAAACGCAGTATTTTGAGATCAGAACACCGAGGAAGTAATGCAGAGCGCACTCAGAGGAAATGTGTTATTTTATCGGGATCCACCAGTTATCCTTGCAGAATAGTTTCCCACGACAACGCCTCGCCATTCATACTTCCGGCTAGCGCCGCCCCTCCCAAGAAACAATTGAAAACAAAAAAGAACTAGAGAATAATTTCAGTTTTTCATGTTGCCGATTTCCAGCTCTCTCTTGTTAAGAAAGGATATGGTCATGGCGGAGAAGCTCGCATTTGACGAGATTTAATTATCGCGCTCCACCGATATGAAGAGCAACATCCTTTCGTATACAGCAGGTCTCCGCTATACGTCAGCCATTTAAACATCGTTTCACTTACGTGGTAATGAATAGATGAACACATTTAGTTATGCGCCGCGTCGTTTTCACAGAGCAAAAGGAGAAATTCCAATTATTGGTGCCCCAGTTATGACTTTGTAATATTTTGCGTAAATGACTGATGGTCAAGACGGTCAACTCAAAAACGATTTATCCTTAACCTTGCTTTTGTTCGACCAGGGAATTCTATCTAAGTGTAGCTCTTGTCGTCTTTACTTCAATATACTCTTAACATTAGTAGGTCTCAAGCAATAAATGAAACTTGCATATTTTTAGGCAACGATACATTACGGTATGTACTAATGCATAAATAAGCGCCACACATTCTCATTAACGAAAACAACCGAAAGACAAACTTTAGAATCACTTCGGGTGTTTTTATGAGTAGTAATTTTATTTCATTTGTTCTAACTATTATTAACATTGTATTTTCATGTTTTATTTGCGTTAAAAATAATGTATTCGTGACGCGTCGCCGGGAACGTACTCCTTTTACCATTATTTATATGAGAAAACAAGGTTTCGCTATATTTCGCGGTTTTCAGGAACTCACTTCCGACGTATAACGGGGACTTATTCCGCACCAAAAGAGATCAAATCACACCGAAGATTACGAGATCGACTGCGTAATTTTCATTAAGCGAGAAACCCTTCGCACTAGAAAATTAAATTCAATAATTCTTTTTAATTTTATATTTTTATCGAACTGTATTCATCCGGCTTGGAAAACGTCCGCTTGCCGCGTAAAGTAATTTTAAGTTAATTCTTCCGTTTAAAAAAATCCTACTATACACGACTTTCGTCGAGGGAACACATTCATACGTTTAGCACCAAGAAATGATATCTGAATGACTAGAAACTTCTACTCATGAGTGAAAATCTGCCAGACGACATCAGGTGACATGTACTGCTTTCTTTCTCTTATCTAATTGACATTACTGCGACCATGTACACGAATTTATCATCAGCGCAGAACCAATAATACTTCATAGACAAAATTAGGGCGGAATCCTGTCCCCTTAATGTAGCGAATTGGATTCTGCTCATTGGCCATTAGATTATCAAAGCAAACGTTAACCTCACCGTATAATTGTTTTTATGCCCTAGAGATGGTATCATTACAATACAGCATTATCAAATACAGTAGCTATTTATCAAACTTCTCGATAGAGCCGGCTAAGAAAATCGCGGGGCACGGTGAAAAGTGTTCGCATCAAAAATCTTTAATAGTTAATTTTCATAAATAACGCAATCACTGTCACTGAAAGTGTTCGATGTTTTTTTTATTTTTTAACGCGTTATTTATAAGTACAACATATTTTTTAGAGAGCGCGGGGCTCGTTGGCACCGCCAACCTTGCCTTTCGAATTAAAACTGGAAGGTAATATTGGCGATTAATGTATTAATCATGACGACTGCATGCATGTTTTCAGTCTTCGCTACAATTTGTTCTCTAAAACATTAAAAATGAATGAAATCGACTTCTTTGATTAGGTTATTATATCAGAAGCTATGACAGAATAATATTTACGCAGAAATTTTTATACACCAAACTTTTTAACGCAATAGTTATGACAGACAAACAGGAAACCTCTTCTCCCAACTCCAGTGTGGTTTCAGAACGCTTCACAAAATTTTTATATAGAGTCGTTTTTATGTTTGGGTTTAATAAATTTTCCATACAAATTTTTTGCATGGATCGAAATTATTAACAGGATATTATAAAAATACTTCTCACTGATTCATGACATGTCGATTTTTCCAAGACTGCAATTTTTGAATCAAGATCACTTGCAATCGATGAAAGGTCGAAGGGCGCAGTTATAACAAGCGGAATCTCTTACACATCGCCCGGCGATGCTCTTTTCTTCCGAACGCTACGAGTCTTTAAGCCGAATGTACTGCGCCTTGATACGTACTCGCGGAGGAAACCACAAGCTACTTCCTTCCGTCTGCCTCAAGGACATTTGCTTTGAATAATAAACTGGTTTCCCTAACGTGTGCTTGCCACTCGGAAAAAAACGACATCAGGGAATTTTTACCTTATCACCACGAACTTCAAGTGAAAGAAAGCGGAGAAAAAAGCAACCAATCTCCATAGGGATTCCATTTTTCCGCTCATTCTTTAAAAAAAGAACATTTTCCGCCATTCGTACATTAATGATCACCCGAGTGATCATTCCGAAGAGAAACCGAGCGGCGGCAACACCGGGATGTTTGTAATTGCGCCTCTGATAAGGGAAGAATGCGGCGACTGAAGTTTTCTCGCGTTCCTAGATTCGGTGACATCTAAGCGGCGACGCCGCCTTTCATGTTTCTAAATCTAATCGGGATGCGCGCATTCCTATCGAAAACTCCGGTCACTCTCGTTACCTGGGAACACGCGCCCAAGTAACTAAGGTCACTTATAGCCTCAACCTTGAGCGGGGGTAATGCCGATGTGAAGTGATAGTCGGCGCTCTCTCAGCCTTGAAGTGCCAAACGCGAAAATCGGATGGCACTAAACGCGACCTCAGGTAAGGGAACACGCGATCCGCGACGCTCATTTGTCAACGCGTGACGAAGCAAAACGAGGAAGAGAGAGAGACAAAAGCCGCCTGACTTCCACCGATCGTCTTCGTTCGAGAGGCAAGTTGAGTTGGCAGAAGGGTTACGGGGTATGGGGCAAGAGGAGGGCGGAGGGGGCGAGAGAGGGGCGAGGGAGGGGCGAGAAAGAGGCGAGGGAGGGGCGAGAAAGAGGCGAGGGAGGGGCGGGAGAGGGGGAGGGAGAGGGTGGGGGGGCGAGTGTCACTCGGCTCGGAGGGCGGTCATTGCCCTCTAGCGGCCCTGGCGGTCGACCGACCGCTTGTCCGGACGAGGCCCTTTTTGTTTCCTTTATGCGACGTCCCCACAGATTGAACAGAAATCGCTTTACACGCAGTTAATAGTCGACTCCCGAAGTCGTAAAGTCGTCCCTTATCTGAATTTGCGAAATCGTTAAATTCGGCGAACGCTGGAGGAAGGAATTCCCAAATGAAGACGCCACGAAAGAGTAATTTTATTACTTCAAAGCGTGTGCGATGTAGACTCGGTAAAATTTGAAAATATTCTACTCCAAGGAACATTCGCATACAAACACACTACAGCTAACGTCCAACAAAGGAAAATTCATAATAAAACAGTACTATTGTGTTTTATTATGAAACACTTCCACGAAGTCACGCCTTATATAGTATGTTATAAAGGGAAATTCGCTGTTATATCGCGTTCTTCCTTGACCCTTTTACTACCATTTTTGTTTGATTTTCTTACCTAGTATGTATATTTCCATGCAAACATGTACTTCGTCTGGCTAAAATTCTTAGTTCTACCAATCCAAATCTAAGTGCTACTCGTGAAATGCTATCCGGATAGGCCGAAATTTGACGTCTTGTACTTTTTGCCCCATTATAATCCTATGGGCAATGAAATGGTTGAGTAACAGAACGCACCTATTTGACCGCAACGTATCGCGACCACGATATTTCTCTTCACAGGGAAAAATAGACAAAATTAAACGATTCATCAACATCCCAACTAACAATAAGCTTTCTAGCTAATCGGTTTATTAATGTTTTAGAGCTTTCCAATGGGAAGTTGAGTCATGATTCGAATAAGCGGGCCCGAAATATTCTTCATTGACCCACGAGCCGAATGTCCTCCCATCGCAATCGGCTGCAATTACCAAACGTCAATCACAACAGTACTCGACCACTTCGACGACAACAGTTTTTGAGAACGGGCAGGGCCGGTTTAACCAATACGCCAACTAGGCGGTAGACTAGGGTGGCATAATTTGGGGGTGGCAAAAGCTGACCCCGAACATTTTTTTGCCCTCCTTGCTGCAAAAATGAATGAATAAAAAAGAAAGTGTAACGATTTGACTTGGCGTACGGCCAGCATAGAAATAAAATTCTAAATTTAATGTGTTAATACTACGCTCATTTCTTTTAGGGCGTATATTGTGCAAAGTATAAAGCAATGAAAATATACACATCAGACTATTCTCCTTTACCGTGTAGGTTAAATCTGAATTTATAAAAGCACAATTTGTATAAAACTAATGAACAATATTCATTTTTGAAAGTTGTTCGCCTAGGGCGCAAAATACCCTTGCACTGGCCCTGAGAACGGGTATGTTATCAAAATAATAATAGTATGTCGTGATATTTGCATTTTCGTTGAATAACTACATCCAAATGAGAAGGCGCGGCAACCCATAATAAGGTAGAACAGGAATGGTCGAAATATGGGTCGTGGAACATTCAAATTTAGCCTTTATGCGGTGGAAATTGCATTACTAACAAAATTTAGCTTTTAATGTTGCGCTTAATAAATTCATGCTCACTATTCATAAGTTCCTGTAGCGAGCTGTCACTTTGTGGAAATCCCTAAAAAAACGAGCGTATTCTAAGATTTTAAGCGGGCCGCAAAAGATATCGAAATTCGATAAGCTGGAAAGGAGATAAGCACCCAGTGGGATGCGAAGACTTTTCACAGTACGATAATTCAAAGGATAAATACAAAATGTTAAATAGTACAAGCTAATATCCACAAATTTTGAATAACTGATCGAGAACCCAACAGAAAAACGCTCAAGACTCCGAGGCTATAATATTGTTTACCCAAGCACAGGTCACGAACTGGCGGTACTGGGCCGCGGACCCAAGCAAGCTGATTCGCAAGGCTCATGGCAAGTGACTGCTTCATTACATAAACACCCGAAAATTACGAAACAGACGGGGAGCGAGCTGCTACTCGAGCCCAAAAAGTTTTCTGTCGACCTCCCTTATCACCTAAGTTTATGAAGATCCTCTTCAATTTTGAAGAAGTGTTGCCGATATGATTTAATATCCCACATGCTTGCGAGACGAAAAATTCCACAAACACTAAACTAAAACCTTATCATACGTGGTCCTATTTCAGATCCTCGCAGTTATCGATAATAGCGCTACGCGCAGAACGAGATATAAAAACTGGATGAGAACAGGCTCCAAAATCCGCAGTTCGTTAAGATTATAAAAATGTGATGTCTCAACTATGGCAGTGCGCAATGGTAATATTAAACTTTTTATACCCTGCCACACTTAACATCCGAGATCTAAAAATAAATTCAAGAATTTCATATCTCCATGGGATTACATTCACGATCAACTTTTGAATTCACGTCTTCCATTAAAACTAAAATTGCCCTTTAAATCGCACGCTCAACAATTAAAAGTTTCTATAAAAATCTGATGTGGCCACCACATGACTTTCTCCATATCTGTAATATTTCTAAAAATTAAGACTTTAGAAAGAACAGAAATAAACTCAAACCATAGCCTCCTAGTGTTGGATATAGCCACTAAGCTCCGACAATTAAGAAAAGAAAAAGGAGCGCTACTAAGACGTAACTAAGCGTCAATTGTTAACAATAGTCGGTAGGTAGCGTGGTGGTGGCAGGTAAAAATATAAGATCTCTCTTAAGCAATGGTGAAAATGTTTCAAACAAAGGTTGTAGAAAATTAAATTTCTTACAACTTTTATTCCAATACATTTTTAAATTTATCAAATATTAAAGCAAACCTCAAAATAACGGATGACGGGTAAACACCCACTTCCGGTTGACCGATTTATCAAAAACTAATCATTTCTTGTGACTTTCATAACAATATAAAATTTCGCGTTGACCTGATGAATAGTTTTTGAGTTAAGATCACACACAAAAAAGCTATCTCACATACACACACACATCGAGAAAATGGTCAAAACGTGTATTTCCGTTGAAATCTCGAAGTCGATTTTTTTCATGAAAACAATACTTTCCCCTTGACTACATATGGAGAAAGTAAAAATGCTCAAAATTCAGTCGACACTGGATCTGCTACCGACCACTTGTTGGCTGTTTAAAAAAAAACTTCTAAAACTGAAATTTCTCGACGGCAAAAACTTCGAGAATTTCAATGGATGGATGACGTGAGTTATTGCGTAACGTTAAAGAAAGCCTGAATGGAGGTATTGTTTCGAACAGAGCGAGCGACCGTGCGGGTCCACTGCGTAGGAGAACAGACGCCCAAGCAAACGATGGAGGATCTCGCTCGGAAGAAGAAAATTCGGCTTTATCTAACGTTTAAACCAATCGAACTGAAATACTCTCAAGCAGACTACCCAAGGTTTTGTCTGACATTCATCACGGCGCAACGCGTTTCAAATCCACCTTAGCTCTCCAAAGCACTTCAAAACATCATCTGCACAGTACCAGTTCATTTCGAACTTAATATGCTCATCATAACTTCAGTAGGGTACGAATTTCAGCATCACTGGACACAAAAGGCAAAGGGAAAACAATAAAAACTAAAAGGAATAACGAAAAAAGTCATAAGCGATGTAAATTTATTCTTATGAATATATACAAAAAATGGGCCATTACCTCGATTGTACAAATGGAAAACTTTGTAGAGAATACAACACTGCAACAATTCAAGACAACTAATGGAAATCCAACAATGTGGAGAAAAAATAGGAATGCCTCAAATTTTTCTTTTTACATGAAAAGAGCACTTCTTTTGTTACAAAATGTTTGGTCCCATGAGCGCAGCCACAACAAACACAAAATATGGAAAAACGCAACAAAGGCGAGTAAATTAAAAAAATCACTTCTGCATCCCCGACTTGCTCCAGTCTTTTTTTAAAATTGCTTAATTTGTGTTACATTACAGTTATTAAATATCTTTTCCCCCATCATCATCTCAACTAATAAACTTGCACATTCAAAAATATAACGTCCATCAAAGTAAGGCACAGCACTTGCGTTTTACTCATCTTCTAAACCACAATCACCCTTTGAATGGATATGCATGTACATTTTATATATATATATAATACATGCATATTTACACTCACATTCACAAATCGGTACAGAATGCAACCTTGAGGTTTCATATTTTTCAGTCGAAGTTAATTTTAGAAACCTCTTTTTGTATAGTTTGGATGGCAGGCACACTTGGTACTAAAAACAAAGAAATTCAAACTCTAATACAACACTTCTATATAATGAAAGGGGAAATAGGAGATTAGATTGTGCTCCAAACATACAACATAAACAGAAGTTATCGCTCACTCTAGGATAGGAGGGGAGAGGGAAATAGGGAAGGATTGGGAGCTGGATAATAATTAGGAGAAGGTGGCGGAAGGAATGAAGTAACCGAGCGATTTTTATCCACACACTCGAGTCAGATAGACAGAGAAAACATTTGACAAATGAAATTGGTCCTCTTTAACCAGCAACAGTGATGGGTATGCAAAGCACACTCAATAAAGCAACCTCGCGTTTTGTTTTTCTGAATCCGCGGTAAACAACAAATTGTTCCAAGACGGTTACAATGCAGTAGTGCAACTGTGTTATGCATATATATATATATATATATATATGAATACACCCATCGGAAATGAGAACTCGGTAAGAGATTACTTGGCAATACATGGAGAAAGAAGAAGATGACTGGATACGTCTCCTATCTCCTGGACAATGACATTGCGGTCACCATAGCTCCCACATGCGACAGCGAGGAACTTCACAAAAAACAGCATAAAAACATTTAGAAAACGCGTTGTTATTCGCAACTCCTCTAACTAAAAAATAGCGAACGTCATCTCGGAAATGAAAAAATCGACAGATTTTTTTATCGGTCCTCTAAAAAAATGGGAATGAATGAGAACATTGGACTCCAGCATCTTTCAGCAAGCGGTGCCTTCACCTAAAGGGTAATTCACAAAATAAAAAGTACAAAATATATATATATATATATTATGTATATAATGTCTTATCTATTGGAGAGTAATGAGGAATTGACGAACACACCTAATCCTTTTAACTCTCCCCTCCCAATTACAATCTCTAAACATTTCTTAAGAAAAAAGTATCATCACATTCTCTGCTGAAGATTCGGAAGTCTCTCCAGACGATTCGAGGATAGAGGAAGAACAGTTTCACAATTAATCGTCCATATTCCTCTTCTCGCAACTTATACACTAATTAACGTTAATATCATGATATTTTAAGACTTGCATGTTATAAACTAGAGCAGTGCTAATGCAGCTTAATTTCTGAGCATTAATACCTCTCGTGTCTGGGTTTCGTCAGTCAGATTATCTAAACTTGGGTTGGACATGTGGAATAGCGTTCAGCTCTGAAAAGAAAATGGTAAATTTAAAAAAAGCGCTGTATGTAATTACCGATTTCTAAACCAAGCGACGCCAAACGCAACTTTTGCAGATGTCCCAGAATCCAAATGAAAAATATGGCAGGAGATGCCAAGGCGCCTTTCGCGGAGCAAAGGAAGCGGGATGGAATGCATTAATAGGAAAAAACGAAAATCAAATCAATAAATACAAGAAATAATAATAATTAAAAGCTACTGTGGAAGAGTGTTATAAAGGCTTTCTTGACAGGGACTCTTCCAGCATCCAACCGTGGCTACACTTCACAAAAAAAACGTGAGAACGGCCCAAAGAAAAGAAAATAAGCGGTTACAATTTAAGGCAAGCTAGGACGAGAGCATCACTTGGGCTTCGACGTCTTCCAGTTGCTTGCCCAAATTCTTTTTTGGCTGCTACGGCCGCGTCGATCCAGATATGCCTAGCGGGGGGAAGTTTTGGAATACACTCAACGAAACCGTGCTATACTCCCGCTATTCGAACTAATTTAATATCTTAATTTAAAAAAGCTCAGAAGTATCAACAAGCAAAATATTGTTCTTTTTTCACAGTCTTTCTTTTGAGCTAATCACAGGTATACTAAACACCTCTCTCGATCGTTTCCCAATTACTTGGGTAGATTATTTAGAACACATATATATTTGTGCTGACTGTCACTCTATTATTGCTTTACGTAAATTTATAAATTTATTTATGTTCTTTGAATGGCCTGTCTACAATTTAACGCTACCAAAAAATTTAGTAGGTTATATCAGATAAATGGCTGGCAAAAAGGCACTATTGCTTAAATTAAAAACATCTCGACTTCTCCATTCGCCCCAGTCTTCTGCCTCGTATCGACGCGTTTTCGAGTCGCGCCGTGGCGCAAAATCGCTCCCATCGGCGACCGGCGAAAAACGCGCGGTCGCAATCGTCAAAATGGCAGAACCAACAAAGCGCACCCTATTGAAAAACATGGCAGTGGTAAGATACCTCATTTTACCCATCCGAAGACTCGAATCGATTAAAACCTTTCTTCTCCGCCCTTCCAACAAAAATTCCTCAAAAAATCTCAAAAAGTGAACAGGCAAGGTATTTTTTCCTAGGAAAGGAAGCCTTTTTTCTTTTTCAAAAACAGCCATTATAAACCATCAGTCTAGCGTAGGGAATGAACACGGCCGCCGTACCACACCCCCACGGCGGCCGGGAAACCGATCATATCATTCGACCATCCAATCTCTCCTCATCACCCATCTCGCGAAAAGCGCGACTCAAAAAAAGGCCGCTTCGCGAATTCCGTCCGGAGAACGTAGATCCATTTCGATCATCTCTTCTCACTGGATGTCTTATAAAAAGTCAGTCTTCTTTTTTTGCCACACCCCCGGAGGTCGTCCCACCAAAGCTCACTTTGAAAAGTCATCCACCCTAGTACAGTTCCACCGCTCTTCTGATAATTGCATTGAGGAGCAACCAGAAAACGAACGCCCGAACTCAAGCCGACCTCCTCCTCCTTCGACGTCGAAAGCGAACCCTGCGGACCTACTTAAACGTTGTCCTTCCCGTCGAGCTTCGCGGCCAAATCCGCCACCAACTCTTTGTATATGAGTGGATCCATGTTCTTGCCCAACTGGTAGAGCACGAACCAATCTCCTATCTGGCATTTCCGCGTGATAGTCTCGATCTGGTCGTGCGGTGCGAGCCTGGACCTGGCGCGCAGGAGGTACGTGCGCACCTGAGGCCCGAGCACGACGGCGACGCGATACAGAAGCGCCACTCCCGTTATGACGGACAGCACCACGAACCAAAACCACAGGAACACGTAGATCTTTTCGTTGACAATGTTGAGTGGCAACACGCAGAGTCCGTCGAACTTCTGCACCGAGCCGGAAGGACCGTATTTGTGGAAGATGCACTTGGTGACTTTCGGAAACACTCTGGACATGGGGTCGAATCTCTCCTCCGGTTCGCGTTCGGTCATGGCGATGACCTCGGCTCCATAGGTGGTGAACTCGCCGCCGAGGAAGAGATCCATGAAATAAATCTGTCCGACGACGTTGATGAAGTTGAGGAATTCGCAAATGAAGAACCGAATGGCGTAAAAGTTTTGGGCGTGAAGATTCGCAGAGAAGTATTCCACCAACAAGTCTTTTCTGTCGTTCTTGACATCTTCGCTCACGACGGGGCAGTTGAGGTCCAGCACAAGCATTTTGATTCGTCCGCCCTCCCATGTCTTCCAGAGGTAGCGGGGGATGTAAAACAGGATCGCCTGCAGGCGAGAGAAAAAACAAACGAAACATCAGTATGATTCAAAGTGTATTTACACATCACAATACAAAAATACCGTCACAATTTCTAGCAATTTAAATCGCAATTCCACGTCTCCTTCCAAATCGAAAAATCAATGACACTAAACGGCCATTTTTAAGTCTATGACTTACAAAACAAACATCAAGGGAAGGTAATACGTCTTAAGAATTGTCCATCTTTGATCAATCATTTTCCGAAGATAGATTTTTTACGTCAACATCAGCATGAAACCCAATTTCCACAAACAAAAGTGACACAAAATCTACGAGTTTCAAGTGGAACGCTACGGTATTTCATGCAGATTTCGTCCTTGACGCTTTCAAAATTAAAATTGTAAAGTGACAAGTCGGCTATACGAAAACCAACTACATCCGTATTATAATTTCGGATATGCAGAAATAACCACTGCAACTGAACATTATAATATTCAGATAACGACAGAAAAAAACGTATCGGTTCATTTAAATTTCAGTATAAACATGTACATTTTCAAATTAGGGTCTACCAATTACGCTACCTCTTTCTTCCACAAGCATTCACACAAACCAATTCAGATCTACAAAACAAAGTGAAACCTTCCATTTGTGGTTCACGACTAAAATACCATCTCTAATGAATCCTTCACCTATATTCCATTTTGAATCCACCCAAAAGCTAAAACGCACGGCATAACAAAAAAAAAACATCGAAGAAAAGTAACCACAGGGGAAAACATTACATAAATAACATCACTTAAACCGGTGGCTCCAAAATGTCTGCCGTCGGCGGACCCACGTCAAAGCCGAAGGCACCCGCGGCTAACCACTGATCTCTGCTGATAGGTTTTTTATGTGGCTTTGAGAAGGGGTAGGGGGGAACCTCTTGGAAAAACCCTCTTGGATAGATCACCTAAATCGGCTGAATGCATGCTACGATTTTATTGAAATAGTTCACGCTTATTTATTTAGCCACCAATCAGAAACGGGTTTCAAACAAAATACATTGAAAACAATTTCCATTTTGGAAATGTGGATTATAGCAGACAAAACCGATTTCGGGTTAATTAATTAATTAATAGTAGCTGTGTAACTTAAGCCATACAGCCACTTTCTATAATTAAAGACTATTTCACCCGCCTCAAATTCTGAACGTTCTCATCATGCATCGGTATTCTTATCTGATAAACCGAAATTTCTACTACGCGTTGTAGAAACACAAGGCGCACATTCTAGTACTCAGCTACTAATGTAATTGCAAAGCTCGAAAACAAACTACGATGCACCCTAAATAAATCTAGACAAAATAAGAGATGAAGATACATTTTACGTACACCAGTGTTTACGATTTCGGTTTCGATGCTTAGCGCAATCGACAGGTGAAGTTTATGTACACTAACAAGCACGGAGAGAGCGGAAAAAGTAATGGGAAAAGAGGAAATTAAGGCCTTATCTTCAATTAGCTAACAAAGGAACCAATGTTTTTTGAGTCAAGCTGCTATAGAGACCAACTTGGACCGACAAAGATGAGGACTGAAGCGGGGGAGGAGGGGTGAAAAGGGGAAAATAGAAGTATAGATTAGCGGAGAGGCCTGGCGTTGAGGCAGTTGACTACAGCTGTGCGAGTATAGGAATACGATGGGACCAGATACTCACTTATGGACCTTTACATACATGCGTAACATTTCTGTATCTCAAATTTTTCAAGAAAATTAAATTTAGCACCTTCGTAGGAAAAATGTAAGATCTCTAAATCAAAGTTACAATTACATCCGGAATTAAGCAGCTGCTTGGCCATTAAGGAACTCGCGGTCAACCATTCATTGAAATCATTTACACTCTTGTCTATTTTTAAAGCTCCTGCTCGTACACAACTGCAGTCGTCAAAACGAAAATTTACACCCACCACCTCGATCCTCTCGGATAAAACTTGTTTTTCCCGTTCCGTAGTAAGTTTTTGAGTTAAACTCATGCTTAAGCTTTACCTAAAGATGATGCTAATCGTGGAAACCTAAGTTAAGCTTATAATAATAACTGTGGTACCAAAAGTTGCTCTCTTTTATTTTAGTAATAGAATGCCACAAAGTTAAGGGGGAATTAAAAAATTATGCATGGTAAAATTTCGTATACGGTAACGAATGAGAGACAATAAGATAGTGTTAACTCCAAAGAAATTCGAGGAAAAATGAGAATAACAAAAAGAAGGCACAAGGCCGGCTTGACCACTTAAGTACTCGTGTTAACATATTTTTTTAATGTCTAATACGCTTTGTTAACTACCCTGAGAGAGTATTTTAATCGATAAAAAACGTACTTATGTTTTATGGACTACTAATATGCTCCATTGTAACAAATTTCTATTTTATTGATAATACGTCATTTCCTCATGCTCTTGATTTTGGCATCCTGTGTTTCCGTGGCTAGCGAGAGCCTACTGGACTAAAAAATAATGTCATGAAATAACATTCACTTGAATTCCATGAACGATAGAAATCTCATATTAACTATTCTTCGGCAATCCATTTAACTGTTCGATAACTTACAGTAACTGATTAACACTTAAGAAAATTGTAAGTTACCTTAACGTGACAAAATGACATATTATTCAAACCTTCACTAAATAAAAAATTTAACAGGACCGCTGGTTTATTACCGCCGCTGACGCAGTACATCAGCTTTTACTTGGAAAGTAATAATTTTTTCGTAAAATTAACCGAATCAACGATAATCAGAGTTCAATTTTATTCAAAGCTAAATATAATTCGCAAGTTCCGTGACATGTCTATTATTTCAAATACGTTAAGGCAACGTCTTCATAAAATTATAATAACTGGAAGTAACTTACGCCGGAAAGTAAAAACAAAATACCAAAGTACAAAAACACAACAGAACTCGCCGAAAGCGCGGGAAGGAATAAACATCTGAATAAGAATAGGGCAGGCGCTAGAATATCGAGATTAGGACGACAGTTAAACTACGAAAATTGCGCAGAAAGGAAAGATTGAGGCGGAATCGATACGTTGGGAAGAAGTGAAGTTCTTGCAATGGCTACTGATGAATGAGAAACGAAAGGAAAAGTATTGCGGGGTTGGATGAGAGCGACAGAAATCGATTGATAGGAAAGACGATTTCGGGCAAGGCAATCGTTAGTGGGGGAAGATCCATTGGTGTAAATAACACAACCAACGATGAGGTGTCATTTGAGTGAACTGAGGACACGGAAATCAAGGAATCGCGTTTTGTTGTGGATCAGTGGTTCTCAAACTTAGTGCCGCATCTAATTCTTAAGAGTGTCGCGGTAAATATTTATAAAGACATATGTAGAGATGCTGATTCGATAATTTAGGCAGGAAAACGCTAATTAATGGAATTAATGTAATAGTTCCAATTTCACGGAAATCAGCAGAAGCATGACCTGTCGCAGTTGTGCTTACGGTAAAGTTTTCAATGTCACTAAATAAGCAACATTGATATAAGACTAAGAACAAAGTGTATATCATTTATACGAATAGCAACCGCACAAACATTCAATCAAATTCTGTGACTTTGTGATAATATTCCAGTGGTGTCGTTGATGTAAATCCTAAAAACATATTTCATGAAAACGTACCAACGAGAGAGTAACTCTATTACAATAAACACATTCGACAGAAAACAAAGGAACGCCTTCTTAAGAAATTAAAATTTTTCCACTCAGACATCGCTTTAATGAATAAGAGCGCTCAAACACACTGAAAATGTGACCTTTTCAGAAGGAAAACCATATCGCATCATGGACAGCAGAGAGAGAGAGCACGTCCCTTATTCAAGAGTAAGGTAATTGTGGTATATTATCAATAAAAAGTACTTGAAAAAATGAAATAGACCAACTTCACACTGCTTTCAAAACTGCACGTCTACAAGGGTGGACATAATACATTAATAATCTCTGAATACTGACGTTATGGAACAGTTAAGGAGCCGAAGCCATATGCTCACGATTAACTCACCAGATTAAAAATTCAAGATCTTGCAGCTAGCATTACACAAAGCAGGTTATCAATAAGCAAAGTGGTACCATGGCTTTAAAATATCTCATTTTAATTGCGGAACAATAAAACACAATGCTATCTATCAAGAAATCGAGCCATAATTATCCTTCTACGTTTATAAGGCTTAAAATTGCATCAATCAGATGCACTGGCTAAAATGAAAACGTGAGGGGCGTATAAAACAGATAACTCCAAGATAAGCCCCTGCATCTAACAATGTTAAAATTAAGTGAAATGGAGAGTGAACTATTGAGCATTAATTTCAAATTCAATTCGACATTTTTACGTTTACGCGAAACCGTTATCCAATGAGGGAAATTTTTAACCAACTATTTGCATTGCACAAAATTACGGTACGCGAAGGATATTATTGAAAATATAAAGTCCGAGTAAAAAAAATAATTCAACTTTAAGACAATATGTGACCGAAATATGAATTGAAATATTATGCTGTATCAATTCTCTAATGACTAATCTACGAGGATTGGTTGTTTAAACCGAACAAGTATTCTGAATTCATTGTTGAACAGCTAACATACATAAGCATGCGTAAACAATAACACAAAAGACAATCCGGTAAAACTGCGAAACAAACCATCCGTGAGAGGCTCTGAATTCGAGAGCGGTAAAATTTGTGTAGTCCAAAGAGTTCGAGGTTTCGCCGTCAGATGGCAGGAATACAAGAAAGAGGTTTCTGACATATTCTCATACCCGGAACTTGAACGGTGGAGAAGGCAAGAAATATCATCGGCAAGTCGGCATGCTTACAGTTTCCACCCAATCAATTCACTACCACGACGGACACCATAAAATATATGAACGAGTTTGAAAAGCTAACCTTTTGCCATTTCTAGTCCTTTTTATTTGCTTCCCAAACTACCACTTCAGGTATTTCTTCACAGCATCTGATTTATTGAGCCACATCAATGGCAAACAAAAAAAATTGAATAAAACTGGACGCTCTCTAAAAAGTCATTCGAATATCTAAAACAAAATGTATTCAAGAACGCGCACGCACAAATATTATAAAATTTAAAATAGCTAGATTTATATATTGTGAAATCAATAGGGCAGGTCAACTAATCTAAGAGATAAGTGGCGAAAGGGTAATGAAATACTAACCGGAACTCGGGCATTGCTCAACGCAAAGGCTAAAAACAAGATAAAGCGATCTAAACCATACTAAGGAATCACCATAGTTAATTAAAGCTAGTCCTACAACTAATTGGTGAAATCATAAGGCCAACAAAACAAAACCTACAATATATTCTATAGGGTTGAGGAACGCATCATTTAAGAAGATTAATCAAAATAAATAATTCTTGAAATGTTGTTTGACCCATCAATTATCCTATGTGATAAGACACTGTGCACAATTTCAATGATTAATAAACAAGGTCAAATTTAATTAAGTTTACAGGTATGCATACACATTTAAAATCAATAATAAATATATAACGAGCATCTACGCAAATGTTAGTGCAGAAAGCCTCCTTACAACTATATGAACAGTAATATGCTTGATCACATTTAATTTGCAACGATGTTTATTGAATGGATTTGTAACTCCTTTGAGATTTTATACAATAATCATAAAGCCAAGAAAGATAACGTGTCCGCATCCAAGAGAAGAGGGTTCGACAAAAACAGAAAACTCTCAGACGGCACGATATTGAGATAATTTCTTCCCGAGATGAACGGATGAAACTTTCCAACGAATGTTACACTAACACCAAATAATCACATTCAAATGGATTCGAACGCCGGTTACTCTGCAGATTTTTTTAATGAAATGGACTTGTCTACCTGAAGCCAAATTCACTCATCAAGTTCTATAATTCACAGGACACATGAAAAACATTAACCAGAGCAAAAAACTCATTGTAAAGAATTGATAGCATTTCCTGAATCACCGGATGTGGTAGAAAACGACTGTATAAAACGTATCGCAATTTATTCGAGTACTTGTCTGTAGAGATGAAGTAGGAAATGTTTATTACTGGAATGTTGGCCCATAACGACGAAACCCCTCTCACAAGCCGAAGCTAGGAATGAGGCAAAAAAGTGGGCGGGGTAGGTTGTCAATGACGGCATTTGATGGTGAGCTGTAGGAACACCTGGAGGGCATTACACACTGGCAACCCGAAAGCCGCTATCGTCCATTCAACAAAGGACTACATGAGATAATGCTTATCGGTTCAAGACAAAGGCGGTCGATTTCATTCTCCTAAACACAAACATCTCCACAGAAAACAATCTTGTAAATTATCTCCGAGGGTGGCTGCTCACAACTTCGCAAAATGGCAAACACGAAAATTGACCCAAAAAACCATTGGCTCAACATATCGAAGGACAAAAACCTTTAAAAAAGGAGTTTTGGGGTAAAAACTCATTCATGCCTTTTCCTATCCATTATAGTTTTAGATTTTCTTGGAACTGAGAGAACAAGACTTGAAAATGGAAAGAGACTTGTATTAGGGACCACATTAACGACCTTTTGTCACCCAAAACATCGCAGCACAGGACTAAATAGAATGGAGGAAGGGGAGAAGGAAGGGAGTTGAGTTGAACGGCGCAAGAAACATCCCACCCCCTCAACCAGCACGAAAGAACACCCTCGGATAGGGCTGTCCCAAAACGATGGTTCGTAGCGCTTAATAATAAACATTTCAATTGTCTTAAAGCTATTAATACCTATCTCGGTCCCCTTCTGCTATTCGCAGCTATAAAACTACGGGCGACCAATTTTCCAATCCGTGAATACATCTCAAACACCACTCTCGAATGTCAAACGATAACAATCGGGAAAATAGAAAACACGCGGGTTTCGCTTTAGTGAACAACACGCAATTCTAAGTGACCGATCGAAAGGTAGGAAGGGGACGATTATTGATCCCCTTGCCCCACCACGTGCTCCTTCCGAACCACAAATGGCGTAGGGATACAAGGACACGGCGGTTTTCCAGTGCGTGAAAACATTACGATTGCGAGGAGGGAAAATGCCGCTTCCTTCACCAACATAGGATTACCACTTTTCCCGGTATTACAAGGGGATCTAATCTCCCACTACAACGCGTGGCAGCGAAGGAACGCGAAAATTAACACGCTGAAAAGTAAAATCGCAGCAATAGCCCCGTCTTTATCGATCACATTTCGGGTGCGCAAGTTCTAAAATGTACGAGCTCACGTGCTAGTATAAATTAACGCTTAGACGATGAAATGCAGCACATGCGACTGAACGGTAAATTAGCGCAATAAGAGGCGGATTCCGTGAGAATTATTTCCCGCAAATACGACGCTCCCGCAGAGCTAAGACCGCGAGAGGCATATCCCAACCGTCCGCCTGCCCCCTTCCCTCACAATCAGTCAGTCCTACAGTCACCAGTTCCTGCCTAATCACTCATTTTTTTATAATATCCCAAGTCCTTTTTTAGCTGAATATTATGCCCAAACCATAAAGCATAGAAATAGGTTATGTTTACTACACGGAGATGTAAACAATGATAGTTCATAAGTTACACATCTAAAATATACACATGTATAATTAAATTTTAACCGTTTGGTATAGAAATAAGACTAAAATCTTACACTTGCCCGAAATTTACCCTTATCCTTTACCTGACATGGGGTAACATTACAATCTAATATAAAACGGCTAGTCTGCTTCATACTCCGTAAAATATCCTTTCGTCATTCATTATGCACATTCAAAATCTTGTACATAAATACCCAGGTTCAAGCCCAAATAAGTTTCTTTCGCATTTACCGACATAAAAGACAACCACCCATAGCTAAATGTGTAACAATTACTATCAACATTTTCATATAATAATAAAAACCTAATGAAAATTGCGAAATTAAATTTTAGTTTTGACATATTCCCTTAGATAATAATGGCTTTCAGAATATTCAGATAACCGAAAAACATTATTTATACATTGACACACTTAAATTGACAACTTAATGAGTTAGGAAAAATCCTTGGAATAGCAAAATTGACCCCTTTGGGAGAAAACTAATGTTAGCAGGTTATTTAACAAAATTTAGAACATTTTCACTTTTAAAAAGTTACCTCTATAATAAGCTGACATAAATAATCGGCCATATGAAACCGATTATTCCAGTTAAAAATTTCAACGAAAAAACTAAAATACAACGGAAATATACACACCTGGAAAAATAAGACGAAGCAGACCCACTGGTAGTATTTGTGGTACTTCAGCTCCTCTCCGCTGCCGTCGGGGCCAACTCCGGGATGTGCTACATCACTTCCCACCTTTCCGTTTATCCTGGATGGTATCGTGAAAGTGGAATGAATCCAGCAATACGTGTCCATAACATTCGGATTGATCTCATCGACGATGCAGTCGATGGGATCACCTATGTATTGGCGCGATGTCACCAACAACGAGAAGGCTATCAGGATGATGACGGTGGCTTTGTAGTGCAGCCGAAACACGTTGTTGTCGATGCACACCGAATCGAGCTTCAAGAGCCCCCTAACCGAGCCGAAAACATCAAACATGATGGCGGCTTGCTCTGATCAGACTTGAAAAACACAGCTCCGGATGGCGAAGGGCTCTCCGGGTTAGACCGAGCGAAGGAGGCGAAGGGCGAAGCGGTCTCACCCGGCCCTCTTCGGCGTCTTCTAATCCGAAAAGGATATCGCCTTTCCTACCTGCCAAACGCTTTGTGTCTACGGGCGACTATTCGAATGAACACGTTCTCGGTATCTTCGTTCGTTTACCGCCGCAATTCGTATTTATCGATTCGGTTTTCCGACGAAGGGGTGGGAGAATGTTAATGTTCTCCTCTGTGTAACTCGGTTAATTATTCTCTTCCATTTTCCTTTCGAACACTTCACCCGATTTCCCCACTCACGACTGCACCGAACACACGGGATACAGCTAACAAATTTACCCTCCCGAGAACAATAATCTCCCACCCCCTTTCACGACCCCTTAAAAAAAGAGAATCGTTCCAAACACAGTCACTGGTAATATACCAAAAAAACCACACTCTCTTCCCGCCTTCTAACACGAGATCGATCGGAAAAAACTTCTTGTCCCTCTACAAGTTACTCGACGCAGCACGCTCGAATTACGGTCGTCATGGAAACCGTGCGATGCGATGACCGAAACTTATGTACACTTAGAATCAAACTATACTCCTTAGTAGAGATGACTGTCGCGAGAGCGTTAGTGCTTCTGTCTGGGCGAAGTTGCTCGACAAGGTAGGTTCGTGCTGGTTCTGAGAGGGGAGTGGTGTAGGAGGGGGGTTGCCATGGAGCCAATGGCTTCGTCGCGAGTAGGAAGGGGGGGGCGGCGCTGTAGGCAGCGGACGTTTAGCGTAGTAGCAAGAGTATTTCGGTAGCCAAGGAAAGGAAAGGGGAATGGAATTCCACTCGTCTTTCGAATTGAAATGGCTGCTGGTCTTTTGCCTCCCTCTCAATTCTTTTCTTTTCAACAGTCTGGTAGTTGTTTCTACTTTAATGTCTAGTTTTAAGGATTTTTATGCTCACACTCTTTTTCGATCGCAAAAAGTTAAGTTGCTTTTTGAGAACTACCGCGCGTACTTTCCCCGATTCGCTGTATCCTTACGCAACGAGTCTTTTCCTCATTGGTTTTCCTTGAGCCGCGAAATTTTGATTGCGCTAGAGTTCATTGAAAGCCGAGTTTTCCTTAATCTTTTCGTGCGAACGACGGATGGGGTTACCGTGTGTTTTGTTAATCGGCTCTAACAATGAAAGATCTTTAAAACATTGCGTGCGCTGAAATTGCAGAGTAAATTGCTTTTAAGTAAATTAAACGTACTGATGAGTTTCCAAACCTCAAAAGCCGATTTGGTCAACTACTGTTTTAAATATTTAAATATTATTATAGTATATCCCGTTTGATATTTTTTAAATTTCAAATTTCGTTTAAGATGTAGTTTTCCTACGTTACTATGGCATTTTCTGATTCCGTTTCAATTCAAGTTTAGCAAAAGTTCGGTTTGAACTCGTTATAAAATTATATTATATCATTATTTATATCATCGTAATTACCCTACAATGGCATTTGTCGTCATTGCTCCACACAACACACTAATTAAAATCGCCGTATTTAAAATCTCAAGATTACGAATAGAAATAGATAAATTGTCAATTTACTGAGTAATGACGAGGAATATTTTGTGTAGAGATCAATGGCGCACTCAGGGGGCTGGGATTAACGGCCATGAGCCCAGCCCGGTGGACTTTTTTATAACGAATAGGAATTTGTATAATAGATAAATTAGAACTTTTCAACACTTGCAATGTATATATTGAATCTTTGGATGTAAATTATCAGATTTTTACGTAGGCAATCGTTTTTATTGTGTGGTCAGCGATCCGTCCACCTGAAAAATCATTTTGATATATATATCTACGTCTATATATTACCCATAATTTAGGTGGTTAGCAGTGGTTGCAATGCGCCAACATGTCTGACACCTCTCCCTTTTAGGGTGACCCTCCTATTATTATCTCTGATTGTCCTAGGATATGGCGAACCTCGAAATTTCATCCTATTAAATTCGATCTCTGGGGTTCATGATCTTGTTTACCGATATAATTTCTTTCCCTAAAATCTTCTCGCCAAAATTCTGCGACTTGTATAACTCTAGAATATTTTATTTAGAGTTGAGTTGGCAACAGTTTCCCAATGCAAATTCTTCAGTAATGCTAATGTGTAATTTAAATCCCACCTAAAACAGATAAGTTGCAAATTTTATTACTGACATTACACGGTAGACGAATAATATTTTTGTTAACCCAGTAACAAAACATTTTACGCCTAAATCTCATAGATAAATTGCAAAAAAATATATAATTATGATAACAAGCGGTCCTCATTTTCTTCATATGACAATTAAAGACCAATTTGCAAAATTAAAAAAAGGATGGAACGAAAATTTGATTAATCACCAAACAAATGTCACATCCAACAGTCAATTACCTGCTCTCTATTTTGCGTTCCCATGCCACGCTCTCTCTTTAGCAGACTCAAATGGAAAGTATTATTTTAAATAAAACGCATATTAAGGGAATACTGTCCCATTTCCTTAGTGGCTGGCCAGATAGACACGGTAGGATACGACAGATCAGGGCTCACCAAACTACGGTCCGCGGGCCACATGTGGCCCACGACCCCATTTAATATGGCCCTCGAGCCTGTAATTAAGTCTTTGCCATTTTTTATTAGACATAACAATCAAGCAGTGCTGGAAAACGTTATGTGTAATGTAGAAAAATAACGAAATGATTTTTGAATAACATAACAGAAAAACGTTAACGAAACCTTCAAAACAACTCTAACGAATAGAAAATTAAAATGGAAAACCGTTATTTCGTTATGTTTACGCTTCTACTGTGCGACATGTAAAAATTTTTCTCGGGAAAAACGTAATTTACCCAATTCTCTAAACCACCTTTTAATACTAAAATACACTACATTTGTAAATTTAAAACTTAGACCCGTATCTTTTGCGTTTTCCAATTGTAGCTTAATTGTAGCCCCGCGAGATCCCTCCGCGCCGAGGTGGCGGCTAGGGCTCGCACGAGTGCTAATAAGGGATGCTTCAGCCAAGGGGAGCCGGGTTGGGAAGGGGGGATTGTTAGTGCTATGTAGCTCTAACGTTCAGGGTTTGATGGCACCCCTGTTATCCAGTGCCCGCCGGGTTTGAATCCAGTCATAGATTTCAGCTAATATTTTTAAAAATAAGACAAAAACAGAAGCAAATGCATATTATTTTGGAAAGATGGATTATGTGGCCAAAATTGACGAACAATGCTGTAGTCTGGTATACTAGACCTTCTTATGATGTCACAGAAAACATTTGCAGTAACAAGACCTGCGTAAATAACAAATACACATTTTGATTGTATTTTGCTTCTCATTCGGAAATTTTCCGCGGGGTTAAAGGTACTTTCTTATATCATCTCAGTAAAAGTTAGAAATAATAATAAAAACTATGGTAGAAAAATATGTATTAAAAAATAATGTTATTGTAATAGCTGAAGAGTAATCCTTTAAAAAAACATCATTACAAAAGATAAAAAATGCGAAAATCCCAAGACAATAATGACCTCATTACAAAGAAAACGACCAGGAAAAAACGCAAAAAGAAAATTGTTTCGCGTGAAATAACGGCGCGCGAAGCCACGTCCGTACTTCGCTAAATGGGTGAGAGTAGAGCAATTATTTTTTCTTACGCAATTCTTCTCAAGAGAAAAATGGTCTACTTAATTAGTGAAGTGAAATTATGGTCACATTAGTACCTGATGCGCAGTCTCCCGGATCGCTTATATTTTTATTATTTATTCAATGCTTATATTTAAAGTTGGTCTTTTTCCGTGCTTTTATAATGCCATGAGGAATAAAAGAGATAGTAAAAAAAACTTAATATTTGAATTACTTCGTAAAAATCTAAACTATCGGCAAGTAAAGCAGCGGGGTAATTTGCCATTAAACGTTAGGCAGTCTTACACAGACGCCGCCTCAATAGTTAAAGGTTTAAAAAAATGTAATCGTACATCTTTCGCGTAGAGGAAAGTGTTAAGTGTGATTAGGTTCGTAAGAATTGAGATAGACCTCTCTGAAAGGATGCCACTGCTACTTTCCCGCTACGTACCTACTCCCCCCTGCCTCTTCCTCCAGCCCTGCCTCCTCCTCCTCATCCCCTCCCTGCCTCCTCCTCCTCATCCCCTCCCTGCCTCCTCCTCCTCATCCCCTCCCTGCCTCCTCCCACCCTGCTTACTCCTCCTCCCCTGCCCCCTCCTCCGCCCCGGCCTCCTCCTCTGCCTCATCCCATTGGCGCCACACCCCCCTCCACACAATTCGCCTCTGGGCCAAAGTTCCCTTTTTCCAGATCACCAAAATGCTTGCAGAAAAATCCCAAATGACGACCGTATGTTCCCTCGCCCCCCACTTTGCCTCTCTTGACCTCTCTTCAGTCCATCATAGGCTCGAGCCCATTTCCCTCCCACCCCCAAACCATATACTCCCCCTCCCGCCCTTAAGGCTACGGCAGCACCACCTCCATCCGACACCTCCCCCAACACGCCCCTCCTTTCACCGGAGGCACGCCAGTAGCTCCACCTTACATACCCCCGGCACTGACCTTGCAGTGGTGCCAAATCTTGAGTACGCTAAAGTGCTCCCCTTTGGCTAACCTTTGGAGTGAGGGTCGGAAAAAGGGATCGAGAGAAAATAAACATGCCGGGGCTTTTCGAACTTTTTGTCTCGCGACCCAGTGGAAGGGATGGAAACATGGAGATGAAAGTGTTCTGCTTGAGTTTCTTAATCTATTTAATAATATCTGCTCGGTAGTTCGTAGTAAAATTAGACTTTTTGCCGATGATACCGTTATATATAAAGAAATAAAAAATCAGGACCATCAGTCGCTGCATGAAGACTTAAATGCCATTTCAGCGTGGTGCAAAGAATGGCAAATTGAAATTAATTACACTAAATGTGCCGCAGTTACGTTCTGGAAAAGTAAGAACATAGAAGTAGGTTTCGAGTATAAAATAGATGGAATAAATATCAATCAGCCGAGTACGTAAAATATTCAGGAGTAACCATTTATCGAGATCTTTCGTGGGACATGCACATTCGTCGAGTTATGGGCGCGGCCAACAAGAACCTGACTTTCATAGGTAGAATAGTACGGAACACTACAGAAAAAGTACGTGAAACATATTACTTATCACTGGTTAGACCATAAGTGGAATACGCCTCATGCATATGGGATCCGTACGAGAAGGGACATATTATTCAATTAGAAAGAGTGCAGCGCAGAGCAGCCAGATTCGTAAAACAAAAGTACGAACATAAGGAAAGCGTCACTTCATTATTGAGGGATTTCAACTGGGTACCACTAGAGGATAGTAGATTGAACTCAAGATTGCGGCTTCTGGAGAAATATAGATCGGAAAGTCTAAACGACGAGATTGTAGGAATAATTGAAGCACCAACGTGTATAGGGTAGGGTAGGGAGAGTAGGGTAGGGTGTAGGCGTAATAGGAGATTTCATAGGGGCATCGAGTGTAATACAGTTTCTGGTCGCGAAGTGAGAGAGTCCACCTGCAAAAGCCGCAATAGAGCAGTTAATGCTTTGGGCGATAACGAGAAATTAAATATTATAGTTTTAAACTGCCGCAGCATTCGTAGGAAGTCTGCCGAACTCGAACACGTAATTCGCACTTTGCATGCGGATGTAGTTATAGGTACGGAAAGTTGGCTCACTGAAGATATTTGCCTCCACCGCAGAAATGGATGTTTTATATCCTGCAGGAAAGACTGCCGCGTATGAAGAGCACACGAGAAGTATCTATGATTTTGTGCGGTTAATTAAAATACAATGCTGATTACTTTTCGATTAATTTTTTACAGGCGAATATAGATATGATGTAAGTGTACCAAAGTTTTTGAGCGACATGTGATGACAGACCATGAAGAATGAAGTACCCACAAACGGAAACTATTAGAAAAGTTTAATAATCCCCATAAATTGAGGATGTGCTCATCTGTGTAAGTGAGCTAGATAAAGACGTACCAGATAATACATAGAAATAGTCGCTACAACCGATAGATACTACAAATAATTTATTTCCCAAATGGGAAAAGCCACACCAATAGAGGCTTTAATTAGAGTGTATCTTTGGTGTTTGGTCCCAAACGCTTTTGGTAGAATGCAGGGAAGTAATGTAATGTTAACGTAAACAGCGAATAGAACTGTGAATGAAACTAAGTCGGAAAACCATGGCAGTGCGTGCAGTTTTACTCATAATACGGATTAAAGTCACTGAAAATTAATTGACGATAATTTCAAAAACGGTGGGAATTTTGATAAAATCTCATCAACGTATGTTATCCTCTTCGATTACAGGAAAAGATAAAGTAAATCAATCTAAGCTGTTCAAGTAGCCTCCTTGTCAGCTTAATGATTTTCTCTGGCCATTCCCAATGCACTTTATCGATACTGCAAATGTTACGCTCATCAGAAGTACTGTTTCTGAGGGGTGCCGATAAAGAGGAAAAGCGCAGAAAACCTGTTGGTTTCGGTGGCGCACTGAGGTTTGAGGTTGGGGTGAAGCCTTGGTGCCCTTTGTATCGCACCGCAAAACGGTCACAGGTGCACACATGCGGTGAAACCTGCTTAAAAGCGGCCACCGGACCACTCAAATCCGAAGAGTTTTCTTTTCCGAGGGGCCGACATTTCGCAATAATTCACGCCATTCTATTGATATCAGAATCGAAATAAAGGATTTTCACTGCATTTTTAATTACTTGCAGTGTCTCATAACGCGAAACAACGTTTTATTTGTCTATATAAAAAACCTTGAAGTGTAGGCATGACTTTAAAAATTCAAGAATGTCACTCGAGAAATGGTATTGCCAGTGCATTATAAATTAATTAGGTCTATGAATTCGTCTGTATCAAATAAACGTAGTTGGTAATTCTAAGCAATGAGGAACTGACATTCGAGGCAGTCTGCAACTGTCTGAGAGAATAATGAAATTAAAAAAACAATACCAATAATATCCACAAATTCATGACAAATATAATATTTGCGTGGGACAGAGCTAAAAACAAGTGGAAAAGTTTTTGATGAGGCATGTTTTTTCGCACATTTACTAGAAGACCTAACAGCAGAATTTTACTGTGGCACCTTTTTTGTAGTTATTTATTTTCGATTTTTTAAATAAATCTCCCCCGGCCATCCACCAAAAAGGTGACTTGCAGGGTATCATGTAGATGTAATAAGTGAGCGGGCGCTTGATAATTATGACACAAAAACAATTTGGCCTTGCTATGTATTTGTTCGAACATAGAATTCTCGTTAAATGTAGCTTTAGTCATATTATTCCTAATTATGTCGCTTATATTAATGTCTCTATTAACAGATTAAGTTTTCATATTTTTTTGTAGTAATCCTACAATTTAATATCGCCACATCACGACTCCTCACTCACAAAAACCTCCAAAAATAATTTCAGAATAATGTCCGAAGAGATTTTTATGAAATAATTCTCTCTTAATTAAAAGAGGCACCTACGGACAAGCTATTGAGTCTTTGCGTAACCCGAACGCTGATTTAACTGTGGCCTATAATTAAACTCATGTATTTACTGTTTCTACTGTAAGGAATTGCAAGTCACCTAATGAAATAAATAAATGAATTAATAATTTATTTTTTAATAGATCTACCTACCTACATACATTATTATGATATGTATTGTCATGTTTCATTTGGGTTAAAATGATACGTATGAACAGGAGAATAACATGATATGTCGGTGTACTTTTCCCCCTACCACACATCAATTGCGGTGGCTTGTAGGACATTATTCAGATTCAAATATGGGTCACGAAAAGCCCGCAGGGAACGTAGCCCATACTTTACCATTACGAGAACAGGAAAATAAGATATCACAGTAGGTACTTTCGTTGCACCTTGCAGTTTTGAGGAACGCATCTCTGGCGTATAACGGGGGCTGTAACAATTTTTGTCTCATAGAAATGGACCTTATTAGCGTGATTGAATATACGTCCTAGTCCCGATAACATGAACCTCAAGGGAAGAGTTCTTGAAACTCCAATTTACATCTACATCTACATATTACCCTGCAAGTCACCTTGACGGTGGATGGCATGGGGAGCAGTACTTCATTCTAACGCAAATGAAAATTATAGAGTATTTCGGGGCTCGACTCGACTTGAAGCATTGCCCATAAAAGCGGTTAGATGATTCAAAGCGTAGTATATCTGTAGTGCTTTAATAGTCCAGTGGAATAATTCTAATATTGTTATCTGTTCACTCTTGTACTACTTTTCATTCTCTTTTCAACTTTTCCACAGACACTGACTGTTTCAGCTCTTTGTGGCGAAACGATAAATCGTTTTCAATTTGTTCTTCCTCTGATAATTACCATATCTACGTCCGCCGCCTTTATGCTGATTTAATTTGTTAGAGCATTACGCCTTCCCCCGACAGCAATGCCATTCTATTTTCCGAGGCACAGGTCTATTGGAACGAAATGTAAATCATCGACGCCTCAGCTTCAATGAAATAAACGCAATTTTCACGTTCTTTGCGAAACATTGCCTCCTTGAGGCTCGACATCAAAAAGTTACCAAGTCAACTTTGTTCGGTCTTTTATTATTTCGTATTTTTACAAATTGGAACGGAAAAACGATAATTAACTAATGTTTCCTTTGCTCGACCTTTAAGGACTTAGGATTGAAGTTACCGTCGAAACAATTCTCTTTTGCCATTCCGTAATAAAGAAGAAACCGTTACGTTGCTGTGCTTTAAATGTAATAAGTTTATATTTTATAGAAACTTACCCGACGTAAAATGCTTTACTTTTTCTTAGACTAAGCGTCGTAAGCTATGGAACACGGTTTCTTTCATTGATATACGCTAGACCTTATTCTGGTTCTTCCCCATCCACGTTCATATGAACTTGGCAATAAGTGAAAAGTACGATAGTTGTCAGATCCCTATTATCGATGAAACGACCGAGAGCGTGTGGTGCCGCCTCGGTAAGGATAATTCGAAAAAGATATATTTATGCTCATTTTACAGACCAATTATGCCAAAGTTGATTATATTTTAAGTTTAGAGAGGCAATTAGCCGAGCTTAGATCTATTAGGAACGACGGTTACGTGATAATTGGAGACGATTTTAACTTACCGTCAATCGATTGGGAAAACCTATGTTTCGTTACGGGAGGTAAAGAACGCGAATCGTGTGAAGCCTTAATTGACACGTTTCATGAATATTCCCTAACCCAGATGGTACGAAAAGCCACGCGTTCGGGCAATGTTCTCGACTTGCTTGCTTCTAACATCCCGCATAGGATAACTAAGGTATCCACAGAGGAGGAACTTAGCGACCATCGAGCTGTGTATGCGGAGTGCGAATTAAAGCTCAAAAGACATCCTAAACCTCTTCGGAATGTATACGCTTTCGCCAAGGCCGACTTTAAAAGTTTCAGCTTACATCTCAAAAGTACCTTTGTCAGTTATCGTGAAAAGTCAGAACGATTAGGTATGGAGCCATCATGGTTATTATTTAAGGATATACTAGGAAAAGGTATCAATAGATTTATCCCCAGTAAGTTAATATCTGATAAGAAAGAACCTCGTTGGTTTAATAGGAAGTCAGGATTGCCTTAAGACGACAGAGGCGTAGCCACGCAAAATTGAAAAACATACCTACCACCGCTTCCGATAAGTATCGCACAGCTATAGTCCATGGGTATAACAGTGCCCGCGTATTAGCGAGAAAAACCATGCGTAACGCATTTAACACCTTCCGGAATGAGGTATTAAATACAAAATTGAAGGGGGATCCAAAAGCGTTCTGGTCCTATGTAAGAGAAGTCAAGGGAGTGGGTCCTTCAATACCCTCCCTGCGATGTGATTCCGGAGACATCCTTCACGATGGGGAGGATAAAGCTAATCTACTAAACGTTTACTTCGCGAAGGCGTTCACGGCAGGTGGAAATAGACTTGAAGATAATCTTATTCCCGATGGATGTACTCGGATGGATAATATTAAAATCTCTGAGGCAGGAATAGCGAAGCAACTGGGTGCGATAAAGCCCAACAAAAACCCAGGACCAGAAGGAATTCCCGCGCGTGTATTAAAAGAACTAGCAGAAGAAATAGCTCCCTTCCTTCGGATAGTTTTCGAGAAATCTCTTACCCTCTGTGAGGTTCCTGATGATTGGAGACTAGCACACGTCACACCCATTCATAAGGGAGGTGACAAAGAAAACCCCGAAAATTATAGGCCGATTTCTCTAACATCATTATCATGTAAGATTTTGTAGCACATTATTGTTAGCAACACAATGCGTTATCTCGAGAGTAGATCGCTCTTAGTCAGCTGTCAACATGGCTTCAGAAAAGGTAGATCCTGTGACACCCAACTCGGTCAGTTTGTGAATGATGTTTTATCATGCGGCGAAAATAATAAGCAGGTCGATGCAGTGTTCCTTGATTTTAGAAAAGCTTTTGACAAGGTTCCCCACCGTAAGTTGTTATTAAAATTGGGAAATCTTGGCGTTAATGTTAAAGTCATTAACTGGGTTCGCGCTTTCCTTTGGAATAGAAAACAAAAAGTAGTCATCGATGGTAAGTCCTCGAATGTGGCAGATGTAGTCTCTGGAGTGCCGCAGGGTAGTGTGATCGGACCTATGCTTTTCTTGCTTTATATAAACGACATCAGCTCAGTTGTGAAAAGTAATATCAGGCTTTTTGCGGATGACACCGTAGTCTATAGAGAAATTAGTGGTCCTAGCGACCATCGTCAGCTTCAGGATGATCTGGATGCGTTATCTGTTTGGTGCAAGGAATGGCAGCTAGAAATCAATCAGAAAAAGAGTAACGTTCTAAACTTTTGGAAATCTAGAAGCCCATCGTCCGTGTTTACCTACTCGATAGATGGTGAGAGCATTCCTGTTTCGGAATCCGTGAAATACCTCGGGGTAACCTTGAATCGTGATCTGTCTTGGGACACCCACATAAGACGAGTGATAGGTGCGGCAAATAAGAAGTTGGCTTTTGTGCGTAGGATAGTCAGGAAAAGCACGGAAAAGGTGAGAGAATCCTGTTATTTATCGTTGGTTAGACCTCAAATGGAATACGCAGCAGCGGTTTGGGATCCATATCAGAGGGGACTCATAAAGGATTTAGAAAAAATACAGCGGCGAGCAGCTCGATTCGTGAAAAAGAATTACGATAAAAAACAGAGCGTTACGTTACTCATTGATGAGTTGAGTTGGCCATCGTTGAAAGATCGTAGATTACAGGCGAGTCCTTTTTCCCTAGGACAATACGTGACCACAATAGATAACTGTGAATAATAATTAGTTAGGAACTTGGTGCGCGGCACCCCCTGCCATCCACCGTCAAGGTGACTTGCAGGGTAATATGTAGATGTAGATGTAGATGAACTGGAGTGACGAAGCTATTTTTCTATCTTTGTCACTCAAAGCACTTCCCTTCGCTATAAATGCAAGGCAATTGTTCTATTAACTGCATTGTCGTTCGCAAACTATTAAAGCCACTAATGCAACAAAAGACGCCCGTATTAGGCGAACCAAGAAAATTATGCAATTCCGTGTATCTGTGTTGTAAATCGGCGTCATTCCTTTATTTGTGGACCTGCGTGGCGTTTGTAGACAATATCCTCGGTGCTCGCAAGGAAAGGAGGCCACGGAACGAAGCGTTTTTGCGGAGAGACGCAGGAAGAATTAAAATACCGATAATTATCTCTCGAGTCGCGCCAAGTTCTAATCCATCTGATGTTCCCTCCTCCAAAGGGAATCATCCGAAACTTGATGGCAATCTTTCTGCAAATTCGTACTACAATTTAAATGCGGTGAAACTCGCAAATTGGAAGAAGAAGTTTGCATCAATAAAAACTCCGTCTTAATTGACGACTAAGGTGAACTGCAGGGAAACACGAACGTGTAGATGGTACAGATGGTACAAAAGCGTATGCTGTTGGAATATGTGGGGTAACTCCTTCACTGACCTTTCAACAAAATTAAACGCAGAGCAAATGACTAATTCTATGGATATACAAAGACAAACTACAGAGGTAATGATCAAAAGAGATGTACCATTTGGAATTCTTTCTAAATTCACCAAAAACGAATATTTACTGCTTAAGTCATATTCTTTGAAAATATGAGATAAATATTTTTCCTCACATCAGAAGTAGGATCCTTTGGTTAGAAGCCGCTGATTAAAAAATTATCCTAGTTTGAGAATTTATGCCTTTAAAGAAATTTCATGCATCGTTCAAATTTATGACAAATAAATTAACATGCTTTGAGGATGTTATTAGAAGGTTCTAACTTGTTTGCATATATAATATTTGCATATCATTAACTACTGGGAATGGAATGGGACAATAGGACCGCTAATGGAATTTAACGGCACTGAATTCTCAATTGATAACGACGTGTGAATAGTTGCTGCGTCGTTTATTCCTCGCTTTTTGCCAGTCATCAGGAAAAGGGCGTTCGGACCGCGCGCAATTTAGGCGAGAAAATCGCCTCCTCCCTCCCACGTGCATCGCATCGAGAAAGCCCAAATAATCGAGGATGCAGTTTGACTATTGGTACGACGCAGTGCCGTAGCTAGGGTACGGCGAAGGTGGCATTTGCCATAGGCGTCGCTTGTAAAAGGAGTCAAACGTTTCCGCAAAAAATGTCTTATATTTTCTCATAAATAATTAATTTAATACTCAAATATCGAAGTTACTCTTATTAAAACGCGATTATTCTTTATGAAACCGCACCAAAATTCACATTCCACATGAACAAGGTTTTTTCTTGAAGTTTTTCCATGAGTGCCGTATCTCCCAGTTACGCCTCTGGTCCCACGTGATGTGTCCAGCACCAATGGCATTAGATGAGGAATCATATAGACTTCATCCGACTTCATCAATGGCAAAAACTTAACGCCTGAGAAGTTTTCATCCTCCCGCATCAAACTTGAGGGCCAAGAAAATTGCGATAGGTATTCTTGCTTTAACGCGTTTTAACTTGAGCGCCTGGAAACGGAACGTGATGGAACGCGCGTCGTATTTTCGGCCGGTCCAACATTATTTCCCACAGTTGGCATTTTTATCCGATCACTAGTAATTTTAGCTCATATAATTACGCGGGAGCGGCCGGCGATGGTCTTTTATCTCCCCCCCTCCCTACCTCCCTCACGAAACCCCCTTCAATACCGGAGGCCTTCCGCAGCCCTTCGATATCTCCGGAACGGACGGCGGAGACGAGATCGTCTTCGTCTCCTCCTCCGTTGAGGTGCCGCGCGGCTCCCATCATGCCTCACAACCGAGCGCCAGTTCAAGGAGAAACGGCGTGCATGCTTCAAGTGGTCCACCACGTCCGCTCCGCTGCTCGCTCGGAGGAAGGGGGAAAACCCCGATTTTTCGAATTCTGTCCTTCAAAATGTTACGAGTTTTTTTTTGTTCTCTCTCTCACACGCAGAACCTCTCTCGGTCGTCTTGCTCGCGCGTCGATAATTAGCGTTGATCACGATGAGAGGCGAAGGGAAAGAATAAGGAGAAAGAGAGAGAGAGGCTGTTGAATGGGAGTTGGCCTGCTCTCCGCGGAGGGATGACCGGGTGAAGCGAAGGCACCACGCGAAGGGGGCGGGGGGAGGAGGGGCGGTAAGGCGAGGAGTCGTCGGAAAAGGGAGGGAGAGGATTACTTGAAAACCGGTATTTCTCTCTTCTGCTTTTATCCCCTCGCCCCAACCCCCTCCATCATTCCACACATCCTATTCCCCACACTCCCGTTGCCTCCTCTCACTCTCTACCTCTCTCTCAGGCGACCACCCCGGACGAAGAAGGTAAGGAGGCTTACCTGAGAGAGAGAAGAGAGGGACTCGAGGTCTCTCCCCTTAAAGGCGCGCCCTGCGTTGGAGGCTAGAAAGAAGTTGCAACTGCGGAAGAAGAGGAGAGGTATTAAGTAGGGAGAGAGGGAGAGGGACGGGATGGGGACGTATGTTCGACAGAACGGAAAAGAGAAATGGAAGGAAGGAGTCACGGAACTGCCAACACTTGGGCACTCGGGAAAGGGTATCTTTTCTTTGTCCCGGTGCAAGGTGTACGGCGGAGGCAAGGCAATCCGTGTTCGGACAGGCCCTACCTGGCGCTGTTCGCGTGCACCACCGTGGCGCGAATTTGTATGCTTTCGCGCTGCTTTTCTATGACGTCGTAAATGCTTCGAGAGCCTCTGGCGACATTTCCGCCTCGTCTGCATTCGCGAATTTCTCGTGAAAGCTGTTGCAGACGGTTCAAGTAAATTGACAAATATATTGTTTGGTGCCGACGTAATTATTGATTCTACTTTCCCCCTGCCATCCACCAAAAAAGGTGACTTGCAGGGTATCATGTAGATGTACTGTTTCGCCGATGGTAGAATCTGACTTCTGCAGGAGCCGATTATTTAAAATCTTGGATACGATTTTGCGTCTCAGCTACCGAAGCTATTATGCTGTTGGCCCCCACAGGATTACTATAGTTACCTATGTTCTTTAATTAGCAAAACGAAATACTTGATGTACACACTGATGGCTGTGTTAATTAAAATAAACCTGATACACAATCAAGGATGAATGACTATTAATCCATTAACCCTACAACATTTTTCACGCTAGTAGGAAAATGAAGAATGCCATCGTCAAAGGACATTAAAATCAGAAACACGTTATAATGCGAATATTGAAGTGATGAGCGCAATCCGAAGCGTTCCGTAGTCCGCTACCCGTATTCATCCCATCGCCACGAATCCTGCCCTAATGCCTCTCTTTCCCTTGCTCAACTGACTCCCCCAACCCCCTTCTATTCAAATCCCCCTTTCACACTGCAGCCCCGTCCAATCTCCTCCACCGACCTTCACCCCAGTTTCCCCGTCCCACGTTGCCACCTGTCGGTTAGGCTGTCACGGACCCCTCGTTGTTTAGGTCAGGAATTTATTGTTGAAAAGTGCCTCCATAGAAATTTACTTTTTCTTACGCGTGCCCTGATATCCCTTGCTCGAGGCAGAGGGCGACACCTAGTGGCGACGGTCGCCAACTCAAATCTCGTTCGAGCTCCTTATAGCGACTCGAAATAAAAAGTGACCGATTAGACCAGGGGTTCCCAGCCTTTTCCATGTGGCGAGCATTAAGTTGTATTCTACATCTACATCTACATATTACCCTGCAAGTCACCTTGACGGTGGATGGCAGGGGGTGCCGCGCACCAAGTTCCTAACTAATTATTATTCACTGTTATCTATTGTGGTCACGTATTGTCCTAGGGAAAAAGGACTCCTTATACCTCTCCGTCCTACTATCTATTTCGCGAATCTTGTCGTCATTATCCCTCCGTCCGATATACGTTGGTTGTCGAATAATATCCTTCATTTCCTTTACGCAATTCTGGGATATCAAGCGAGCACCACTTTACAGTAATACCCCGTTTATCGCTACTCCGTACAACGCTGATTCGTTACAACGCTCTTTGTTCTCGAACCAATTTTAACTTTCTCCATTACGTTTTTGTGGGTGCTGTAATTCAAGAACTAATAAACGAATCATCACCAAATTTCACATTTAACATTTTATTATAGGGACCAAAGCTGAGTAGTTATTGGCTAAAATCGGTCTACGGAAAGTGAAGGTTTACTCATATCATTTGTCATTTTTTTCATTTTTCTCAAATATTTCTTTTAAGGCTTCATTTATAAAAAATATTTATTATTACAAAAGTTGTAGAGAATATTACTCTCTACGACTTTTGTTTGAAACAATTATTTGCTTACATATCTCTCGAAATTGGACACCTGTTGGTGATATTGGACGCTGATTATCAAGGGGAGGATGCGTGGAATGTGTGAGAGTGTGAGAAAATGACAGAAAAGCTGCTACAGCTATTGCAGGATTTCTGGTATGTAGCAGATCTGCTACATTGCGCATTTAAGGATTAATTATTTACAGTGCAGTATTAAGAGTATCGGAAAGTAGGACGGAGCGTTATCTAGGCTCGTTCTTCCCGAGGACAATACGAGATCACAATAGAAAATTTCAGCCTGCGATAGACAATCTTTAGGTAGGTTTTGGTGCATTGCATCCCCTGCCACCCACCAATTAGGTGATTTGCAGGGTAACACGTAGATGTAGAAGAAGAGCGGCTATACTAATATTTCGAAAATAGGTAATAAATTACGATTTTAGGAACGTGACTCTGTAAGTGCTATACTAAAATGACCCAGCATAACGCTGATTCAGTTAGCGCTCTCGTTTTCAGAAACGCATCCCCAGCGTTAAACCGGGTGTGAGTACTTTCACAAAAATAATAATGATCATAAGTGCTAAAATCAAACCGTCAATGTAGAGTTCTTATATACGTTTAGAAAGAAAGCAACTGATAATATTAAATTAATGATGTTAGTAAACGCGATTTAAGCATCGCAGAAGTGCACAACCAGGCTGCCGAAGAGAGCACAATTAAACTGTCAAGGAGCACCAGGTTGGGAACCCCTGGATTAGACCATTCTTAGATATCCACTTTTTCCTATACCGCGACTCACAAGATTGGTGGATTGCAAAGAGTGAGACAGCAGGTTTACGACGCATCGATGTTGAAGTCATCCCATTGGTATTCCAAATGCAATTTTCGTCGACAAAAAACGCTCGATGAACTCGTTCTCAACTACATCTACACCTACACGATACCCTGCAAGTCACCTTTTTGGTGGATGGCAGGGGGTACAGTGCACCAAGGAGACCTTTGGTGCAATGCACCCCCTGCCATCCACCAAAAGGGTGATCCTCCGCAGCTGAACCTAGATCCACTAAATTTGTTTAATGTTTAGCCCTCGTGTATACAGCCCTAGCTTAAAATTTTTGCTTCTCCAAGATGCTGGATGAAGGGGGTATTGCCCAAACAGGCAAACGGACGGACGGACAGGCAGACAAACCGAATACATCAGCGATTAAAAAAAGCGCTAAAACATTTTTCTCTCATTTTTTTAATGTTTTCGATAATCTATTTCCGGAGAGATTTAACGCATATTTAAAAAATCAGCAGTTGGCGAAACAATGTGTATTCTTTTAGACAGCATTTAATTCAAGCCCCGAGTTTTATCACGAGTATAAATATATTTTTATTTTTCAACAATGTTTTCGACTGCTGGATTTTATTATTACAAATATACAATGTAATTGGGCTCTACACCCCGATGGAAAGATTAACATAACAATAAGAAATATATTAAAGATAAAAAGTATGCAAAAATATTAGATAACTCATGGGGACAATATACAATCACAAAAGGGCTACTGTGTGCTCTATTAGCCCGCTGAGTTGAGTTTTCAAGATTAAAGGTTATTTATACATTTTAAGCAGAGTTAAAAATATTAAGATTATTTACTAGATGCGCGCTATCGATGGGAAAATACGGTATATGTAGCAGGTTTTATGATTATTTTTAGAAAATAAGTATAATAGGCCTTCATTTGTAAATACAAAAATATACAATGATTTGGGAAATGAATAAAACACTTGTATTCTATACTTTTAACGCTTCTTTAATATAATATAAGTATATACTAAGCTATGTTCCCAAATTCGGAAAATTCCAAAATTCAAAAATTCGGAAAATCCCAAAATCCGGCATAGTTATGGTCCCAAGCTTACCGGATACGGTGTCCTATACTGTATTTTTTAAATAAACGAATTTAATAAATGTTACTGTTTATGCGCTAATATGTATGAATCAAATGCCCACTGCTGAAGGCTATTTGAGAAGAAAAGAAAATAACCAATTTGTTCACTAATCTATGCTCAAGCCAAGTTTCGTAACAATCGTCTCCATGGCATCAATCCGATAAAATACGATTTAAAACGCTAAAAGTTTTAGTAGAAATCAAGAAAATACGGTCAATTTTCAAAATTCGGCGATAACATTAGACTACATTCTTCTCCCCTTAGAGCAGTACAAACCTCGCTTCGATATCACAATTTAAAGATATTTTTAAGTATTACAGAATACATCTCTTGAGACTTCCTTTGTAAAACAAATAGGGAAAAAACGTTCCTGGAATCAAACTCGGGACTTCAATCTTCGCCAAATAAAATATAGCTCGAAGGTGGGCCCTGGCAGCACGAGCCTCATACCAAGTCTCATGAAAATCGGTCCATTGATGCAAAAGTTGTTAGTGGGGGACACACGCACATACACACAGACAGGACTATTTCATAAGGCTATGTTTCCTTTGGAAACCAGCCTAAAAACAACAAAGGCGATTGCATAGTATCATGATCTCGGTAAGATTCGAACCTGCACTCCTAAAATTGCGAGGCATACTCTCTAACTACTCCAATACGAAGCCTGGCAAATCTTACACACCGTTCTATTCTACCATTAATATATTTACTCGTAACAGGTCCTTCTTGTGAATTGTTGTTTTTAGTTCGGCAATTTTTACATATACGTTCTCCATAGCGAAAGGTATGGCGAAGGAAACCGAATCGATAATACCGAACAAATTTGTGTGAATGATATCTGCTCAGTAGTTTGTAGTAAAATTAGAATTTTTGCCGATGATACCGTTCTAAATGAAGAAATAAAAAACCAGGAGGGCCATCAGTCGCTGCGTGAAGACATAACAGCCATTTCAACGTGGTGCAAAGAATGGCAAATTGAAATTATTTACACTAAATGTGCCGCAGTTACGTTCTGGAAAAGTATCAAATAGATGGAATAAATATTCAAGCAGCCGAGTACGTAAAATATTCAGGAGTAATCATTTATCGAGGTCTTTCGTTGGACATGCACATTCGTCGAGTTATAGGCGCGGCCAACAAGAACCTGACTTTCATAGGTAGAATAGTACGGAACACTACAGAAAAAGTACGCGAAACATGTTACTTATCACTGGTTAGACCACAAGTGGAATACGCCTCATGCATATGGGACCCGTACGAGAAGGGACATATTATTCAATTAGAAAGATTGCAGCGCAGAGCAGCCAGATTCGTAAAACAAAAGTACGAACATAAGGAAAGCGTCACTTCATTATTGAGGGATTTCAACTGGGTACCACTAGAGGATCGTAGATTGAACTCAAGATTGCGGCTTCTGGAGAAATATAGATCGAAATGTCTAAAAGAGGAGGTTGTAGGAATAATTGAAGCACCAACGTATATAGGTAGAAACGGCCGTGACGATAAGATACGTGAGATCGATTGTAGGACGGAGCGTTATCTAGGCTCGTTCTTTCCAAGGACAATAATAGATCACAATAGAAAATTTCAACCTGCGAGAGACAATTATTAGGCAGGTTTTGGTGCATTGCATCCCCTGCCACCCACCAATTAGGTGAAATGTAGGGTAACATGTAGATGTAAATGAATACCTAAGTCCAGAGGAAATTCCTTCTTGAGTACTAAAAGAATTAGCCTAATATGCGTCTCCGAGTCATGCCCAATAGAATCGCATCACTGCTGCGTTATTAATTATTGAAGTTGAAAAACTGCTTATTCTTTAAGAAAATGGTGTTTAAGAATATAGAGACAATTTATAAAGTGAATTAGAATTACTAATATAGTTACCGTGTGAATATTTTTAGTTTCTCTAATATTAAATAATTTTCCCGAAATTTTAAGTTTTACCAGATTCCGATGAAAAGAGGGCAAATGACTTAAAAAAGAAGACACATTTTCTATTGAAGCAAATTTTATAAAGGACTAGCTGAAAGTACCCGACAATGCCAGGGCTACGCCAGACGTCTTCGGCGAATAAAATTGTGTCATATGGTAACAATCATTTCAACATTTGCGCATTTTTTCATGTTCATAAAAACAATACTACACTTTGATCTTAGCCATAAGGCCGAGAAGAAAAACAATACTTTCCCCTATACTACATATGGAGAAAGTAAAAATCCTATCACATACAGACAGACAGACCGACGGACCGACAGACAGACATCATCGCGAAAATAGTCAAAACGTGTTCAGGGGACCTCAAAACGTGTATTTTCGTTGAAATCTCGAATTCGAATTTTTTCATGAAAACAATACTTTCTCTATACTACGTATATGGAGAAAGTAAAAACTAATTCTGAGATATCTCTGATACCTTTGAATTGGGCCGGGAGGGTCCATGGAGGTCCGAAGGGAACGGGAGCATATGTGAGAGTAATAGGATTTCGAGTTCAACAATGCAATCGGTAGGCAAGGCGACTTCTTAAAAAACAATAAATTTTGTCAAAATATGATATTAAAACGTTAAATTCGAGGGATTCCGAATCGAAGGCGATAAAAGACGATAATAATAAGAAACTATTGTCACTTTTCTTTAATGCAGTCCTAGTCTGGAGATCGAAGGTCAAATATGTGAATTTTACCAATCAAAAGAAAATAAGCTTGCAGGTCGAAATATCGATTTCTCCATGTTATCTTATGGGGAATGGAAATCATTCTCAGGAACCGAACCCGGATCGATTTTGGACATTTTTTTGTATATTAGATATTATGGCATATTAACTTTTTTAATTCTATAAGTCATAGGGAGAGAGGACATGATTTTTGTATTATGTATTTAATGATTATATTTAATAAATGCCCACGCAAGAAAACCACGCAACTAAAATGAAGCAAATTTTACTTAACAAAGGAAAATTTTAAGTACAGTTTCGATTAGTTTACATGTTATTTTAATGTAAAAGCATTATTGTACGACCTTCTTCATTGTTGAAGAAATTTAAATGAGCATTTAGTAATTTTTTTAAAAATTATGATAGTCATGTACCACGATGTCCATTTTCGCAAATTGTAGTTACGTGGTTTTCCTGTTTAGGTGACGATCAATTCTTTGCAGAGACTCATGATTACTCGAAATTTAAAATTACTGATGCCGAGTAGTTTTTTAAACAACTTTCTTGGGTATTTAATATATCCTTTATGGTAAGGTTTTAAGTGCCCGCCGTAGATCTCACGGCTGGCTTTAATTTGTGTATTTCAATAGTACTCGTTTGTATTCTAGGAAAATCGAAAAACTGATGATGGTCAGACAACTTTCTAATAAAAATCATTTAACCGTAAAAATTATTTCACCAAAGAACAAGAACTCATCTCGTCTGCTGCCGTACAAGTCAATGTTTCGCCAACGACTGCATACGGTCGACCAGAGCTTAAGCGCAGATGTCTAAATGCCAGAAAATTAATTAAGGGGATCTGTGTATGTTTGTGTTATGAGTGAGAGAATCGAGACGTTGAGCAGAGAACGATAAGAATTCTCATATACAAGGGTTCTGATTGTTTTCCGCTTGAAGAATAACACAGCAATGCACTCGTAAGATCATCTAATTTTAATCTTACTTATAACCAGCGCCGTCCCTACCCTAGTAGAGTAGGGCGAACCGGGGCGGTCGCCCCAGGCCCCGCACTAAGCAGCAGGATGAAGATAGCTGCTAAGCGTGGACGACACTCACGGTGGCTCGAAAGCTACCTTTATCTCATGATTCAATCTACTAAAAGTATCCTATGTTTATCCTTCCAAAGCTTCTATTAAACAACTTTTGCTTACTGAGCAAGCGTAAACAGATTTCCTTTATTTAACACCCAGCTTATGACGAGTGTTTAGCGGTTCTTGCAAAAAGGCGGGAGATTGGGACATGTTTGTGTAGCACGTATAGTGTTTTGCTCGGTTTTTACCTCGGACTTCTTACCTTCCGAGTTCAGTCTTCAGCCGTTAGTCGGTCGTGTGAATGTGATCTGTGTGTATCTGTATATGTGTATATCTTGTTTCTACACTGACAACGCGTTTAGAACAAATGAAAGAGCACGCAGATAATTTCGCTTTCCTATATGATTTTTAAAAACTTGGAGAATTAAGATAAGACGAAATGAAAAAAACAGTGTATAAATTTGGACAACATATTGAGTGACAACGATTCACACGATATCGATAATACAGACCTTTTCTCAGAACTGTGTGTGCTTCGACACTTGATCCCCCAAGGAACGAAAAGTGCATTTGAAATCCTTAAGTTTCTGAAGTCTTTAAATCAGTGGTGAGGAATCTGCGGCCCTCGAGAACGTTTTATGCGGCCAGCGAAGCTATGGCTAAAGAGAGATTTAACACAAACTAACATCGTATAGTACATTCAAATTACAACAATGGAACACTTGATATTGAAATGCTAACCCTAAATACCTAATTTTGACGTGATTTTCACTGACATGATAACTCAGACTCTTCAGTTAACGTCCGATTTATAGTCTAATCTGGCACGCCGAAACATTGACGACTCGCAATGTGGCCCGCATAGGAATCCGCAACCGCCAATGCGGCCCGCCACGTAGAATTGGTTGCTCACCGCTGCCTTAAATGGTTCCTTTCCGAATACAGAGGTAGCATATATGTTTTGTTAACAATTTCGCTCACAGTGGCATCAGCGGAGCGAAGTTTTTCCAAACTTAAAACAATAAAAATATATAGAACAGCAATATCTCAAGGGAGATTGAGTGGATTGGCTATGCTGTCTCTCTCGAGAGAGAGAGAAATTGCCTCAGATTTGGATTACAATAATCCGGTGGCAGAGTTTGCTGCGAGAAAGTCGAGGAAGTTGAATTTTTAAAAGTAGACAGAGTGCGAGTTTTAATTCTACTTTAGTATTAAGTTGACCTCACTTATTGTATGTTGCCATTCATTTGAGATTTATGTACGTTTACATTCATACCCAAATTGCAGGTATATATGCAGTTTTCCAGAGACATTTGTGACAGAATAATGAGCATAGATCATCATGAATCGGGCGTAAATGATCAAATTATTGTTGGTTTTCCGAACGAAGGAATTGTTTTGTTCTTGAATTCCAGAAGCGATTTCTCATTTAAAAAATCTGATGTGGCCACCACATGACTTTCTCCATATCTGTAGTACTTCTAAAAATTCCAAATATGTTACATAATAATAAATATTTTAAGAAACTGCGAGAAAATTTTAGACTTTACAAAGAACAGAAATAGACTCAAATCATAGCCTTCTAATATTGGATATAGCCACAAAGCTCTAACAATTAAGAAAAGAAAAAGGAGCGTTACTAAGACGTAACTGTCAATTGTTAACAATAGTCGGTAGGTGGCGTGGTGGTGGCAGCTAAAAATATAAGATATCTCTTAAACAGTGCATTATATGGGAAAATGTTTCAAACAAAGATTGTAGAAAATTAAATTTCCAACAACTTTTATTCCGACATATTTTCACATTTATCAAATACTAAAGCGAATATTTCAAAATAACGGATAAGTGACAAGAGTAAACACTCATTGCCGGTTGATCGATTTTAACCAAAAACTAATCAGTTCTTCTGACTTTTACAAAAATGTTAAATATAAAATTCCGTGTTGGCCTGATTAATAGTTATTGAGTTAGAACACCCACAAAAAGCTATCACATACGTTGAAATCTCGGTCAATTTTTTTCATGAATACATACTTTCCCCTATACTACGCATAGGGAGAAAGTAAATAATCAACTTCGAGATTTCAACTGAAATACAAGTTTTGAGGTCCCCTGAACACGTTTTGAGCATTTTCTCGATGATGTCTGCGTGTGTGAGATAGCTTTTTGTGGGTGCTCTAACTGAAAAAATATTTATCAGGTCAAGTTGAAATTTTACATTTAACATTTTTATGAAATTCACAAGAACTGATTAGTTTTTGGTAAAAATTGGTCAATCGGAAGTGGGTGTTTACTCTTGTTACTTATCCGTTATTTTGATATATTTGCATTAATATTTGATAAATGTAAAAATGTATTTGAATAAAAGTTGTAGGAAATTTAATATTTTAGAAACTTTGTTTAAGAGATATCTGATATTCTTAGCTGCCACCACCACGCTACCTACTGACTATTGTTAACAATTGACGCTTAGTTACGTCTTAGTAACGCTCCAATTTCTTTTCTTAATAGTTGGAGTTTTGTGGCTATATCCAATATTAGAAATCTATGGTTTGAGTTTATTTCTGTTCTTTGTCAAGTCTAAAATTTTCACGCAGTTTCTTAAAATATTTATTTTTATGTAACCTATTTGGAATTTTTAGAAATATTAGAGATATGGAGAAAGTCATGTGGTGGCCACATCAGATTATTTACAATAATTTATAGTGTGCGAATTATACCTTGATATTTTAGGGGCCTCGCACCACCCTAGGGATGGCCCTGCTTATAACACACACCTAGAGCTATTTTTTCACGTTACGCACTTGTTACATAGGCGAGGGGCTCTGGTGGAGTATCTAACCAGCATTCCCGAAGGACGGCCCTGATTGCAAATATACAAACGCAACAAAATTAGCCACTCTTCGCCGCTGTCATTTAGATTTACATTGACTCTCGTGCCGCTAATATCACTATGTCCAAGACTATCAATGACAGTTTAAATTTTAATTTTAGAACCACTATTCCTATATTTTATCGATTAAATCCTTTTATTTACCATGTAAACTAAAAAGGAGACATTTTAGCCAAAAGCGGAAAAAAGATATCAGACCCGGACATTTGTCCTACAAAAGAGGACTTGTCCGGTTAAAAGAGGGCGTCTATATAGTAACTTCATGCCAGAATCAGCGTGAAATTTACTACGATTGAGCGTCGTAATTTCACCTAGATGACAAATTCACCATAATCACAACAAATTCCAGAGGTGGACTCCGCGATCAGCTTGGGCGTGAAAAAATCGCTCCTGCGCCCAAATGTTCCGAGCGTTCCATGTCCGAGTTCACCAATTATTTCGGTCTCTAGATTCCCTCGTTGCAAAACCCTTCAAAGCCAACGTATTAAGCAATTACATAGTGGAAATTGATCGGAGTTTGGAGTTACGCAATATATTCAAGATTTTTATTGTTTTAGAGGTTATATTACAGCGAGTAGACATTTAGATCACAGTATAATTGAAATGTGATTTTTATTTAGTATTTATTCGGATAATACCTTCAGGAAGGTGACAACGAGAATTTTAAAGTAATATGTGATTTTCAGGCAGTATTTTAACGTAAGTAAATATTGCCAGACCTGATCGAGTGATATGACTCAGAAACAGTAATCTCACGCCAACTCAGGGGTTACGTTCCTAACTTAATCCACGGTTGACAAAAACGCGGTAGGTGAGGTCCAGGGTCAATGGGAGATTGAGGGTTAGGGGGAGTGATGCCCGAAAGGCAGTCCAGGAATTTACTTCGGGAGGGGAGAGAGGGGAGGAGAGGAGGGGGAGAGGGGCGAGGGAAGAGGGGAGGGGGAGAGGGGAGGGGGAGGGGAGGGAAGGGGGCAGATGGCAAATAATAAATAAAAGGTATCTATTCATAAGGAGATGATTATCCTCTTATTTTTCTTAGATAGTTTCAACTCCACGTGCTTCATGATCACAGTTAAGCTGTGATTGTAGGACGGAAAGTTACAGAGGCTCATTTTGCGGAGAAAAATACGAGACCATAACAGTAAAGACAAATCTGTGAGTAATAACCCTTAGGTAGGCCTCGGTGCAATGCACCCCCTGCCACCCACCGGATACATGTACATCTACATATTACCCTGCAAGTCACCTTGACGGTGGATGGCAGGGGGTGCAGCGCACCAAGTTCATAACTAATTATTATTCACTTATCTATTGTGGTCACGTATTGTCCTAGGGAAAAAGGACTTCTTATACCTCTCCGTCCTACTATCTATTTCGCGAATCTTGTCCTCATTATCCCTCCGTCCGATATACGTTGGGTGTCGAATAATATCCTTCATTTCATTTACAAATATCTCCGACCTATATTTATCTAGAAGTTTAAGTCTCGCCTGTAATCTGATTTATTTCTAGCTGCCATTCCTTGCACCAAACAGATAGCGCATCCAGATCATCCTGAAGCTGACGATGGTCGCTAGGACCACTTATTTCTCTATAAACTACGGTGTCATCCGCAAAAAGCCTGATATTACTTTTCACAACTGAGCTGATGTCGTTTATATAAAGCAAGAAAAGCATAGGTCCGATCACACTACCATGCGGCACTCCAGAGACTACATCTGCCACACTCGAGGACTTACCATCGATGACTACTTTTTGTTTTCTATTCCAAAGGAAAGCGCGAACCCAGTTAATGACTTTAACATTAACGCCAAGATTTCCCAATTTTAATAACAACTTACGATGGGGAACCTTGTCAAAAGCTTTTCTAAAATCATGGAACACTGCATCGACCTGCTTATTATTTTCGCCGCATGATAAAACATCATTCACAAACAGACCGAATTGGGTGTCACAGGATCTACCTTTTCTGAAGCCATGTTGACAGCTGACTAAGAGCGATCTACTCTCGAGATAACGCATTGTGTTGCTAACAATAATGTGCTACAAAATCTTACATGATAATGATGTTAGAGAAATCGGCCTATAATTTTCGGGGTTTTCTTTGTCACCTCCCTTATGAATGGGTGTGACGTGTGCTAGTCTCCAATCATCAGGAACCTCACAGAGGGTAAGGGATTTCTCGAATACTATCCGAAGGAAGGGAGCTATTTCTTCTGCTAGTTCTTTTAATACACGCGCGGGAAATCCTTCTGGTTCTGGGTTTTTGTTGGGCTTTATCGCACCAATAGATAGGTGAATTGCAGGGTAACATGTAGATGTAGATGAGAAAACCCACCTCCAAATTCAAAGACTTTGGTAAAACCAACGCTTCCATAAAATTCCTCCAACCTCCCGAATAACACATGGTCTTGTAAAGACAAGTTAGTTAGTCAGTTAGTTCTTCACTAACACAAATTAGTAGAAACGGCGAAAGGGACCGAATTATATTTCCGGCTTTGATAGGTTTCCCGCCTATGGCAGGATAAAATAATATATGTACGTTTTGCACATAATTGACTATATCATTAACAAAAATGTTAAATAATAATGGTCCCAAATGGGAGCCCTGGGGGACTCCTGATGTCACATCAAATGTATATGAAAAGAAGGATTTAACTGTAACATACTGCTGTCTACCAACTAAATAACTACGTAGCCAAGACAACATAGTACCTCTGATGCCTACAGATTCTAATTTATTAATCAGTAAACCATGGTCCACTGTAACAAAAGCCTTACTAAAGTCTGTATAAACAGCGTCAACTTGCAAATTATTGTTTATGTCACTATAAATATTTTCTTCATAAACTAATAAATTGGTGACAGTAGAACGATTTGCCATAAACCCATGTTGTTGATCAATGATAATATTTTTTAAAAGAGAAGTTAGCATATCGAAAACTAAGCTTTCGAACAATTTAGAGAGACATGATTGAATAGACACAGGTCGATAATTAGTAATATCAGATTTCTTGCCTTTTTTATAAATTGGAACAACGTGACTTATTTTCCATTGGCTTGGAAATTCACCCGAGGAAAGTGACATATTAAAAAGTATGAGTAGTGGAAAAATTAATACACTGGAGCATTCTTTAATCAAAAGTGGGGGAATGTTGTCAGGATCTGGACCTTTTTTAATATCGACAGATTTTAACTTTTTCAAAATGTCATCAGATGTCACCTTGCATATACGTATATGTGTAGTATTGTCCTCTTTAAAGTTCAAATCATTATTCATATCTGAGTTTGAGCTGTAAACACAACTAAAGTACTTGGCAAAAAGATTTGCTATAGCTTGTCCATCTTGAGCTATCTCAGATTCTATATGCATGTGATTAGGAAGTACGTTGTCTTTCCTCAAAGAATTAACATGATTCCAAAAAGGTTTGATGTTGGAATGCAGTAGGGACTCAATATTATCAATATGGTCCTGATAACAATGCTTAGACAGATCTTTACATCTGGCTCGTAGCAAGGAAAAAGTCTTATAATCAGAAACGGAATTAGACAATTTGAACTTCCTATGGGCTTGTTTCTTCTCATATATTAATGACCGCAGTTCAGAATTGAACCAGTTTGGAAAGGACTTATTTTTAAATTTAAATTTAGGAACATATCTTTCAATTGCACAACCCAATATATCATAAAAGTAATTCACAGCGCTATTTATGTCCAGTTTAATTAGCACATTCCAGTCGATAAGAGATAGATAGTAGGACATACCACTATAGTCTCCTTTGGGAAAATTATATGATACTGAGTCATATTTGATGAAGTCAGAGTTGGTTTTGATCATAAGATCGCAGTCGAGGGGTGGATGATGAGGATCAGCTACAATGAGAGACTCGCAGGCCTCACTGACTGAAACTTGCTGAATGTTGGTGAGCACAAGATTCAGGCATTTGCCATGTATGTTGAGCACATTGTTACACTGAGATAAATTTAGGTAACTGACAGTGTTCGCCAATGGTCTACTGTGGTCATTCACTGTGTTGAGCTCTATCTCAGTGTTGTACCAAGAAAGACAAGATAAATTATAGTCGCCACAAATAATAAAGTAAGCACCAGGATATAGCAGATAGATTCGTTCAAGTTCTAAACAATGATCCTCATAAACCTTGGGAGAACTACCTGGGGGAATATACACACAAACCAAAATTACAAATAATTTAGAGCACTTTACAGCTACAACGATGTGTTCAATATTAGTGTGCTCAACTTCAATTTCAAAGGAGTTAAATTTATTATTCACTGCAATCAATACCCCTCCACCCAGTTGTTTATCACTAGTAGCAATAGATCTGTCAGTCCTATAAACATTATATGTAGGAGTTAGTCCAAGTTCGTTAGTGCCAATTGCATCACACAGCCAAGTTATTAAAACATAACGCTGGTATTAATTGGAAAAATTAAATGCTTCAAAATTTAGAATGATCTAAAAATTAACAATTATAAATCTACTCTAAGTACCGGCCTATATGATACATTTAAAAAGTTTTAATAAAAAATTGCGTTTTATGAATTTAATCTATTACTATATCTATATTTATACTTTTGCACCTAAGTATATGCCTTCAATTGCATACAGGTCTCCAACCATGTATTGTATTTCTGCGAAGCCTTATTATTAGACATTTATTATGCGTTCTTTGCAAGAAGTGAACGCATATATGGGAGGTTGTTTCCGTCAGTCCGTCCGCATGTTTAAACTTGGTAACCGCTGGACGTATTTTGATGAAATTTGGTATTGGGGAGTTTTGTTAACATTCGTCCACCGATTTCAATTGTGATTAAAATCGGACAATAATTAAGACAACTTTACATGGAGATCTGCATGTAGTTTACAACGTACCTGTTGTAACTCGAGAACCACAGGACGTATTTTGATGAAATTTGGTATTGGGGAATTTTACTAAAATTTGTCGATCTCAAAGAACGCATTTGGAAACTCTGTGTACTCCGACATGGAGTACACCGTTCCATATTTGTTTATACATCCATTAACTATGTATATCCAAAAAGTTTTTAAAGTGGTTTTTAAACACACGATTCCTGAACGCTACATGCGATATACGTATACTAATCGAGTTTTCTGTGAGATTGATACATGGATTTTATCAGGGGATGACTTTTTCCCCGCCTTTTGCTGGTTCTAAATGTAGTGCATACCAAAACGCGTCATTTTCGATAAAAACTCAATTTTTCTCCGCGTCTAGCAATTTTCGCCTTTCCGAGAGACATTCATATAGAAAACGGTACCAGGAGCATTAGTTTTAGGTAAATTTCGAAATATTTTCGTCTAATACAGGTACCGCCCTGGCACGTTTTATTGTACCAGTAAAAATAGTGAATTAGCGACGGCCGCGCGGAGAACCGCGGCTATTCTTGACTGGATATCGCGATTGGTAAAACGGTGTACAATCTATTAATCGCGGATACTCAAAACCGCGGTTTAAAAACGTAGTTTTCCTCTTGTATTCCAGTAAAACCCTCATAAATATTATTACGGCCATTTTCTCAATATTGGCGCATAATATGAAAAAATACGTAAATTGCAAGAAATATTTACTTTGTTTCACTGCATATACAAAAATATGATCTCATTTCTGAGTAAAAGAAAGAAGTTGGAGAATACTTGTACTTTATGTTGACTGTATTAGGATAATACACACCAAAATTTAAGAATACATCGTTTTTCGCAATGTTAGATTTATTTCATGCCGTAATGTGCTTTATCTTGGCGTATGGTGGGTGTTGAGCTATTCAGGTTGGAGTATATCCAAAAATAAATCATCGAACTCCCTTTATTGCATGAATTCAATCTATGATCAAGGTAGCATTTTACCCAACAGTATCATGGTTATAGGAGTTATCTTGTTTACAACTCCCCAACATAATTAATTATCATCCGACGAGCGGAAAAATCGATGATTTCTTCCAAACCATCCTCTTGAGTATCCACCGTGTGTTATTGTGTCATTTAAGCCACTGCAGTTCCTTAATAGACATAGCTTTTTTATCTGAGATGCCACGAACACGCCTCCTCCCATTTCTTCATGTATCTGTAGCGAACTGATTCCCGAGGGAGTCATATCTGTATCGAAATTTCACCCGTCGTTTCTGAGGATACATTATTACTCGTGAAATCCCATCTTAATTGCCGTTGCGCAATTAGATTTTTATCCTGTTCTGATATGACGCAATATACCACTCTGTTTTCCCAACGGAGCGGGCTTATCAGAAGACGGATGGCGCAGTTTGGGCTTTGAATTTTACTTCTCTTGAAAATAACAAATGCTCTAAAATATAGCGATAACGAAGTATTTGGAGACGAAAACTTTCCCAACTACTGAAAAGTTGAAAGTCCATCAGTTTTCAGAATTGACTTAAGACGAAATCACGACATGGTCATTTTAACAAAATATGATTTCTTTCCATCGAATCGATATTTAATTAAGCATTCCTTATCATAGGCGACCCATTGTAGATCAAATTTAATGCTATAGAAGAAATGATAATAATATAATAATAGAAGGGACATTTTTTATGATTAGGGAAGTTCTTTATTGGAGATTCTTTTTGACCGACTACATTACTAAATTAAATGATAAAGATACATGGAGTAAACTAAGATATGACTGGATGGTGATGTACTTATGATTGTGCACGTTACGCCAAGTTTAAATTTTCCGTTTAGTTTTAGCATTCACTGGTTTAATGTCTCTCAAGAAATAAAAGTGGGAGGACAATATCCTTCATAAGTATAGGGTGGTCTGTTAATACTGCGTGCTCTTCCCAACCGTCTTACAAGCATTCAAAAATGTTTTTTAAAATTTCACAATCTCAAGTTATGCTGTATTAACGTTATAAAGATGATCTTCATACTGCCGAAGTAGATTTGAATTCGAAAATTGTCTTAGTATCAACCTAATGTGCAACTTATTCTAGGTAAAATGACGTGACTCAAGTATGCATTTTTATTCTGTAGATGAATTTCCAACATGAGACTGCTTAATTATTGTGGTCTTTTCATTAAGAAATGCGAAGGCTCCAGCGATTCTCGGTAGAGAATGCGTAATTGATCAAGGAAGTTATAGCTTCTGATATGTGCGCCTGACGACACCAACATACGACTCGCATTTTTCCTTGTTTCCGTGGCATTAATAGTATATGATTAATTAATTGTTATTTCACAGTTCCAACTTTAGACATCCCCTCGGAACAGAAGGCGAAATTAATTAATTAAATCATACAAAAGCTTCTCTATATCATATATGGCTATTTTACTCGGCACGCGTAGGCTTGTATTTTCCGTATAAAATATGAAATTTCTTAGAGGAGTGAATTTGCGGCGCGCGAAATAAATTCCGATTATTCACATTAGGTTCCTGGCACGCGACACGAAAATCGTTTACCATCCCTGCTCTATGCGATAGTTTTTCCAAATTGAATTTATCAAGATGACCGGGAAAAAAATAAAAATCAGGCAGCACTGAAAAGAATATCCACACGTCACTATTTTTGGAATATGCAAGCGATTTCAAGGAATTCATCGCATTGCATGCATGTATTTAGTTCGTGATGCTGAATGAAGCTAAGAAGCGTGAGCTGAAATGGAACGTGCATAAGCGACAGAAACTACAAACAATATTAGCTGACGAATTTCAGGGTAAGACGTAGTAGGTTAACTGTTTGGAAGAGCCATTGCAAATGAGATATATCGAAAGAACAAACTATTCTCTCCTCAAAATGAATAATGGGATGGCGTAGCGGTTAGGACGCTGGCTGCTACTCGTCCGCTGCTCGAAAGGGCAGCGGGTACGAATCCTGCGAAAGTAGGATTTTTCCAAGGTCGCCCTATTTGTGGGGTTTGAGGAGACCGCGCAAAGTCAGCGTTCCGTTCTTCGTAAGGGACGTTAAGCCGTTGGTCCCCTTGGTGCTAATGCCAGCACCGGGTTTCCCTCCTCCCTTGTGATTGTGTTCGGTGTGGAAGGAGGTTGATTAGCCAAAAATACGTGCGCACCCACGCACTCATTCAAGCACGCACTCACGCACGCACACTCAAAATCAATATCACGCTTTTTAGGATGGTGAGATAGTTTCGAGCAATGGTGGATACAAAGGGAGGGGGTAATTACCCCCTTCCAAAGGGAGAATGATAACAATAATAATAAAAGCCTTTGATAAGTACTCTTACTTAGTAATCATTTAGAAATGTACATCGTCGTATAACATACACTGTATATTTTTTATAATGTGGTGTTATTATTTCATTTAAATGCGTATATGTAAATTATTGCTTTTTTACCCTCCTTCCCCTTAGCTGTTCACCTAGATCAGTCACTGATCTCAAGCAGATACAGTGATATTTATTAAAGATCGCCTTTTTTACTTTAGCGCTACGATCAAAATTTAGCCTTTATAAATGCATTAAACATTTCGAGATAAATTCAGTCTTTCATGCACACACACACACACACACACACACACACACACACATATATATATATATATATATATATATATATATATATATATATATATATATATAAAACAGCTTACGGAAAAGGAAAAGTAAAATGGATATATGGATGGCAACAAGGTGTTGGGATGAGGAAACCCAGTGAACACTCACCAATCGGACGACTTCAGGTTGGCGAGGCCCCTGGGATGTCGAAGCGACACACGTAAAAGAACACTAAAACACAGAAACATCACAAACATAGAAGCTTTCGGAGTTATTCCTTCATCAGCTACAGAGAGAGAGAGAACTCTCCTCATCCCAACACCTTGTTGCCATCCATATATATATATATATATATATATATATATATATATATATATATATTTCTCGATATGAATCGGTCGAGGAACTGTATCTTACAAATTCACATATTATTTTTAGGAGAATGAGTGTAAATTACAATAAAAGAAATTGTACACGGTTTTATAAACTACGTACCATTTCCATAAATTTAAGTTACACGACACGTTTCGACGAATGATCTTCATCATCCGGCGTTGAATTCCCTGGCCGCAAGGGTCATGAGCAGAATGGGTTCAGAGAGAGAGAGAGAGGGATGGGTGAAGGAGGTCTTACAATTAGTGCAGTGGCGCCAAAAAGTTTCGGCTCGAACGTCACATTCAGTCGAAAACAGAATGGAAGAATAATTTAAGGAAACTAAAGGGTTTAGTTGTGGATCAATATTACCTGATTTGTTTTAAATGCACTTATCTACTATGGGAATAGATGAGTCAAGGCAAAATATATTGTTTATTATATATACTTATTTATAATTTTATATTTTCATTGTTACATCGTATCCTTTAATTATTAAACTCATAACGCAGGCCGAACGAAGTAAAATTTCTGGCGAGTGGCCCGTGAGTGCAAAACGTTTGATTTCCGATAGAGCAGACCAACCGGACTGCGACACGGAAAATATGCAATCAAGGCAATCATGTCATAATCAAAGAATGATGGTGAGAGGCATCGCAGAACTGTAATTAATTAGGGATCGCATCCTCCTTAAAATGGATTATGTCCTACTTCCCGGCAAACGAAATCGTTTTATAATATTTCGAGTAATATAAATTTATTTGGAATCAACTAATCCAGGAGTAATATAATCTTTCATCAATCATTTTTGTTTCCCGGTACGGAAGAAGGACGCTATTTATATTATTTGTCTGTGGGAAAAGCCTTGAGCACATTAGTTATTTCATGCTATAAAATATAGCGTAAATCCAGCTCGCTGAAGTTCAGTGGATAGGCGATACAATTTTTCACTTATCTGTTTAGACAGGTTTATATTTTAAGGCAGAAAAAGGACTTTAAAAATCAATTAACAACTTAAAAATGTATTGTGCAGAAGAAAATCCAATTACAATCTGGATTTCAATGGAGACAGAGTTTTCCACCGTTGATGTCGCACGCTAAATTACAGATGAAAAACATAAAAACCTTCTAGCTCACCCAAAGATTTGAATGCAAACTGTAAGCGCGTTAGCTCCTCAACGGATGTATACATCATATGCAAATTCCAGCCGCAAAGTAGTCGTCCTGGGCCGTAATTCACCTGTTTCTGATCCTGAAAAGAAACAAAGATCAGTGAATCACAGCCGAGGACGGTAACGGTAATGCTGAAATATGGATCTTCATTGCCTCGATCATAGATTTCTATTGCTTTTTACTTAAACTCCCCTCGAAAAACTGACTCGGATTCCATTCTATCCTCGCGCGAGTCAGCGCGCTCCGTCCTTCGGAAGGGACGTTAAGCGGTTGGCCCCCTTGGTGCTCTTCGTAAAGAGCAGGCTAATGCCGACATCGGGTTGCCCTCCTTCCTTGTGTGTGTGTTCGGTGTGGAAGGGGTAATGGCTATAACGATCCAAGAGGTTGATTAGCCAGAAATTCCATACAAACAAATCCATCTTTTTTCGATTGCTACGAAATTTAGCGGAAAATAATAAATAATTATGAGGACTAACTTTCGACTTTTTCTTTCTTAACATTGGCCCGAATTATAGTTGAAATAATCTTGACAGATGATCCAGAGGAATGGCTCTTCTTTAGATACCAACCAAAAATTGAGCAAGGCTATCAAATTAACCAAGAGACCGTTGTCCGGGAACTTTCTGTCACCGTGAAAGCGCGTGGGAAATGCGCCGATGATTGTTGGGAATCCCCAGCGGGAGCCGCCGCGGCTGCGCGCGCGCACACACACGAGCGTCGGAGGGTGAACTCTTCCATGTTAAAAACCAACGAAACGCGCAAAAGAGGCAACTTCGGCTAATTCATTATTCATGCGCATAAATCCTCGCCTCCTGTAAACAGTTCGAAATCATTCTTTTGTTCACTGCCCCACCTCTCGAATGATTTTTATCGCTTCCGCCGATAGTGAAAAACAAAATCGGCGTTTTACACGAACGACCTTGTATTTTGTCACCTTAGCTGTGATTCCTAATAATCAACTAGGACACAACGTATTTGGATCCAAATGACGCGAATAACACCAAAGGATGCCACAGGAGAGAACTAAAGTCATTGGGAACAATTTATTAAAGGCTACATTTTAATGATGATCCCACGATTGCATTCCTGGTCGAGGTGGAAAAATTTTATATCCGATAGAGAAAAAAAAGAGAAGCAGTGATACTGTAACACCGATTTTAAAACAGAAACACTTTTGGTTTCAGAATATAATTCACTCAGCACGGATATGTGGAAAATAATTTTGTGATAAAAGAACCAAGCTGTTTTGGTCGGTTAATATTACATCGAACGATTTTAGATATTCTAAAAAGTTTTTAATAAGGATCGTCATACCAACATTTTTGGCAACATGGTTTTTGAACAATAATGGTTTAAAATTATGCTCCTTAAAAAATTGCAATTTTGTTGAAAAATGTTTTTTTAAATATTCATCAGTATAATAAATGCAGAAAAAATTGAGTCACAATGAAATTCGTAATAATCAAAACAAAAATTCAGTGGAACTATTTAAATTCACACAGGTGAAAACATTAATTCCAAGACGATATTTTTTCGTCAGGATATTAAAATTGAAGTTTTTGAAAAAAAAAATCTGACTTGGCCACTACATGACTTTCTTCATACCTGTAATATTTCTAAAATTTCCAAATAGGTTAAATGATAAAAAATATTGTAAGGGACTGCGAGAAAAATTTAAAGACCGTACAAAGGACATAAATTAGCTCAAACCGTAGCCTTCTGATATTGAATATAGCCCCGAAGCTCCAAAAATTAAGAAAATTAAAAGGAGCGTAAAGTGTTTATAACAGTCGGCGGTAGATGGTGTGGTTGTGACAGCTAAAACATTTAATTTTAAAAATATCTCTTCAACAATGCATTATATGGGAAAATATTTCAAACAAAGGTTGTAGAAAATTAAATTACATACATCTTTTATTCCAGTACATTTTTGCATTTATCACATATTAAAGCAAATATTTCAAAAAACGGATAAGTGACAAGAGTAAACACCCACTTTCGGTTGACCGATATTTACCAAAAACTAATCAGTTTTTTTTACCTTTAACAGAAATATGAAGTATAAAATTTCGCATTGATCTGATTAATAGTTTTTGAGTTAGAGCACCCACAAAAATCCGGTCAGACACCAACACAGACACATGGACACACAGACACCCACAGACATCATCGAGAAAATAATCAAAACGTGTTCAGGGGACCTTAAAACATGTATTTCTGTTGAAATCCCGAATTCGATTTTTTACATGAAAACAATACTTTCTCTATACTTCTCATATGGAGAAAGTAAAAAACGAAGCAGAAAAGAAACGCGAGTTTAGAGCCATAATCATTATTATAAAGGTCGACATATTATTGCATTTTTGTTGTTTTCTGTACATATTTCTGTGAAGTTCTATGAATTAGGATAGTATACCGAAAAATACGAGCTGCATGTGATACAGTGATCCTGCAATAAGCAGACATAAACTTTCACTCAATTGTGCAATTATGAGTAATCCAATTCTGTAAAAGAACCGTTTTAAACAACTTATTTTATAATGTCAAAAGTATGCCTACCAAAATAATTACTTTTTGGGATAAAAGCGAAATGTTAATATATTAATAACCGAATTAGGTTAGAATTATCGCTTTGATTAATCAAGTATTTATTGTTTCAAAGGCATAAACTCACTAGCTACATCGGTATAAATACTCATATGAAGTTTAAATGACACAATCCCGACTTGCTTTCATACACCGCATTGAATCTTTTTTTTCTCTTTTCTGAACAAAGAATGTGATTTTCAAAACAATTTCTTCCGGCTACAAAATATATTATGAAAAAATAACTCATTCCTTTATCTAGGGCATAAAGTACAAAACTCTAATTAAATTACTTCAAATGAAAGGAACGTGAATATCTGATATTGAACGAACTGCATCGTTTGTTTATGACTTCAAACGTTACAGTGCCAATATTGTTGTTGGTAAACCCTTTCACAACAGCTTCTACTTCATCTTTAATTATATCTACCTTAGAAAGAAGACATCTCTCAGTAAATAAGTATGACTTATCACAGGAATAAATGTACGATCAACGGTAAAATAACTGAAGAGAATATAAATTGTCTCGATCAAAATTTATAAACGAATCTTGTCCTCTATGATGAATCGTCATCCTTTGCAACGCTTTAGGATCTCCAGTTCTAATCTCTGGAAGATAATCCCAGGCCATTTCGTAATTTTAATTCTCTATTGCAGTGTTTCTCAACCGAGGGTCCGCGCGTTATTTCCCTGTATGACAAAGAAGGAAAGCCAAGAAATATTGAAATAAATGAAAAAGAGGATGTGGAAGAAGATCAGCTAGGACCAAGTATTCTCGAGTCTGAAGTTAAAAGAGCAATTGATGACATGAAAAGAAGAAAGGCTGTTGGGAGTGATGATATACCCGTGGACGTTCTCAAGGTTTTGGGGTCTAAAGCAGTTAAGCAACTCACAAAATTTTTTAACCAAGTATATGATACTGGCATATGGCCTGAAGATTTTTTAGATGTTGTGATGGTACCACTGGAGAAAAAGAACAATGCAAAATGTTGTAAGGATTACAGAACTATTAGTTTAATTTCTCATACAGCTAAAGTTCTAACCAGAATAATAACCAAAAGAATCGAATGTAAAATAGAATAGTAGCTTCAAGATAATCAGTTTGGTTACAGAAGAGGAAGGGGGACTAGAGATGCTATAGGATGTATGAGGATGATGATAGAAAGAGCGCTAGAAGTCAATAAAGGTATGTATTTTTGTTTTGTAGATTGGGAGAAAGCTTTTGACCGAGTGAAATGGGATAAAATGCTGGGTATTTTAAACAAAATAGGAATAGATTGGAAAGATAAAAGACTGCTTAAAAACCTTTACTTTGATCAAAAGATTAGAGTCAGGGTTGAAGGAGAAGAAACAGAAAGTACTTCAATAGGGAGGGGAGTGAGGCAGGGTTGTCCTATTTCACCAGCGATATTTAATATTTATGCAGAAACAATAACAGAAGAAGCGTTGATGAAAGAGAAAGGATTTAAGATAGGAGGTGAAAGTATTACCACCATTAAATACGCAGATGATCAGGGCTTAATAGCAGAAGGCGAGAAAGAGCTTCAGAGGATGACAGACAGACTAGTTGAGGTTGGCCAACAATATGGAATGAAGATCAATACAGAAAAAACGAAAGTCATGGTGGTTTCAAAGGAACATAAAGAATTAAATATAATGGTAAATGGCCAAAAATTGGAACAAGTAAGTAGTTTCAAATATCTCGGCAGTATTTTAGCACAGGATGGAAGTAGTACACAGGACATCAGAAGTAGGATTGCAATGGCAAAAGCAGCATTTAACGAGAAGAAGGAGCTTCTCACAAGCAAGAAAATAAATTTAGAAACAAGGAAGAAATTAGCAAAATGCTACATATGGAGCATAGCTCTTTATGGTGCAGAGACGTGGACGGTAAGGAGAAAGGAGTAAAAATATTTAGAAAGTTTTGAGATGTGGGTATGGAGGAGAATGATGAAAGTGAAATGGACAGAGAGGAAGAGAAACGAAGAAGTATTAGAAATGGTGGAAGAAGAAAGGATGCTAATAAAAACAATCAGGAAAAGAAAAGCAAATTGGATAGGGCACATATTGAGAAGACAGTGTTTACAAAGGACGATCTTAGAAGGAAAAATTAGTGGAAGAAGAGGAAGAGGGAGAAAAAGAATAGCAATATTAGATAATATAAAGCAGGGATATACTACTTATAGAGGTATAAAAGAGGCTTCTAGGGAGAGAGAGAAATGGAGGCAGCGATTCAGTTAAAACCTGTCTTCGGACAGAAGCATGATGATGATGATAAGTTGTTTGATCCAGCACAGAGCTCTGATTAATATTTTAAAGTCTAAATACGAGACAATGAACGAAAAATACATGAACTTTTGATAGGTAGGGAATCCGCAGAAATTGTGAGACTTCGTATGGGGTCCGCGGCTCCAAAAATGGTTGAGAAACACTGTTCTATTGCATAGTTTTCCCAATTGGGAACATATCATTTATTTAACTTTCAGATTTTTTCAAAGTAAACTTGGTGACCATACTTGGTCCCTTCTGGAGATATAAAGAAAAGTTTATTTTTTGTCACCAGTGAAGTGGCACTCCCGAATAGGCTACGTGAAGAATTTGTATTTTTCTTATTTTCTTTGCCCTTAATTCCTAAATACCAAATTTGATGAACATCCGCCCAGTAGTTTCGCAGATGAAACATGCGGACGGACGGACGGACACGACCTGACCATAAGGCGTTCTTTTTTTACTTTTTGTAAATAACGCCTAATAAAGACCGAAAACATCGAGGGCACGGCCGGCGACGGCGGTGCCTTGGGTTCCCGCTCCGCGAGAGTCATTTGTTCGCGAAAGGGAGGACCGCGGCGGCCGGACATCGACGCGACTTCTGGGCGCGGACCGCTTCAGAATTGGCATTTTCCTTAAGGTCCACTCGAATCATGAAAATTATTCCTTCGGGTTTTTATATCTATAAACTCACTAAGATAAGTCGATTCGTTTTAAAAGAATAATTTATAACAATATCGCACATAGAAATTTTAACCCTATTCAAAACCAATGTCAAATTATTGCTTCGCTTTTCACAAAATAACTCTATTTAAGCTACTTTTCAATTATAATTTTGTAAATTAAATTGATCTATTCAGTAGTGAAAATCCAATAGAGCATTCGTCCTATAGCTAAAAACAAATTTAAAAAATAAGCAACGAGGGATTAAAAATTGAAAACATAAGTGCTTAAGTGCCTCCAATAGCCATAACAATGTTATGAAATCCCAGACGCACATTTCGACTACAATGCAGCCGTCTTCAGTGGTGATTCACCGGAAGCAGATTCTGAAAAAAGAACATGTATTGGGGTAATGTTTTTTCTTCATCTACATCTACATTATACCCTGAAAGTCACCTTTTTGGTGGATGGCAGGGGGTGCAGTGCACCAAGGGTCCATAGTTTTCCTACGTTATCTTTTCATATCATGGTTTCTTATCGTCCTCTTTATACGTATGCGGTAGTAGGGCGTGCTTTGTGGGTGGGTGTCTGATGAATGCACCACTCATATTTTCAATTTGTGATTATTAAGCGCACTTTTTTTGAATTGGTGAAAAAATCTTAAATTCTTTAAACTCTAAGTACATTTCAGTTGAAGGAATTGCTTTCGTCAACCTCATTAACCACTAAATCAATTTTCTTGAAGTTTTTATGTTGTCGCATCGAGTTAATTCTCGTTCGTCATGCGTTACTTTTTGAAAAGGAAATGGGATACTTCTCCTTAAATTGCAATCACATTTTATTAAGGCAATTCTCGAGACAGCTTAGATAAGGATAACGGATAACAATGACTCTCTAGAGGTTCCTTTTCCGACGGAAAACGCAGCGGTCGCGACGCAACTTACAGGAAAACAGGATAAATTCCAGAAGATCTAGAACCAAAATTCGACGAATGGCGCAATTACGGGCTGCAGTCGTCCTCGTCCTGTCATTTGGCTTCTCCTGCCATTGCACGGCATTCACTCAATGCACTTTCGAGAGGCACACTTACCGCAATTTAAAATTCCCCTTACGCAAAATTTCTTCGTCATTTAAATTAGTCACCTTTGGACCATTATCTGTATTTCCGATCAGTAGTTTAGCCAATACAATGCGCCCAAGACACACATCTTTATTTGGTCAATTTTTAATTCAAAGGCAAAACTTCTTACTCTCTGCGCATGAAATATTCCTTCGCAACGGATGATTGAATCTTTTTGGGAAATCATTTTAATCTCAGTGTAAATATTTTTTTATGTTCAACTGCCGAATCTTTTTTAACGAGCGAGTTTCATAGGAATAATAAAAAAACTTCATTCGAACTTCTCTGTTACAGAGGACGTATGTATTTTACTTTTTATGTTCATTGCGTATTTTAACGAGTCGAGACTCGAAAGAAACTTAGCATACGCCACAGGATAACTCAATAAGCAAGAGATAAAATAAAAGTAACACTGAGGAAGTGTTGAAATTTCCGTTTTAGGTTTAAATCCTTTAAATTCGCCTGGATTAACTGAATCTATGTAGATATGAAAAACAACGAAAATAAGTTATCAGTCGCTCGATAAATTTAAAAAGAGCAAAATAATAACAGGATGGAAAGGGTTGCTCGCCTGTTGAAGTCACCAGGAACTGTCTTGATTCTGGACAAGTAGGTCTTTTCAATAGAATTCCAATTCACTTGGAGACTTCTTTCTTCGAGAGAAACTTTCTCTCGGAAATCGCTATCAATTAGGGGCTAAAATGGAACAACGAGCGTTCATAAAGCGATCAGTCGTCCCGATTTCGACGGGACAGTCTCGCTTTTGAGCAGCATGTCCCGCCGTCCCCAAAAAATTCAGGGGTCGCAAAATTGTCCCGCTTTTGGATATACTGATGATATATATACCGATTATTCCTACCTTTTACCAGTAAACCATATAAATTTACAATTAAATATTTTTTCAACAATTTTTTTGTTGAAAATTTCAATTTCTCACCGTAGTCTCTCTTTCATATAGTCAATTATATGATATGACTAAAGTGACCAGACGTCCTGGATTTCGACTTCCTGTCTTGCATGGTAAAGTGTTCCGGAAAATGTCTCGAATTGTGCATGCATTAGATTCTCAGTCCTGTGAGAATTTTAATTTCAGGACTCTATATGACCAACGATAAGCACTTCTATTAATCTAGCTAACATAAAATGTGGATTGGTTACCCCACTCCTTTTCGATTTATTTCATTTATCTGCTTCTTTTGTTCTATACTTACACTCAGTGCCGTAACTAGGGTATGGGGAAGGTGGCAATTGGTTTATTTTCTAATAAAAAAGTATCAATTTAATATTGTTGAAAAAAAGAGACTAATTACGGCAATTCGAGTCTCTCTTTTTCAACATTATCATATGTATTGACGTAGTGCTTATCCCTATTTAAATAAAAATTAAATGCTAAAGTTGTTGATAAAAACGCTACTATGCTTTATGATAACGTAGCAAAAATCACATTCTACATAAACAAGATGTTTCCTTAACATTTCGCCATAGGCTCCAGATCTCCCAGTTACGCCTCTGCTTACGCACATCATTTCCTCTTTAACTCCCTACCTCTCTCTACCCTCTTGAGACTTGATCCTCCCTTTCACTTCTCTTTTCTCGCTCGCTCTTTCCATTCCTCCTCCGTTTCTTTATATTTTTCATTCTCTCTCTCATATTCGCCCCCTTCTCTCCTGTCTCGATCTCAACTAAACCTTTTCTTTTTCCCCTCTTGACATAAAAAGTCGGGTTTTTTTGGGGAGTCCGTCAGTTTCCTCCTCTCCCCTCCGCCGAAAGTCGGGGACCGGATGTTTGGCTATGATACGATAGCGGGTCCGGAAGTGACGAAACTTCTCAGGAACGTCTCCGCATCAAAACGCTCCTCTTAGAATGTTGCACTGCGGTGGACATCGCATGAGTCAACCTTAATTTCTATACGTGTGAGCATTTTTTTTTAAGTATTGGGAAACACTCGAGGCACGTCGCTTGGAGAGGTTGCGTTACCGTGGAAAACAGAATGCGGGAATTTTATTCATTTTCGAGTAGCTAAATGCGTGTTGCCCACAACGGGCCAAATACTGCTCTTCCAGATAGGTAAAGAGATCAAACCTTTAAAATTATGATTTAAGAAGTAAGCGTCTTCTCTTGCGTAAAAACAACATTCCGTATTGATATAAGGACGCGTGCATCTATGCCTCGGAATCTATTCTTTTGGAGAATTCGAATTTTCGATCGAAAAATCACCACCGAGTCTTTACGTCGATTAGGAAGAAGAAACAATCCTTTACAATATTAGAGATGATTCAGAACGAAGAGAACTAGTGTTATTTGAAATTTCCAAAAATAATTTTTTTAATGACTTTGCGTAATGCTTATACCTATTTTTAGTTTACATTTTGAATTGCTCCTATTGGACCGAAAGACAGTTAAAAGGTATGATAACTATACAACGCTATACTTACTACGAAAGGCATTTCAATGTTAAAATAAATTAATTTAAAACAAAAAATAATCTAAACTCTATCTAATGCCAATAAGAAACAATTATTATTTTTGTAACCCACGGTGCAATATTGGTAATGAAATTAATTGATCTCAAGAAAAATAAATTATGGGACCAAAAATGACATTTTTGACCTCTATACAAAATGAGTGTAATAAATAAATCAAATTAGTTACATCAAAATATATATTCTCAGCGTTTACGTGTTAATCGTATACATTAAATTCATGCAAAATACATCCAGTTTACCGGTTTCGAGGTTGGAAGGATGGAAGACGACCCATCCGTTGCTTCCTTCCAGCACTTGCTCCCCAATAATCACACTACCACCACACACTACTTGCGGGCAAGCAATATCACAAGCACCACTACAAAAGCGAAAGTCGTTATTTTTATTCTTGTTGTTGAAAAATAAGTGAAATTTTCGCATTCTCCATTATAATGCAAAAGGTATAGCATAAGCGAGAAAGGAGACTATGGTTAAAATTGAAATTTAAAATTAAAAAACTTTAAAATCATCTCCTAAAACGTACAATTTTTAAATTTTAAATGCAATACTATAGAAGAAATAAATTTGTTGTTAATATGAGTTCAACCGTTATATCTTTTTTGTTTAATAAAAACAACTCCTAATACACGTATTTACGGACTGATTTTCAGAAGCGAATGGTATTCGTGAATCGAGATATTAATGTAATCATATATTGCTTTTTATGGTTGTTCGAAATAGATATTTCCCTAAAGTTGACTCGTTTCAAATAGCATTTACGAATCATAAAAACTGCCTGAAAAATCTAACACTGTCACATGAAAGCGCAAACTCAATCAAAACAGATATGCTATTTATTCGTTATTGATAATTATTTAACCGCGAATCGTTAATTGTAGACCTATAATTTACTACCAGTTATCGCTATAATCGGAAATGAATCATGTGATCGTAGCAGCAGCAAAACGAACCGTTGAACAGAACCGCACTAATTTGCTGAACCGCGAACCAAACCGAGAACAAATATTATTTTTTACTGAACCGCGTGTGCGAGAATTTTTTTAAATTGCCCAAATTTGTTGTAAAATTTCCACAAGAAATGTTGTTATTATTTTGCACACAATGACTGCAGCACGAGCGATTGTGAAAAGGTTACGAACTCTCTATTTTGATTTCCGACAAAAGAAAACAAGATTAGAACGGTGTACTCCATGTCGGAGTACACAGAGTTTCCAAATGCGTTCTTTGAGATTTCACAATGTTCTCAATATTTTTCGCTCATATGAGTATTTATTGAAAAGCTAGCGAGGTACGTTGTAAAATACATGCAAGTCCTTATGTAAAGTTGTCGTTATTATTGCCCGATTTTAACCAGAGCATCGAACAGAAATATTTTTCACTCCGGTTTTCGTTCCGGTTCACACAAAACAAAAAATTCGGTTCGGTTCCGGTTTCGCTTCAGCAACCACCATTGAACCGGTTCGAACCGGTTTTTTTCGCTCCGATTGAATTTTTTAGGAAAATTTTCAAGAGAATTCCAAAATAATCCTTATTAATTAATGTTATTTTTTATTTAAGCCAAATTCGTCTTCACTATCGCAAGTCAATATGACAAAAATAGATGTCTGCACGTAACAACGCGAAATCGCCCCCTCCCACCATGTAACGAACAGTAAAACATTGCATGAATTCCCTTATTACATTTTTCGTTATTCAATTTGTAAACGGCTCCCTTTATACGACTACGTCTAATATTGTTCTATAGGAATTTAAATTTTCATTATTTCTTTTTAGCGCGTATAAAATCTATTAAAATATTATTTATTTTTTGGTCATTAATTTGATGTACGAGTAAAATCGTTGTTATTCTTTCAGAAGTAAACATTTATTTGATTTTACAATTCCAATATTCCAGATTTCAATATAAACCTCTCTCATTATTATAATCAATTTACTCCAAAAGTAGTTATGCACGTACTTGAACAGGTACAATAATATTAATTCATATTAGAATGTAGAATGTAATTCATAGAGAGTTGTTCAAAGAAGAGCTCAGCAATACCAAATTTCATCAAAATACGTTCAGCGGTTCCCGAGTTTTAACATACGGACGGAAACGACCTCCCCTATATGCGTTCACTTCGTGCAAAGAACGCATAAAAACTAATAAAACAGATGAGGTTCTACTTTTATTATGCTAAAATGCTTGCTTGAGATAAAGTTATATTGTGCAGATTTAGTAGTTTCTATTATAAAGAGTCGCACTTATTTGATTGTAATTGTATCAGGTTTTTAAATATTGTGAAAATATTGGAACCCATGAACATAGCGTGCAAAATATTGCAGTCTGAAAATCTAACAATGACTGATGTGAATAATGTCTGGATAAAATGATAATTGAAGTTAATAAGATTGAAAATGCGTTTTCTTCACTCTTGATCGAGAAATTAACAGCTCCTGAAAGAATTGTAATGGAGGCTTTCTTTATTTGCCAGTAACATGTATTTGGAACAAATTTTGCTTGACAATAATGAAAAGACAAAACCAAGGAAAATTTACGCTCCATCTATGAGCAACTGATCAAAATGTAGTCATCTGATGCAGGGGTCGCCAACTAACTGCCCGCGGGCCACATGCGGCCCCCGAGAGCGCTTTATGCGGCCCGCGAAGTCGTAATGAAGTGATCGGCGAAATTTCACAAGGATAATTCCGTCAATTCAGTACAATGATGGTCGGTAAATCTTTCGTGATGGAGTTTTAACACTAGCAACTTATTTAGACTCGATTTTCTAGAGATTTGTCTGACAAAAACACTTCTCCGGCTAGCCGAAGTGCTCGCGACTTCCAATGCGCCCCTCATGTAAGAATTTACATCTATGTACGAATGGGACCTGCCATGCGTAAAGGGTTGCCGAACTCAGATGTAGTGCGAAATTCTATTTAACACCGTTGATCATGAAGTGCTGAATGAAGTGGAGTTAACGTTAATAGAGGAAGAAAAGGAAAAATCAGAAAGCAATTGTAACAAAAAGTTTAAAATTTTATATGATGACTTAGTTGAATTTGATAATATTGAAAGGCTTCTAATTAAAACAAACATTCTCACTTATTGGAAAGGAAAGAAGTTTAAGAAATCTACAACTCTAATATTTGACCTTAGCAATTTTTCCAGTGCCTTCCGCTCAAACAGGCGTGGAAAGATTTTTCAGCGCTGGAAATCATATAAACAGAAAAAAAAGAGGATAAAAGAGATCTGAATTGTTGGAAGACATTTTATTTTTTAAATTAAATTATTAGTTATAACTCAAATGCAACCAATATAATTAATTTGTTCCTTATTTGTGCTATCTTCTATTGAGTTTTTTATCTGTTACGATACAAAAGGATTTTGCCATTGGGTGCAACCAATGTTTGTTCTTTTTTCCTTTTGTTTTCATAATTTCTATTTTTGACTAATGAATTATTTTTAATTACACTACATAAAAAGGATATTGTGATTTCCGTTTGCAACCTACATTTGTTCGCCTGTTACTTTTCGATTCACTGATACAGTTATACCATTGAAAGTGAATCACACCCTTCCCTCGATTTACACGGTGGATGCATTCTGCAGCGTAAATTAAAACTGTGTAAATTCGAAACTAACACTTCATATGAAATTGTGGGTTAGGTTCCTATTTATTTTTAAATAAAGCATATTTCGTAAAGTTTATTTATAAGTATATATTTATCAGAAATTTGAATTCGGATGTAATAATAATATAAACATTATATAAATGAGCCTTCACATTAAATAAAAATAAATTCATTAAAGAAATTTGAACTCAGAAGCCATGATATAGAGTAAACATTAGAGAAAATAACACTGATATTAAACTAAACAAAAACTTCGCACATTTGGGAAATTCAAAACTGAAGGAATAAAAAAACTTGTTTATCAAGGAAATACATTTAATTACAAAATTGAAAAAACTAATTTAACGAAAACCTCAATAAATTTCTCCTCAATCACTGTCATCTTCAGTGTCATAAACAAATTTACCATCAGAGATCCAGCATAAATCGATGTATGGACGCGTTTTCATGACCGTGTAAAACCGAAAACGTGGACATCAATTATCGTGTAGATCGAGGAGTAGGGTATTTCTATTTGCACTGCATATAAAAGGCTATTAAATATGTTCTTTTTATTAGTGCAAAGATGAGAATATAAATAATATAAAAATCACATTTATGCTCAAACCGAAGCAAACCAAGAACCGAACCGAAACACTGTCAAAAACTCGACTCTTAACCGAGCCATTACTAAAAATTGTGAACCGTACCACGAACCAAAACATTCCAAAATACGTAACGGTTTGCTGTTCTGGACCGTAGTTATGACGTCTATATAACCTTCCTTCCAGAAAAAATCAAAAGAACAAAATTGGAGCCGGGCGCCTTTTGCCTCTCTTTTGTTAGTAATAAGACGTATCCAATCGGGCACACGTCCATCTCTTCCCTGAAGGATTCCAATGGTCATCGTCTGCCACACCTCAGGCGCAATGGCGCCACCCTCTCGCTTTATTTCGCCCAAGGAAGAAGAAACAAGAGAGAACCGTTTTGCGGCTAATAGCTACTTCGATGCCTCCGTTGAGCATAGGTTTGTACCGATGGACCTCTTCCAAGCGTGCATCTCGCCGGGAGAAAAAAGTTGAGCATCTCTCTCCTTGGATCCGCGGCTCCTTAGAGCCGGAAAGTAAGGGTAGAAATGATGGGGTGAGGAAGTCAGTCGTCCGGTGCGGGAAGGGGTGGGAGGAAAGGAGAGGAATTGGGGGAGGGGGATTCGAGTTTATGGTCTCTTAGCGAGCGAGGCGAGAAAAGCCAATAAAAAGGGACCCATAAACTAACGCCCTCTCCTCTCTCCTGAAGGAATGGCGTTGAAGAGGCGAAAAAATGATAATACCTCCACTTAACGTTGGAACTGAGGAGCGTTTACCTTACTGTTGTCAGTCACTTAACCAAATAACGATAAGTAAAATTCCAGTTTTTCGACGTATGTATATGCTGCGTATTTCGCTGCCTAAGATAGACCGAAATTCTAAAAATATTTATTTGTGTCCCCTTGTCGCTTTATAGATATAAAAAACTTCATCCTTAATTTTTTAAAATTAGGCCTAAACCGGGAGGGATCAAAAGAATATAAGAAAAATTATAATTTTGTGGGATCGAGTGAGAATTTCCTACGTTCTGAAAGTATGTGAACAACATAATTATAAAATAATATGACGAAATAAATGTTGCAATGACGATCGGAAGCCGCTGACGGAGCTTTGGACTATTCCTAAATTGAGACAGCTACACTGAAATGACGCGGAGAATTTATTCCGCCGTCCGCTGCGGATATTTTCGATAAAATTGACCACAGTAATTCGCTTAGGTAGGTCGTCGTCCAGATGGCGTCAACCGATAAGTACCGAACAGGTTCCCGTCTCTCAAGGTGACGGATCTTCCACCCGCGCGCGCCATGGCACGATAATTTATGCCTTCGTGGGAGAGGGCGTGGCGCTCCCATGGACCACTACGAGTTCCGATTGCCGAACTACTCCTGCGTATCTGCGCTGCCAATAAATAAACAAATATGTACATAATTATTTAGTTACTCAAGATAGGTCATAAAATCGAATATGCAGAGGAGGAATTTTCATCTACACATCATCTCCAACGCGTGGGATGAACGCTGATATTCCTCGGGGTTCGATCCTAAGGCCGGCGATATTCCAAATTGACACTTATGGTGTCTTCAGGTATCGTGGCCATTAATACCGTGCCCGTGGATTATACGGCACGTGTCGAATTCTATTCGGTCCATCAACGCGGCTCGTACTCAGTATTGCCAACACTCTCAAATTACTAGATGTCTCCGGGAAATGCAAGTCTCTTCCCATATCCCGAGCAGAAGCTGGTGGGGAATCCCGCTCGTCTCGTAATCTACTGTATCATTTCCAAAGTAGAAGTGTCTAGTTTTTCCAACACGCACGTCACGTAGATAAACTAATTAATAGTATCAACTTAACCATTTATGGATCAATCGCTCCTCTCTATTAACACTAAAAAAATATGTTCAATCAATAGTAATGGGATAGTTTTCTTTTCTCGATTTCATAAGTAGTAAAGCACAAAGAAATAGACCAAATGCCTTTGAAATGCTGCGGCCTCTGCCATTTAATTCGGTAGTTATAGAGATGAAGACGAAGCTATAACTGTCCTGTGCACCACTTAACATAACTTATGCAACACCTGCGTGGTCGGCGATCTCGTCTGGCAGTCTAAAAATAAGCAGGGACGTAACTAGACTTTTATTCTTGGGGGGGCAGAGGAGGGCCAATGAAAATTGAGGGGGGGCCAGGGTAATTTTCAGTATTTCCAAAATAAACGAGAGAATGGCGAAACTAGTTAAATTTTAATTGCGGAATATATTTATTTTTCATGAGGATTGAATAATTTTAGAATAACGAATCTTTTTCATTGAATAGTTCATGAAAAGATGATATATAAAGCAATAAATATGTTTTGCTTCATCTTAGGTATACTTTACAGATTAATTACGGCTATGCATTTTGGATGAATATAAAGATCAATCAATGCTTAGGAAACTTACGGTATATTTGGAATTTGGTCTGATAATAGAATTAGATGGGGAAAGAAAATCACATTTTTGTATTCTATTTTCAAAGACCAGACATTTTCTTATCGAATTATAAAGACCGAAATTTTCATTACATTATGTGAGATTTATACATTGTAAACTCTTGAATTTATTTTTTTAAACAAATTTATAACTTTAGAAAAAAGATTTTACATTTTTATTAAAAAAAGATAATTTTAATTCCTCCGAAAATTTTGTCATAATGACGGATTTTAATCTACTACAGAAATGAACACATTTCAATTGCATTAAGTACCTAATGTGAAATGTATTTTTGATTTTGTAAAATACACAAATAGTCATTCCATCTTAATTACAAAACAAATTACCAAATAATACAAACTTAGATTAAAATTTTTTATCACATTTAACATAAAGTTATGAAAGTAGACAAACATGTATGTTAAGCATTAATACATTATAAAAGATTAATACTAATAAATTATTAAAAATTAATACTATGAGAATACATTCATGCCTTGTACAAGAATTAAGACGAGCATTTTATTTTAATAATTGCATTCGTCTACCACCAGCTTTTTGTGCAAATCTTTCTACAACTTGATCTAAATCAATGGATTTGGCAAGCTCTTTTTCTATGTGCAATACAGCTAAATGTGAAAGACGATCATTGGCAGTTTTATTTCTTATGTAAGTATTAAGTCGTCTTAAACATGAAAACGATCTTTCGCACGCTGCAGTTGACATTGGTATTGTTACTGCTATTGCACATAATTTATAAACTTCATGAAAAGCTAATTTGAACTTCGTCAACATTTCTAGTAGTTGAAACAGATTTGTAATTTTAAGTTTGATTTATAACTCATATCTTTTAATGGTTTTCGGTAAAATTTGTAATTCTGCATTTAAATTATCAATGTCAATGCTATAATTTAAAGCAAAAGCTTTCAATTGTACAAAATTTAAAAATTTCTCATGCATCGGATTTAAGCAACATATACCTTCTAATATTTCTGAATTTTTTGTGAATCTTGCGTGTAATTCCTCTACTATTTTATCTAACACAGGAATATAAATTTGGGTACGAATTTTATCTTTCGTATTAACATTTCGTTGAAAATTATTTTCCTCTGTATTTACATAATTTGCATATTTAGTACAAAATTTGGAAATTCTATTAGAATTTTCATTATTTGGAATATTAATGTTATTATTATTTGCAATTTTTGGTGATTCTTTGTAAATTTGGTCAAAGTTCAAAGCAGAGTTTTCATCAGATCTCACGTTCAAGAAAAACGTCTCCAAAGACTGATCTGAAGTGACGCTTTACAAGAAATCGCTAACAGATTTGAGTTTTCCCAGTATTTCCGTAAACATACACAAGTTAAATACAAATTGAAAATCACTTGCATCAAGCAAACGATTGACTTCTACTCTACGTGCTCCCGCTTCATTTGAAATTACATTCAACAAGACAAATACGGCCTCAAAAGTATTTTTCATTGTCGAACATGCAGATGCCTGAGGTGTCCATCGGGTAAAACAAATTCTTTTTAGTTCCTGCAATTTGCTATTCGGGTTAATATCCCTTTGTAGCTTTATAAATCGCGCATGTACAGCTGATCCTGAAAAAAATACATACAATTCCTCCAACACAGGAAAAAACAAGTCTACATGTTTTACGTTTTTGCAAACATCGACGATCACGAGATTCAGCCTGTGATTGAAACAGTGTACATATATACAATGAGGTATTTCATCTCGAATTAATTTTTGTACTCCATTCAATCTACCGCTCATAACGCTTGCGCCATCGTATGTTTGTGAAACACATTTAGATAAATCAATCTCGCAATTAGCAAATATTTCTTTAATATAAGAAAATAGTGCGCTTGCATTAAGGTATTCCGCTTGTTTATAGCCTAAAAATCGTTCAAATACTGTACCATCTAAAAAATATCTAACTACAACCGACAGTTGTTCACTCTTAGAAATGTCCTTTGATTCGTCTACCATAATGGAAAAATGCTCTACTTGGTTAATTTGATTTGATGTCGAATCACCAAATCCGACATTATTTTCAAAATTTTATTTTGAACTAAAGGACTAGTATATTTGGCATTTTTTGGAACATCAAGAAATGTTTTTAACAATATATCGGAATGTTCAGATAGGATGTTTAAAATTTCTAGAAAATTTTCTCTATTTAAACTTTGGTCAAATTCATCATTTCCCCGCTGAGCTATATTTTGCATTGCTGTAAATCTTAATACCTGACAAATAATTCTTAAATATTGCCTATTTTCACTTACTTGGCTAGAATGAGCATGATTCAACAAGGAAGTTACAGATGCATTATTTTTTGACATTACCTTTTGCATATCCCATGATGTTTCACACTTTTTATGAGAATCACTATAGCCATGTTGCCGAAGTCCTGAGTCATTTTTATGGCTTTCTTCCAATTTCTGAATCCAACAGATACGAACGGCATGTACGAATCAATAGAATTTGAAAAAAAAAACGACATGGGAAGCAATATGCAGCATCTAACACACTGTATTCTAACCATGGAAATTTTTCATACCAAATAGGGTTGAAACTTCTCCAACGTGTTGCAAATTTCCGACTCGGAAAACACAACTTCGGCTGTTTAGAGCCGTCGGTCACAATTTGAGACAAATCTTGAGGTTCAGGAATTTCTTTAAGTATTGGCTCTGCTTCGACACTATCTCTATCTTCGCAATCGGAATTAAGCATTAAATTCATTTTATCGAGTTAACAATCTTGGAATTCACTTTCAGAATTTGAACTCGTTTCCTCACTTTCAATAATAATTGTTTCAAAGTCATCCTCTTCGATAATAGCCGTTTCTTTAGGATTTTCTACTTTGATCTTCTTATTCGCAGCTTTCCCAAAATAGTCCGATATATTAATTAATTAATTAACTGTAAAGTTAAGTTACAGGAAAAAGCTTATAAACTAGATCAGGGGCGGATCGGCAGCAAAAATCGGCCCGGGAAAACCTTCAGACCTCGGCCCACACTGCTGAGTGAAATATTTCCCTATATAAATTGGGGATAATTGAATCGGAGACAACAATGCGGGACACCTTGGCAATGCTCGGAAAGAATACGAAAAATCCATAAAATTTCGTAAAGGAATGCGTACTTCTAAAGATTTCGAACGCCTAGCATCTAAGCATTGCAAGTACGGAATAGTTTACAGTTTTAGCTGTAGGATAAAGCAAACTAGAAGAAAATTGGTCCATATTTACGTATTTTTATGAATGGATGGAAAGAGTTCTTGCACTTTAAAACATTTGAATCCAGTGTAAACTTTCATAAGAGCGTCACGCACAGAGGGGGAATATGCTTTCTATATTGGGGCGATTGGTGGAAATTTATGTTTGTAAAAATTAATTTCTTCAAAATGAGGGATGGGACAAAACGGGAAAACACGTGTCTGCTTATTTTGGATAAATATTCATTTTGTACAAATTTCGTTAACTTCCGATTACCAATTTTCGCGACTTTTCATCGTTAGACTAATTATAATTAAATTTTTCACATACCTGAACTTTTTCAAACTTAATAGACGTTGTGCTTGGAATACCTCTCCGGGCTCAGTGTCACAAGTAGTCTTCAAACAACTAACCTTAATTAGGAATTAGAATTAAAATATAAATATTTCTGAATCTGCTGAACCACTATAAAATTCCATTACATGAAGTATACGAACTTTCTAGCGATAACGATATTTTGCATCACTGAATTGAACAGACCTTAAATCCCGCTGTTCTTAACTCTTCAAATGTTAGACTTCGACTGGACTAGGGCATTCGTATTCTCATCTTCGGTGGGAAATTCAGGCTGAGCTCGGGCAGTTTCCCACGGATACAATCCAATTTATTGTCTTCCGAAAGGGCCAGATGTATCTCGGCTTCACATTCATAAGGCAGAGTGGCGATCCACAGGATGTTTATAGTGGACAAAGCGAGTGAGTATCCACTCGAGAAATAAACAACTTCGAGAGCGTCGCCATCCGAAGGTAGATCTGAGCGTAGCACCCACGAAGCACAGAACTGATTCACCAATCGGCAATTTTTTTAAATCTGTTTAATTGGATAACACCAAAACAACAACAACAATGGCCCCATGGAAAATATTTTGTGACCACTCACAATCAGCCCGGGGATAGTGCCTATGAGACTGGTTGGCATCTGGAGACTGGAGACATCGTTTTGAATGATAAAAGGGTAATGCGAGACACGGTGATATAATACAAAGTAAAAGATCCTTCACCGTAAAAAAAAGGAAATAGAAAACTTACGTACGCGCTGTAGGTCTCCGAAGGAATGAAGAAAACACACACACGCACACGAGTGCCTCCTTGGAGTGTTTTACTTACATCGTTTTGAATGCATCCTCTACTCAAGAGATTAAAAAGAACTACATTGTAGAACCAAGCTTCTCGCGCATTTCAAACTACTATATTGTAGAAACCTATCTTCTTGCGAACGTAATGTCAAAATTACAGTAAAAAAATTCCGATAAAAATGGGTGGGGATGGTAATTGCAATCTGCTGATCAAATTCAGTGGAAGCTGGGTGGGCCAAGGGGGGGCCAAGAAGATTTCAGGGGGGGGGCAGCCCCCCCCCCCCCTGGCCCCCCCTTAGTTACGTCCCTGAAAATAAGGAAACAGCCCAGATTTGCTCTGAACAGACTGCAGTGTGCAATTGTAACCGAGTTTAATTTGGACATGAACGCGCCAACTTTGGGCATGTTATTGTTATTGTTTCCTTTTAAGGTATAACAGTTGGGAGAGATATACAGTTATCGGCGGTGAAACAATTACAATAATCTCTTCATTGCCATGCTGAATCATCCTGCCGTTGTATCCCTCAACCAGAAAAGTCCGCTCCCAAAGATTGTAACAAAATGCCCAAATAATTTAAAATAAGTTTGAAAGTGAAGAAACCGTCTATATCAGTGGAGCCCAACCTTTTTGCATGGAGGGCCACATTCGTAGTTGTGATTGCTTCGGAGGGCCGCATTGAAAGTCACGAGAGCTTCGGCGAGTCGGATGAGTGTTTACATTAGAAGTTACCAAGCGATTCTGTGGTCTCATATTAACGAAAATCAAGTCTAAATAAATTACTAGCGTTAAAGCTCCACCAGAAAAGGTTTTGAAACGATAATTATACTAAAAAATTTTAAACTTTCTATATCAAATTTTACCATTCACCTTTTCATCATAGCTCTCAGAGGCCGCATGCGGGCCGCGGGTTGGGGATCTCTGGTCTAGATACAATCTCCATTGAGAATTGTTAATAATTAATGGTAACTTGAATGGCCAGTCGTATTGGTATGACAGGTGCCGGGAGAGAACAAAGAGAAAAAGAGCAAAAAAGTATCAGCTCATTTTAATATTGTGTATTCATGAAACAAATGACGGTAATTTCGAACAATACGACTATAGCATTAAAATTTATTACATTAAATTATTAAATTACGATACAGGAGTTTTCCTTTCTTTATATTATCTTTGCCGTAGCCTCCACTCATTACTATTGAAATTTAAATTGAAATTCAATACACATGATTTTTATTCCAATTTCGAAAGACATTTCTAAGCAAGCTTGAATACTCCATGCACTATATTTATAAAATCTGGATATACGTCTTCTCATAGTATGTAGTCCTTCACTCTGACGGCAAACGATGGAAAGTAAAAGAGGAAAATTTGTCAAAATTGCTCTCATAGAAAAGTAAATGTTCAACATCCTAGTGATATTGTTACTCGACTGCTAAACAAAACGCCTGGTGTAACTAATAAAACCACACAGCGTTCTTCTTATTACCAAGTACAACTGATGGGATGGATGCATTGAAAAATTAATTTCTATCATAATGAGCACGTCTCTGTTTATAAAAGTTTACATATTTAATTCAAGCGTTCAGCGTAGATGCGAATACATTTTTCCTTGGGATCGATTTATGGTCAATCTTTCATTGCAATATGCGACACCTGTTCCATCTCGCGGTTACAAGTCAGGTTTAGCCTCTAATCTTTACAAAATTGTCGAGGATTGAAAAATGCAAACCTTGAGAAGAGAAACGGCTATCTCAGAGCGAAAATGCACCCAATTAACCATCCGAAAAGTTTTTTATGTGAATAAAGAATTTTTTTGTGAAGGCAAATCTTTATGTGGTCAGAATCACTTACGTGCGTGGCGAACATCTTTTACTCAGGCGTCGGAATAATCACCTCTCTCCCCAGCCCAAACGCGAATGAATTCTTTAATATACTCGAAAACGGGCGAAAATGTCTCGAATTATCTTATATTGAATAAAAAGACTTAATGCCTAATTTAATGGATAGGGAAAGTTGCGTTTGCTACACTTATAAATAATATTTCCATGTATGAGGAGGATTTTGCCAGGATCATTATCGTGTCTAAAAAACAGACAATGTACATACTAATAAGCTCTAAGACAGAATTTTATTTATTCAGCACGGGAGCAATAACATTTGCAAAAAAAGAATTCGAAATACTGCATTGGTTATCATAAATGGATACTGAAAATAATTTAATTTGCGAAGGCGAGTGACATCGATTCATTGAGGGGATAGCAATCACAGAAAGGAAGGAAAACGCCGAATGCAATATTTTATTTTGGGTGAGCGCAAATTCCATCAATTTTATTGTTAATGGTTTTAACCTAATACCAAAAGGACAAGAAATATAATAAATTAATGAAATAACCGAATTTGTAAATGGAGAAATTGTTTTATCTTTGCATCGTTATGTATTTAACATACGGAAGATAAAAAAGCCAAGGTTTATTATCAAAGGAATATCTGAAATCATCATTGGAAGACAATTTTCCGATGGAATTTAAGACCAAGAAATCCGCGCTTTTTGCTGTTCCGTCTTTGTTCGCGAGCGCAAAAATAATTTTTCGGCTTTCCTGTGTTTAAGTGTGTTTTCGGGGTTGGTGGTGTTGGGAGGGGGTGTGTTTGCAGAATGAGCGCCGTCGCGCTGTGGGTGGATATGGTAATGAGTCTCTATTCGGAGAAGCCCGAAATGGAGGATGGGGCACGGGCGGATGGAATGAGGACATATTTTACGGCTTTTTCCACGGGTCGACGGAGTCGGGGAGGAGAGACGGCGTGGGCAGTGCAGACAGGGCTCGGCCGCCCGGTGGACAGTGGTCAAATAGGCAAAGGGCAGTAAATTAAGCCCTTCTCTCTCCCACCTATTCGGTCCGGTATGCGTGTGTGCGCGTCTGAGCCGTGGGAAAGTGAACCCACGAATTCCTATCCGCCGAAAGTACAAAACTGCAATCTCTGCCGACGGCGAATCTCAAGCGAGATAAAGAAAGAGTACGTTGTCAAGGACCCCACCGCGGAGAGAGGGGGAGAGAGGGAGAGAGAGGGAGAGAGAGGGAGAGAGAGGGAGAGAGAGGGAGAGAGAGGGAGAGAGAGGGAGAGAGAGAGGGAGAGAGAGGGAGAGAGAGGGAGGGAGAGAGGGAGAGAGAGGGAGAGGGGGAGAGAGGGAGAGAGAAGGGGAGAGAGGGAGGCAGAGAGAGGGAGAGAGAGTGAGGGAGAGAGAGAGAGTGAGGGAGAGGGAGGGAGAGGGAGGAAGAGAGAGGAAGAGGGTGGGAGAGGGAGGGAGGGAGGAAGAGGGAGGGAGAGGGAGGGTGAGGGAGGGAGGGAGAGGGAGGGAGAGGGAGGGATGGAGAGGGAGGGAGAGGGAGGGAGAGAGGAAGAGGGAGGAAGAGGGAGGGTGAGGGAGGGAGAGGGAGGGAGAGGGAGAGGGAGGGAGAGTGAGAGAGTGGGAGGGAGAAATAGGGGAGAGAGAAAGAAAGGAAAGGAGAGAGAGGGCGAGGCATAAAATCTTCGGGCGACGGAACATGTTGGCAGGATGCCGTTTGAAATACTACGTGGGACTTTATCCGTGGAGTGGCCAGCATGACAGCTCTTTCCCTCCCCCCTCTCTCTCTCTCTCTTTCTCTCTCTCTCATCGCCATCCCTCCCTCTGCCCGCTGGGTCGCAGGTTCGGATCTCCACTGCTTCTTTAGGCGGCCGGTGAAAATTCGTTCGTTTTTTCCTCTCCTCCGTCCAGACGGCGCGTGACCACCGAATCGCAGCTGCGATCAAAGTCAAGTTACCAAGAGTGCACTCTCTCGACTCTACAAAAGGTCAAGCGTTCGAAATAAAATACTCTAGAATTTTTCCAACGCCAGACCTTTTTCGCCGTAAACGAAAAAAAATATGCATGCCTTTCGGAATTTTCTTCGCCGTCGCCGACAGAGAGAGAGACTGCGTTATGCATTTCGTTGCGTCACTGGAAGTAGAAGTAGGTTTCTGCGAGAGAGATGGATCTACGCCAGAGGTGGGCAAACCTTTTACGTGGTGGGCCACATTAACAGTCGCAGCTTCTTAGGCGGGCCGCATTAGCAGATGAAAATGCTTCGGCGGGCCACGTTAGGATTCACACCGGAAGTTATTTGACATAATGCGAGGGATACTGTTAGTAAAAATAATTTTAAATATCTCAATAACATCACTGGAAAAGGCTTTCCGGCCATAATTTTAAGCTGCAAATATGGAATTATTTGTGTTTTATATTATGGTTCGCTTTCAAAATGGCATCGCGGGCCACATGCGGCCCGCGGGCCATAGTTTTTTCACCCCTGATCTACGCGCATTTTGGTTCTCCGTGCCAGAAACGATCGGAGGTAAATAGTCTTTAGTAAGGACCTTTCATCGTGTTACTTTTATTAGTTGCCTCGTTAAGGTAGCGAGCGATTTTAACGCCTCCTCGCAGCAGATGCTGGAGGAATCGATATCCGCCCAACAGCTCCGATCTTCGAACCTCTAATAAGAGAGTCTCGCGTGTTGCCAAGAGAAGGAGAGCGGAAGACGACTTCTTACTCCTCTTTTTTTAAGCGAGATTATCGTTCGTGTCGAAGCTTTCGAGCTCCGAAATATGAGCGAAACCAATTAATTCGGCGGGGATCGTTAATGAAATGATCGATTCGAAACAGGCACCCGACGGACCGATTGAAAAATAAAACTTGTTAAATATTTGGGCAAAGCAAAACCTAAAAGGAAACTTTCGTGATCCACCGTTGAAATTTCCTAGAAACTGAAACATCTCCCTGTTTCTTCTCACCCTACCTCTTTCCTCAGCGCAACCCGGTTGAGAGGCAACTTTTATCTGATGTGTCGGCGTGTGACTGAAACGATCCCTGTTGCCTCCGAAACAAGGAAACAGCTGAACGCTTCGAGTTTAGCCTCTCTCTTTGGTCCCGGGATCTCCTTTACCCCACTTGAACAAGTCTTCACTTAACACCCTCGCGGGCTCCTTTCTGGCATCTCCTCCTTCCCTACCCTCTCGGTCCAGGAGGCGATAATGGTCTCCTTGAAAATAACAAGGTTAAGTGAAAGATGTATCGAACCAAGATGCGTGAAAAATGTTCGATGGTTGGTCCTCATTTCAAAATGCGATGGACCGTTTCTTTAATGCTGGAAATGGACGCGAAAAAAAAATATTGAACGCGGGTATTAAAGTCTCCGTGACAGAGATGGATCTCCGCTCTTATGAATGCCTCGTTTGGAAATTTTAATGGATGCGACGAACGAATCTTCTGACGGCGACTGCTGTTCGCGCACAGAGAGGGAGCTGATAACTGAACTGAAAATTTCGTCTCTTTTCCAAGAATATTTTTATTGTACTGAAAACATCTAATATTTAATCCGCATTAATTGATCTCTATCAATTTAAACAACCTGCTTTTATAAACGATAAAACCAATTAGAAATTTTTCCGAAAGAGTTGTAAAAATTTAGCAACAAAATAGGAAATCTGTTTTTAATTGGGAGCAGATTATAGTTTAGAATGAAAGATTCAGCCGTCCATTTGTAAGTTCGTTAAATGCATAAAGTTGAGTTACGATAGTGACAAAAATTGTCATCCTTTTGGTAACAGGGCATCGGCAACATCAGTGTGACAGAGAATTCGTATCATTTGCTAGGATATTTTTTGCTTGAATTTTATGAAGCGATCTGGAACCTCTGAATAAATGAAAATTTAGTGAATTTTTAAAAATTATTATAGAACTGTGGAAGCTTTTAAAACCAACAGCTATCGAAAAAAAATTCCTTTTCTGATATTTAAATCTCCATTCTTCGTTGGTTAAGAAATCGAATCCAAAACATAAGGTTTAATACAAACAATATATCCTGATTACAAAATACGACTGAGTGGGGGCTCATTACTCATACGGTGATGCATTACAAAGTTCGCTCATATACAATACATAAAGTTGGTGAACTATAGAGTTACGAAATTATTTAAAGAATAATAAATGCATAAAAAATATAAAATCAGCTAGTCCACGGTAGTTTAATCCACATAAGGACATTTAAAAATTTACTCCTCTCATCGAAAATCAAGAATGTCTAGCAGTGTCGCCAAGGGATGTGTCGAAATCAGCGCTATCTTTAGAAAGACCAAAGTTATAAAGTGTGACACGCACTTTAACACTTAAGAAACGCTTTCCTCTCTGCTTATATTCCGAACTCCTCGGAGATCGTTTTCCGTTTAATAGCACATGTAATAAATAGTCACCAAAGCAACAAAAAGAGGAGGCACGGATGAACTCCAGCGTGGATAAAAGATGGCGCTGACGCGAATAGCACGACGAGAATGGACACTAAAATGGATAAGTTTTTCGAATGACTCGGGCCGAGCAAGCGAAAATGTTTGCGAGAGAGCGCGCGTCTCAAAAGAGGAAAGCGTCTCCTGACGCACGCACACGGGAGTAGGAGGGAACGGAAAAAAGTCGCGTCGAAAAAAATCACGCGCGTGTTCGTGTAAAGGGAGTCCATGGAGACAAACATCGAGGTCGGCAGAGAGAGGAGAGGAAGGGGGAAATGGAGAATATGGGGAGGGGGGAATAGAAAGGGATGGAGGGGTAAATGGGGAATAGGAAGGGAGGGAGGGAGGGGGAGATGAGGAATAGATAGGGAGGGATGGAGGGGGAGATGGGGAATAGGAAGGGAGGTAGGGAGGGGAGATGGAGAATAGGAAGGGAGGGGGAGGTGGGGAATAGGAAGGGATGGGGAGGTAGAGAATAAGGAGAGAAGATGCGCGAGGTCGAAGGGCGTCCTGAGATCGGAGACGGAAAAAAGAAGAAACGCAGACGTGAGTAAAACTGCAACAGTTGCCATGGAAACGTGAGGGCGTGCCTGGTGGAAGCACGAAAGGGCGTCGCGCCGCCTGACATCGCTCTTGTTGAGACACGACTTCAGATTCCCATTCCGAGACGATAAGAGATTTCTCGGTCGAAAACCAATCAGGAAATAGAGTGAGGCCAAAACATCGTTTCGATTACTGATGCGTTCGATAGGTACCTCATATAGCGATTTGCATTTAAAAGGAAAATTACGATTTTTTAAGAAATCCTCTTGCAGGAAAAGATTCATTCCATCGCTGTTATAGTTTAAATTAAATAAACTATCTGAAATATTTCTCTTTCCGTAGTCAACCTATAGTAATAGTTACCATAAATCCAGTTCACGATGGATACTTCTCGAAAAATTTTTATTCGTCATTACTTTGAATTTTCGGACAATTCACATTTATCGTGTAACTATCGACTTTTGGAAGATTCAAAACTTTGAAATGGTATTTTGGCGAAACTCTCTTTTTCAGAGGACGCAAGTTCGCAAGGTAGCAAAGTTTACTGTGCTTCAAATTTCTTAGAACAGTTTGAGGATATATCTTGATTGCAAAGGCTTGCAATAAATATGTCCACCGCCTTTGGTTCATTTATTCCTTTCACTGCTCTCGTTTCCTCGGTGTCACACGGGTTGAACAACTTAAAACAGGGAATATGTGAATTTTATGTCTTCAGAGAATTTCATATTTGTAATCTAATGTACAGCAACGATCAATTTTCTGGGAACTTCTTAGAGGTGATATTTTTTCCTTCAATTTTTCATTCACAAAATCAGTCTCTAATTCCGATGTAAATTTTTATATTTATATCTGGAGCATACATATAAATTTCTGCTAACGAGCAGTGAATATCTTTTCCTGAGTCACTTTCTTATAGCGCCGCGGAATTTTTGTCTAGTTTTCGTGTGGCCTAATAGAGCTGATAAATCATACAATATCATTACAAACTCAAGCTGCTTTTACTTTTATATTATTACAGCTAACAGAAATTTTTAGCTCGTTATACAATAAATAACGAAGGCAACACTAATTAACAATCACATCTGTAGTGCGGAGTCACGCTGACTAGGCCAGGATTTCTCGTAAAAGAAAAAGTAACAAAAAACAATGAAGACGGTTATTGAGATTCATAATTACGTCAACATCATATTTGACAATAAAAAGACAAAGAAATGACACTATGTATTTCACGAATACACAAAAATCCATGAAAATCTCAATTTAATGTTTTAGAAAGTGATGGAAGAGTATTCGAGTTAAAAGCTACATTGTTTCGTGATAGCGACAGCTAGATAAGAGAGATGGCGTGGAGAAGATTAGATGGTTTAGGATAGTCTTGTAACAGATAATGCAACACGTGTGAAAGAGGAATATGGATGCAATAGCCAAAAGGAATCGAATGGGAACGGGAATGGAACGACATCAGAGGGAGAAGGAATAGGAAGGAAACGGGAGATAGATAGATAGATAGATATACGTCTTTATTAGGATAGAAGAGATGAAACAGAATCTGGTGAGAAATGAATGGTGGAGATGGATGAGATCGAGAAGGAAGGTGGAAAGGGGAATGCGAAAAGAAAGAGAGAGGATGGATAAGAAACAAAATCAGAATCTGTGTAGCATCTCGAAGAGGTGCAAATGCAGGAGTAAAGCATGGGAGGCGGGCATGAGAGGGCCAAGCGGAACCCGTGGAAGGATTTTGGAATTCGTAAGGGGAATGTTTTTAGGCTGGGGAGAGAGAGAGAAAGAGAGGGGAGAGACAGAGAGAGAGAGAAAGAGAGGGGAGAGACAGAGAGAGAGAGAGAGAGAGGGGGGAGAGAGATAGAGAGAGGGGAGAGAGAGATAAAGAGAGGGGTGAGAGAGAAAGAGGGGAGAGAGAGAAAGAGGGGAGAGAGAGAGAGAGAGGTGGAAAATCAACGACGGAAACCGCATTGTCTGCAGGAGAGCAAAGTGAACGCGGCTTGGAAGAGTTTCAAGGTGTGGGGGTGGAATGTGGAGAGAGAGAGAGAGATGCTGTGAAACTGAGAGTAGGGAGGGAAGGGAAGCTGGAAGGAGTTAGAGAGAGAGAGAGAAAGAGGGAGCGGGGAAGAGTATGAAGGAGGGAGTAGGGAAGAGTATGAAGGAGGGAGGGAGTGAAGGGAGAGAGGGATAAAAAGAAATCGAGCGAGATGGATAGAGGTAGGAGGAGAGCGTGATACGAAGAGAAGGGCAGAAGGAGAGAGAGAGGGAGATGAAGAGTCGAGGGTGGAGGCTGGTGGTGGGGAGGGAGGGAGGAGGAGAAAATGGATGAAGGTGTGATTCTGGCGCGAGGGAGAAAATAAAAGAGGGAGTGGAATGTGGGGGTGGAGCGCTTCTCCGGATGGCATGTTTGAATGGATTCCTTAGCAGACGGGAGTTTTTTGAAAGGCAGGTTTCCACACGTCTCTCGGGCGGTTCAACGGTCACGTCCCTATAGTATAAGCGTGCGCGCCGCAACGACGCTCACTTCGGTCGTTTCGTCGCGACATCGGTACGCGCGCGCGCACGCGTGGGTGACGCGCCGTAATTGCCTTTATAGGCTGAATAAACGGGTCCCGATAATCGCTGTTTTTTGTTTGTCGGAATGTCGGTCGTGTACGGCGAGGAACGGAAAAGAATCTGGACGGGGAATTGACGAATGGCGGGGCGTGAAAGGACTCTTTGGCGCAGCTCGCGACGTGGAAGCTGCAGAAAGAATCTCATTGCCGAGTTGGAGGACGGTTCCATTTTCCTCGCGGACCAATTTCTTTTTTAGAGTTCCTGAGACAAAGACTCACGCGAGATGAGTGGCGCAAAATGTCGAAAAGCCTTGATCATCAAATCAAAATTTACAAAACGATTCTTTGCCCGAGAAAATATCAAATTTTCTTTTTTTACCGTAGATGCTTTCAAATAAAAGAAAAGGTCTTCTGACAAACGCTGGCAAGATATTTTTCAGAAATACAGCTCGGTGTTATTTTTTATGCGACTTTACCCGCATCATGACGCATTTTCTTTCCTTTTTCGTGGGTATTTGCGAAAGAATTAAATATATAAAATTACTACGAAATTTTGAAGCAAAATAGTCTAAAAATAGCAGTTTGAAAAATAGGAACTTCGACCACATTGCTTCCATTCGGGATTTTTTTAACTTTCACTTTTATATTTGCTCGCTGTCTTTCACCTAACCGTTTGCAAACGTATTTCGGCTCTGTTTTGGGTTAAACATGATATAAAACTTAGCATCACCGAGCGCTCAAAGCGGACGCCACGGAAAGGGATCCTTCCCCTATTAGCCATTCAACAAATACGTATTATGTGGAGCGGATTCGAAGACGTTTTTTACACCTGTGACGAAGAAAGAATGCGTTACGCGTTATTTCCTATGCGTGCGTATCAAGACCGACGGCATTTTCGGAACGTCGAAAAAATTGTTTTGGTCCGGTTGGCTCTTAAGGGCCGCCAGCAATTACACGCTGCCATTGTTACCGGTGGGACCAAGTGGGAGCGATACGCTCTTCCCACAGGGCTGCCAACCCATGCGATAAACCCCTTCCCTCGGCATAGCTGGAAGGTGGGGTGAAAGGAGTGGGAGAGAGGTATCGGTGAGTGTGTGTGTTCGTGCGTGTGGATGAAGTGGAAAAGTGGAATGCGCGTGTGGTTTCCTCTGGGAGGGCAGGGCGATGTCGGCGGCCTTTTAAGGCTAGGCGTGGGTGTCTCGCTGTCTGTGTGCGTGTGTGTGTGTGTGTGGGTGAGGCGTGTTCCGAGAGATCCTGAGATGTGCCCCATGGGAGGAGGTGAGGTGTGAGCGGTTGGAGTGAGGCGTTTGTCGGGCGTGAGAAAGGGGAGCCGGATGAGGAGGTGAGTGAGAAGGGGTGGAGAGAGAGAGAGAGGAGGAGGGAGAGGAGGGAGAGGAGGAGGGGGAGCGAGGGAAAGAAAGAGTAGTAGGGGAGGAGACATCTCAGCACTTTTTGCGCCCTTTACTAGAACATTTGACGGCGCCGGAAAATTTTTCCCGTAGATTGTCTCGAAAAGCCTGAATCATCGAGCCGTTTCTAAGGATGAATATGATTTCGTACCCCGTTCTATTGTCAAATGGGATAACCGTGCGGTCAGGACTCGTCTCCTTCCTCCACAAGAGTGTTTTTCCATGTATGGGTCGCGACCAAAAACTGGGTCTCAAATCTCACGAGGGAAGTGTGAACACTAACTGCATAAACAGTTGAAATATTGGAAATCTAGTAGATGACACCAATAGCGATAAAAAAGACTTAAACTAATGGGAACTATGTAAACTATTGATTCCAGCCAGAAGGAGGGTTTGATTTTGTGGAATCTACTGCAATAATATTGATAATGGCGGAAAAATGCTCTATTTTGATAAAAACGAGTTTCCCAACCTTTTTCATCCCATTACTAATCAATTAGCCATGAAGTAAATCAGTAACTACCAAACTGCGTAATTGAAAAGCTTATAAAAGAGATCTTAACTAACTAAACAAGATAAGGAAAAATTGTCTTGTATTCATGTATATACCTCGTTTCCGGAAGATTTAACCCTACAGTACACGCGCCCATTTTTCTTCCTCCAGTGCACGTAGCGGGCCTGACAGACCCCTCGTTATTTTTATGTGAAATTTCTATATAATCGGGGAAAAATAAGACAATTCATTCATAAAGAATGTATGTTTGTAGTAAAACATTGAACAAAATAATCAGCATTACAATTGCTTTTCTGTTAAAAAAAGAATGTTAATTATACAAACAACCAAAATGTTCTTCCTTCAGTTTAACACTTGAAAACATATTCACTTTGTGAATATTAATTATCAGTGGAAATTACAGGATTAATCTTCGATATTTTCACAACACTGGCTGCACACAGTATTAACATGTTCCAAGCAGATGTACTTCTTGTTCTTTTTGCAAAAATATCTACTATTCCTGCCTACGCAGTCCCCGAATCGACCACTTGAAAGTATTAGGTGGTTCTTGCATTTTCATTTGCAGTTCTGACCCCATAATCTTGCAAATTCTCCTCCTTATTTCATTAGGAATGGTGCAATTGAGTGGTTTCCGTGTTAGGTGTTCATTTACTAGGGCAAGCTAGTTCTCTCATATCTCTTCGAGGTTTTTCTTCTTGACCATTATCATCTCCGAGAACACTAATAAATTTTCCTGGTACGAATAACAACCATTAAATTTGCATAAGAACACTATAAAACTAATATATACACCAGCACCTCAACATTCGCGATGGATACGTTCCTAATACCCTCGCGGAAGTAGAAATTCGCGAATAAGCATTTTGATCTGATTATACTGCCCCCCACTTAATTTTCGACCTTCATATTGCCTCATTATTAACACTAAACCTTAAATTAGAGTTCTTAGGCTAAAGAAAAAACTAGGAAAAACTATAAAACAGTGCAAACCAAATGAAAATGTGAATAAAAACAAAAATTTATACATACATGAGAAAAATACACCAGAAGGAAACTTAAAGCTGTATTTATAACTTTAACTGAGCACCCGATATACTGTACATACTAGAAATTACGTGTACAAAGCACAGTAAGCTTTATGTATTTAAAAATTCGCAAATGAAATTCCATATAAAAAGTCAACAAACCTGAGAAACAATAAATAACATTTGCTTATTCCACTGGATCATTTTCCTCATCCGCATCCAGGGGTGAGTCAGCCGAAGGAGAAACGGCAACTGGAGGCGGAGTAGGTGTAGGTGCGAAGAGCATTGTGATGGCAACTGTTGGGCTTTCTTTTTTAGTTCTTTACATATAAGCTGATAGGGTCGCATAGCATTCTCAATATCTCTTTTCACCTTTATGCTCACTTTTATTGATGGGTCACACTCATATATTAAGTCTGTTAGAGTTTTGGTAGCCCTGAATATGCGAACCATCTTTTCTAAAATCCAGCAATTCTTTTAAACTTCTTCATCTTCTCATTCACAGCTTCACTCCAAAGAGCTCGCCAACAAGAATTGATGGTTGATGCCTTCAGTACGTCTTGGAAATCTCTGATATTATTTATGCAATCAGCGATGTTATACGACCTCCAGCATTGTCGTACATCAGCGTTCGGGTCATCATCTATTGCCTGGCGGATTCTGCCAAACGTAAGATGTGTGTAATACTCCTACAAAGTGGATATTACCCCCTGATCGAGGGGTTGGATGAGTGAGGTTGTGTTTAGGGGAGGAACACCATCTCCACATTGGGGTGTGCATATTCAAGAAACATTGGATGACCAGGAGCATTGTCAAGGATGAGGAGAACCTTAAATTATTTCTCTTTCTCTTCTAAGTACTTTTCAACCTCGCGCACAAAAGTCATGGAACCAGTCTAAAAACAGTGTCGCAGTCTTCCAGGCTTTCTCGTTTGCTCTGTAATATACATGAAGACGTTGTTTATCCTTGCCCTTAAGTGCTCTTGGGTTGAGAGAACGGTAGAGCATCATAGGTTTAAGCATATGGCCGACGGCATTCCCACAGATAAGGAGTGTTACCCGATCTTTTGCTGCTTTGAAACCAGAGGCCCTCTTTTCTTCTATTGCTGTGACTATTTTAGAGCATGTCAAGATTCTCACAATAAATACATTTTTCAAACCGTAACATAAATAGAGCTAATATGGTGATATAAAAATATTTGAATTTAGGATTTCAGATCCACAAACATAGCCACTATAGCCTGGGTGGGAAAATTATGGCCAGCGAGCCACATGAGGCCCGCGAAAGCGATTCTTGTGGACCGGGATGCCATTCTGAAAGCGGACCATGAAATTTTTTCCAAATAATTTCATATATGTTGTTAAAATTATGGTGACTTGTGAAATTATGACTCTAAATACTATTAATTATTGATTATCACCAATAGGATCCTTCGCATTCTGCCAAGTAATTTCCGATGTGCGCCCTACCTAATGCAGCCCGCCGAAGCATTTGTATCTGTAAATGCGACCCACATAGGCACCCGCGACTGCTAATGCTTCGTAAAAAATTTGTCCGCCACTGCACCATAGTTACAGGAGATCATCTGGGCATTCTTTGAAGAGTTAGTTACTTAGGCATTTATGATGTCGATGGACAGCTCGTTTCGAACTGTATCATTGCAGATGGAGACAAAAAGCTTTACATAAGCTTATAATATTAAACAGGGTATAGGAAGGAAAAACCAAGTGTTCTGATACATAAGAATAAAGAATGAATGATTGGCCCGCGTCATACCGTTTACTTTACACTCCTCTTGCGTGTGTGGTCACCGCTTAAAAACAAATTACCGGAGCTGCTGATTAATCGATAGAGGAACTGAAAAATGAATCGATTTAGTGACATTTTGATGTTTATCACAACTAAATGCGAATTGGTAATTAACTTTTAGTTTTGTGAACTGAATTCGATAGTTATATAAAAAGAGTTACCATATATTTTAAAGACACGAATGACAATTAAGATAGAATTTTGGTTCAGCAGGTGCGTCATCAAGATCATTTTCAATCATCTCGTATCCATGAATTTAAACAAAATTATGCAATGGTACTATAAGTTGGTTTTAAGAAGAGTTTATTTAAACAAAAACTCGATCCTCGGTTCGTCCGTCTCTCTCACCGTCTTTATGTAAAGTGGCCGTAGTTATTGCCCGCTTTTAACCAAAATTGAAATCGGTCGACAAATTTTAGTAAAACTCTTCAATACCAAATTTAATCAAAATACGTCCAGCGGTTCTCGAGATGAAACAGAGGCACTTTGTAAAATTAGTGATGTATTTATGGTGTCTGCCGCCCCTGTGCAGAAGAGATTTGCCGTCCCCGTATCTATAATAAATTATGCATAAGTTTGTAGAATAAGAACAATAATTCGGTTTAAACAAGTTATATTAAAGTATTTATAGTTAGAGTATTTTTTATAAATGTATAAAACACTTGTTTCATTACATATTTTTAATAAAAAACAACCAATATACAAGTATTATGTTTTATGTCGTCACTTCACAAAATTTTTCGACGTGCTAGCTGTATCGCAAATGAGTCAATCACATCTTCATAGTCTATTGCGATCGTCGACTCCGCTTCTATATTCAGCATGGCTAATGCATTAAGTCGATTTTCTAACATTCGAGAAATATGACTGAAGGCGCATGCCTGAGTTATTGCACTGCGAGGCGGTCGTCGCGGGTGGCGCGCGCATGGCAACTGCCGGCAATGCGACGTGGTGTTCGCATACCGGCTGCTCGGCGATGATGGGGGCGGGTGGTTTTCATTTGTTCCTATTTAGTAAGTTTTTTCTATCTTACTTCAATAAATTGATTTCGTAAAGCAAAAAAAATAGATAATATAAAGAAACTAATAATTATATTTTTACAATTATAAAATAGACAAGAATAAAATAAAATAATTAATCCGAAAACAAATAAGCTTGTTAAATTAATACGCCGCCTCCTCAAATTTGCCGCCACGGACAATTGCCCGGTTTGCCCTACCGTAAACACGTCACTGTGTAAACTACATGTAGGTCTTCATATAAAGTGGCCGTGATTGTAGTCCGATTTTAACCAAAATTGGAATCGATCGACAAGTTTTAGTAAAACTTCCCTAAATCATAATTCATAAGAATATGTCCAGCGGTTCCGGAGTTGAAACAGAGACACGTTGTAAAATACATGTTGGTCTTCATGTAAGGTGTTCTTAATTATCGTCCGATTTTAACCAAAATTGGAATTGGTCGACAGATATTACTAAACCTTCCCACTACCAAATTTCATCAAAATACGTCCCGCGGTTACCGATTTGAAACAGGAACGTTGTAAGCTACATGTAGGTCTTTATGTAAAGTGTTCTTAATTATTGTCCGATTTTAACCAAAATCGAAATAGGTTGACAAATTTTACTAAAATCCCTAATACCAAATTTTATCAAAATACGTTCAGCGGTTCCCGAGTTTAAACATGCGAACGGAAGGACTGAAACGACCTCCGCTATATGCGTTCACTTCCTGCAAAGAACGCATATTAACGTTTTGCTTTAACTCTTAAAAAAATAATTTATGAGAAATAATTTCTTGTCATAAATATTTTTGACAGAATGCATAAGTTTTAGTTAATGGCTATGAAATATATACTATCCCTCTCGTTCATAATGTCATATTATTCTTTTCGTGTTTTGTATTTAAGACAATTAAATTACAAGGCGAAAATGATATATTTGAGTCATTACACTAAATCAAATTTCACCTACATTTAAAAAAAAACGGGAGAAAATGACATACAATCAGGGCTACGATATTACCAGAGTAAATATTTGAAATCATTTTTCGTAAATTCTATGACAGAGTTACAATAAATCTGTGTTTGAATTTGTAAGAATTCAAACACACAATTTTATTTTTGCGAAAGGGCTTTCATCACCCTTGATAAAAATGAACTCTCAACTGCTAAATCTACATACGGAATCATTATACTAACATTCAAATGTGCATCACATCTTTTTCTTTAGCTATTCTCACGGCTTCATATAGACCAGGGTTCGGAAACCTGCGGCTCTTTAGAAGTTACCTAAGCTCCATAATCTTTATCAGTAATGAAACATGCTTACTGCAATCACTTGAATCTCTAAAAGAAAAGGTCGTACAAGCTATCACTGTGCGGCTCCCGAGTATTTCGGAATGAGGTAAAAAACAAAAAAATACTCTTTTAATTTGAAAGGTTGCCGACCCCTGCTATAGACTGTCCGTTACAAACCTTGGTAAAATTATAAATTTATCCGAGGGAAAACTAAATTTGGGAATTAATGTGATATGCTGATCTAATTGAAAACGACAGACCGAGGAATAATTAAAGAGCATCGAGAACCATTGCTATTTTGGATTTAGTGAAAATCAAAGATGTGCATTTGAAGAAAGAAAAAACTGAAAATTGACACATTAGCACGTTCACATTTTTGTGTCCGCCTCCCCGTAATGCTCTAAATTTCCGTTCAGTTATTTAATGACAGACCTTTACTTCATACCGATAAGAGTAATAGTAAATTATGACAAAATCTGACAATTAAACTAATTCGGTCATTTTCATTATAGTCAAAATAGCTCAAAAGTAAAAGCGACGAAATGCTCGCGGAAATCATTCTCCAACTTTCAGATCGTTATTTTACAGTTGGAGATCTCAACGCTCGAAAGCCAGTGCTCATAAATCTGCATAGGACGTCAAATGAAAAATGAGCAAAAAATGATATGGTCGGGCGGAAATAACATGTGAAGGGAATATGCAACGATCAAATATATTGCAATGCAATTACCTTAATAAAATAATACGGGAAATTTTACAAGTGCATTAAACTCCTTTGAAGTGCTTCCTATGGCGAGATTATCTTAATTGCGCTAGGAATCAAAGGAAATTCTACCAATATGAATATCTTTCTTTGTTCCGACTATGTATTCCATTAGCATAGAGGCGGATCCGGAAATCTACCCAAGTGAGTGGGGGAAGGGGTATCGCCTCCCTCCCTCCCTTGAATCTCCCACTGCAGAAGGCCCTTTATTCTGGAAATCCCAACTCCTGTCAGATTCTTTCTTGCCTTTGTCCTATGGACTTAATCTGCAGGGGTCAATCAAGGATTTTTTTTTAAATAACGAATCCATTGGTGGGTAACGGGGCTTCCCAGTGGGGAACGATCGCCTCTCTTATTTTAGCAGGTAAGTATTTGCTCGTCGGCTAAATGAATGGTCGGAAAATACGTTCTTCGTTGAAATCTCCCGCTTAATCCACGTGGGCAACACTTCTAAATCTCTCCAAGAGAATGCCTTTGTGTGCTTATAGCACGGAAAAATTCCTGTCCCAATTTCTGTCCTTATAAAAAAAACACAATGGAGAAAATAGAAAACCTTTTCCCGCATCTGAAAGTGAAAACCGCACAAAAGATTAATCGCTAACTTGCGATAAAGTGATAACCTGTGATAAGAGTCACCATTGGATTTTGTGCGAATGAGGCCGACATCCAGAGCGAAATGAGACGGCGCGCAGACTTTAACTGGGATTAGGAGAACTTTTTCGGTTTGGATTTAAAAATTTCTTAGATTCAAGGTGCAGCAGACACGATAACAGACTCCATTTATTCCTTAACAATTTATATATTTGTTTCATCCTAGATCTATTTCACGAGGTACCACACTCCTGTTCTCTCTTTTAAACTAGTTTATGCGGATAAGGTGCCTCAAGCGATCCTTGAAAACCTGACATATTCGTCTCCAGTCATCCAGTGTGAGAAGTAGAGAGAGAGCGATATATCAGCAGAGAGAAAGGGGCGACGGAGAAAGGGAGGAGTGGGAAGAGGGGGCGACGGAGAAAGGGAGGAGAGGGAGGAAGGGGCGACGGAGAAAGGGAGGAGAGGGAGAAAGGGAGGACAGGGAGGAAGGGGAGACGGAGAAAAGGAGGACAGGGAGGAAGGGGAGACAGAGGGAGGAAGGGAGACAGAAGGAGGAAGGGGAGACAGAGGGAGGAATGGGAGACAGAGGGAGGAAGGGGAGACAGAGGGAGGAAGGGGAGACAGAGGGAGGAAGGGGAGACAGAAGGAGGAAGGGGAGACAGAGGGAGGAAGGGGAGACAGAGGGAGGAAGGGGAGACAGAGGGAGGAAGGGGAGACAGAGGGAGGAAGGGGAGACAGAAGGAGGAAGGGGAGACAGAGGGAGGAAGGGGAGACAGAGGGAGGAAGGGGAGACAGAGGATGGAAGGAGAGACAGAGGGAGGAAGGGGAGAAGTATAGAGACGGAGGAAGATGGAGTGGGTAGCAATTGGAATCGCCTGCTCTATCGACCTAATTCGATCGACGTGTGGACAGACGATCGCTTACTGAGAGAGGTTAAGCCCACTCCCTCAGCCGAAAATCTTACTTCCGTAGTCAACCTCAAAAAATGAAACTCGTTTGCCATTTCACTTAAATATCGCGATTTGGAGAATAAAAAAATTAAAGCGAGCCTTGAACCGACCTGGATCAAACAAAATAGTCATATAATGGAAAAACCACCATTAAAATTTTTGAAAACTGCCCTAATGGTAACGAATATTTATGAATCGTTTCAAGCATTTTCTATGCACATGCCTAGTTACATTTTTTCACTGTTTTTTACCAACATGATTGAACGGTGATGACGTTCCAAATTCTTATCTTTCGCTTAAAACTTATACTGATGATGTCATTTCATTTTTAGAACACGGCAGAATATTGCAGCAAAAGGAACTACCTACTTTTGATTGTCTACCTATAACTAAATCTAATAAATCAAATTTTATTAAATAATTCTAAAGGTTCGCGTTTATCATGATATAGGTAGGACATTCTCCTTTATCTAGCAGGTGATAGTATGAGGAGGATTTGTGGGAAATGGCGGATAAAATAGACCGACAAGAACAGCATTCAATGGAATTCAAACGAAATATTTAGAGATACCTAATTCATTACATCTGCTTGAGGTCTACGCCCATAAAGAAGAAAGAAGAATTTCAAAAGTTTCGCCATATCATATGGCTCCTTGCGATCAGGTAATAGGACGTAGCAACTGCGAATCGCAAGGACGAGGTGGCATCCCCTGCCGTACGCCAAGGGTGGCTCGCAAGGCAACGAAGCGAACATAAATGTCAGACCGCGCTAAAAATTATTCACGAGATTCTTTCGCGGTACTCAAGTCGGCTCTCGATAGAGCAGAATGGGAGGAGGAGAATAACGGAGATGTGGAAAGAAGGAAAGGTGGAGGAAGGGAGGGAGACGGTGAGAAGATGAGGGATGAGGGGAGGGAGAAGAGGAAAGGAGGGGGGAGGAGAGGAGGGGAGGGAGGGAGAAGAGGGGAGGGAGGAGAAGAGGAAAGGAGGGAGGGAGGAGAGGAGGGGAGGGAGGGGAGGGAGAAGAGGAGGGGAGGGAGGGATGGGAGGGAGGAAGGGGAGAGAGGGAGAAGAGGAGGGGGAAGGAGGGAAGGGAGGTAGGGAAGTGAGGTAGGAAGGAGAGGTAGGGAGAAGAGGAAGGGAGGAAGGTGAGGGAAGAGAGTGAGGGAAGAGAGTGAGGGAAGAGAGGGAGGAGAGTGAGGAAGAGAGGGAGGAGAGTGAGGGAAGAGAGGGAGGAGAGGGAGGGAAGAGAGGGAGGAGAGGGAGGGAAGAGAGGGAGGAGGGGGGGAGGGAGGAAGGAGAGGTAGGGAGGAGAGGTAGGGAGGAGAGGCAGGGAGGAAAAATAGGGAGGAGAGGTAGGGAGAAGAGTGAGGAAAAGGAGGGAGGGAGGAGAGGAGGGGAGGGAGGGGAGGGAGAAGAGGAGGGGAGGGAGGGAGGGGAGAGAGGGAGGGGAGAGAGGGAGAAGAGGAGGGGAGGGAGGGAAGGGAGGTAGGGAAGTGAGGTAGGAAGGAGAGGTAGGGAGGAGAGGAAGGGAGGAAGGTGAGGGAAGAGAGTGAGGGAAGAGAGTGAGGGAAGAGAGGGAGGAGAGTGAGGAAGAGAGAGAGGGAATAGAGGGAGGAGGGGGGAAGGGAGGGAAGAGAGGGAGGAGGGGGGAGGGAGGAAGGAGAGGTAGGGAGGAGAGGTAGGGAGGAGAGGCAGGGAGGAAAAATAGGGAGGAGAGGTAGGGAGAAGAGTGAGGAAAGAGAGGGAGGGAAGAGAGGGAGGGAGGAGAGGGAGGGAGGAGAGGGAGAAAGGGGAGGGAGGGAGGAGATAGAGGGAGGAGATAGAGGGAGGAGAGGGAGGGACGAGAGGGAGGAGGTAGAGGGAGGGAGGAGAGGGAGGGAGAAGAGGGAGGGAGGAGAGCGAGAAAGTAGAGGGTGGGAGAAAAGGGAGGGAAGAGACGGAGGGAGGAAATAGAGGGAGGAGATGGAGGGAGGAGAGAGAGGGAGGAAAGGGAGGGAGAAGATGGAGGGAGGGAGGAGAGTCAGGGATGAGAGGGAGGGAAGGGAGGGAAGAGTAGGAGGAAGGAGAGGGAGAGAGGAGAGGGAGGGAGGAGAGAGATAGAGGAGAGGGAGGGAGGAAGGAGAGGGAGGAGAGAGAGGGAGGAGAGTGAGGGAGGAGAGGGAGGGAGGAGAGGGAGGGATGAGAGGGAGGGATGAGAGGGAGGGATGAGAGGGAGGGAAGGGAGGGAAGAGTAGGAGGAAGGAGAGGGAGAGAGGAGAGGGAGGGAGGAGAGAGATAGAGGAGAGGGAGGGAGGAAGGAGAGGGAGGAGAGAGAGGGAGGAGAGTGAGGGAGGAGAGGGAGGGAGGAGAGGGAGGGATGAGAGGGAGGGATGAGAGGGAGGGATGAGAGGGAGGGATGAGAGGGAGGGAGCAGAGGGAGGTAGGAGAGGAAGGGGGAGAGGGAGGGAGGAGAGGGAGGGAGGAGAGAGAGGGAGGGGAGGAAGGAGAGGGAGGGGAGGAAGGAGAGGGAGGAGGAGAGAGAGGGAAGAGAAAGATGGACGAGAGGGGGGAGAAGAGAGAGGGAGGGAGAAGAGACAGTGAGGGAATAAAAGAAGGGAGGGAGGAGAGGAAGGGAGGGAGGGGAGGAGGGAAGGAGAAGGAAGGAGGAGAGGGAGGGAGGAGAGGAAGGAAAGAAGGGGGAGGGAGGAGAGAGAGGGAGGAGAGGGAGGGAGGAAATGGAGGAAGGAGAGGGAGGTAAGATAGGGAGGGAGAAGAGGGAGGGAGAAGAGGGAGGAGAGGGAGAGGAAGGAGGAGAGGGAGGCGGAGGAGGAGAGGGAGTAGAGGGAGGATAGGGAGGGGAGGGAGGATAGAGAGGGGAGGGAGGGAAGGGAGGAGAGGGAGGGAGGAGAGAGGAGAGGGAGGGAGGAGAGAGGAGAGGGAGGGTGGAGAGGGAGGGAAAAGAGAGGAGAGGGAGGGAAGAGAGGGAGGGAGAAGGAGGGAGGATAGGGAGGGAGGGAGGAGAGGAAAGGAGGAGAGGGAGGGAGGAGAGGGAGGGAGGAGAGGGAGGGAGGAGAGGGAGGGAGGAGAGGGAGGGAGGAGAAGGAGGGAAGAGAGGGAGGGAGGAGAGGGAGGGAGGAGAGGGAGAAAGGGGAGGGAAGGAGGAGATAGAGGGAGGAGATAGAGGGAGGAGATAGATGGAGGAGAGGGAGGGAGGAGAGGGAGGGAGAAGAGAGAGGGAGGAGAGGGAGAAAGTAGAGGGAGGGAGAAAAGTGAGGGTAGAGACGGAGGGAGGAGATGGAGGGAGGAGAGGGAGGGAGGAAAGGTTGGGAGGAGATGGAGGAAGGGAGGAGAGGGAGGGAGGAGAGTCATGGATGAGAGGGAGGGAAGGGAGGGAGGGAGGGGAGGGAAGGAGGAGAGGGAGGGAAGGGAAGGAAGAGTAGGAGGAAGGAGGAGGGAGAGAGGAGAGTGAGGGAAGAGAGGAACGGAGGAGATGGAGGACAGGGAGGGAGACGAGGGAGGGAGGGAAGAGAGGGATAGAGGAGAGGGAGTGAGGAAGGAGAGGGAGGAGATAGAGGGAGTAGAGGGAGGGAGGAGAGGGAGGGAGGAGAGGGAGGGAGGAGAAGGAGGGAAGAGAGGGAGGGAGGAGAGGGAGGGAGGAGAGGGAGAAAGGGGAGGGAAGGAGGAGAGGGAAGGAGGAGATAGAGGGAGGAGATAGAGGGAGGAGATAGATGGAGGAGAGGGAGGGAGGAGAGGGAGGGAGAAGAGAGAGGGAGGAGAGGGAGAAAGTAGAGGGAGGGAGAAAAGGGAGGGTAGAGACGGAGGGAGGAGATGGAGGGAGGAGAGGGAGGGAGGAAAGGTTGGGAGGAGATGGAGGGAGGGAGGAGAGGGAGGGAGGAGAGTCAGGGATGAGAGGGAGGGGAGGGAAGGAGGAGAGGGAGGGAAGGGAAGGAAGAGTAGGAGGAAGGAGAGGGAGAGAGGAGAGTGAGGGAAGAGAGGAACGGAGGAGATGGAGGACAGGGAGGGAGACGAGGGAGGGAGGGAAGAGAGGGATAGAGGAGAGGGAGTGAGGAAGGAGAGGGAGGAGATAGAGGGAGGAGAGGTAGGGAGGAGAGGGAGGGAGGAGAGAGAGGGAGGATAGGGAGGGATGAGAGGGAGGGAGGGGAGGGAGGGAGAAGATCGATGGAGGAGAGGGAGGGAGGAGAGGAAGGGGGAGAGGGAGGAAGGAGAGGGAGGGAGGAGAGGGAGGTAGGAGAGGGAGGGAGGAGAGGGAGGGAGGAGAGAGATGGAGTAGAGGGAGGGAGGAGAGGGATGGGAGCGAGGGTGGGTGGAGTGGGATGGAGGCGAGGGAGGGAGGAGAGGGAGGGAGGAGAGGGTGGTAGGGGAAGAAGGAGAGGGAGGGAGGAGAGAGAGGGAAGAGAGAGAGGGAGGAGAGGGAAGAGAGGGAGGGAGGAGAGGAAGGGAGGAGAGGGAGGGAAGAAATGGGGGGAAGAGGAGGAGGGAGGAGAGGGAGGGAGTAGAGAGATGGAGGAGAGGGTGGAGATGGATGAGAGGGAGGAGATGGAGGAGAGGTAGGGTGGAGAGGTAGGGAGGAGAGGTAGGGAGGAGAGGTAGGGAGGAGAGGTAGAGAGGAGAGGGAGGCAGGGTAGGGAGGGGTGGAAGGAGAGGGAGGGGGGAGAGAGATGGCGGAGAGGGAGGAGATGGAGGTGAGGGAGGGAGGAGAGGGAGGGCGGAGAGAGATGGAGGAAAGGGAGGAGAGAGATGGAGGAGATGGAAGAGAGGGAAGGAGGAGAGGAAGGGAGGAGAGGTAGGGAGTAGAGGTATGGAGTTGAGGGAGGCAGGGTAGGGAGGGGAGGAAGGAGAGGGAGGTGGAGAGAGATGGAGGAGGGGGAGGGAGGGAGTAGAGGGTTGGAGGGAGTAGAGGGTTGGAAGTAGGAGAGGGAGGGAGATAGGAGAGAGAGGCTCGGAGGTAGGGAGGGATGAGAGATAGGGAGGGAGGTAGTGGTTGAGAGGGCAGGATGGATTAGAGGGCAGGATGGAGGAGAGGGAGGGGTTGAGGGTGGAGAGGGAGGGAGTAGAGGGTGGGAAGAAGTAGACGGAGTAAGGATGGATAGGGATGGATGGAGGCAGGATAGGGATGGAAGAAGGGAGGAGGGAGTGATGGAGGGCGGAAAGGGGAGAGAGGGTGGCGGAGAGTGGGGGAGAGGGTGGCGGAGAGCGGGGGAGGGGGCGCGAGGGAGGTATAAAGGGAGGGTGGAGAGGTTGGGGGGTAGAAAGGAGAAAGAGGGTGAGGGAGGAGAGTAGAGGAGGGAGGAAGTAGAGTAGAAGAGAGGGAGAAAGGAGAGGGAGGGAGGAGAGGGAGAGATGAGATAAAGGAAAGGGATGGAGTAGCGGGAGGGAGTAGAGGGAGGGAGGAGGAAAAGGGAGGCAGGGAGGAGAGGAGGGAGCGTGGCGGGAGGGAGGAGGGGAGGAGGAAGGAGAGGAGGGAGGGAGGAGAGAATGGATGGTGGCGGGAGGGAGGAGGGGAGGGAGGAAGATGAGGAGGGAGGTAGGGGTGGAATTAAATGGAGAGGAGCTATGGAGTGAGGAGAGGGAAGGAGGGAAGGTAGGAGGGAAGGAGAAGCGTTAGGAGGAGGGAAGGGAGGATAGGAAGAAGAGGAAGAGAGGAGGGGATTGTTGGAGAGGTAGGAGATGGCGGAGAGGGAGGAGAGGTGGCGCTGTGAGATAGGTGGCTGAGGCGGTAACCTGGGCGGGATATCCTTGTGGCCGTGGACCGCATTCCACGGGCATGCATCACTGCGGGATGGAGAGGCGGCGGCGTCGGACGGGGGGCGACGGCGAGGAGGCGGAGGGACGGCGCGGTGACTCGCTCTCCTCGCAGACGGTCAGATTGAAGGGAGATTACGACAGCACCCTCCGCCATCTATCAGTTATTTTATCGATGAGCTGCGAGTCAAGGATATCATTCTTCGGGGTCACGAGCGTCCGCTCGCCCCTCTTATTTTGCCACCCCATCCACCTCTTTCGCCACCTCCACCTCTTTCACCCTTCTACCTCTTTCGCTCCCTCCAGCTCTTTCGCCCCCTTCACCTCTTTCGCCCCCTGCACCTCTTTTTTCATCCCCTCCACCTCTTTCGCCCCCTCTACCTCTTTCGCCCCCTCCACCTCTTTTTCATCCCTTCCATCTCTTTCGCCCTCTCCACCTCTTTCGCCCCTTAGACCTCTTTCGCCCCCTCTGCCTCTTTCGCCCCCTCCACCTCTTTTTTCATCCCCTCCATCTCTTTCGCCCTCCTAGCTCTTTTGCCCCCTCCACCCTTTTCACCCATCATCTCATTCGCCCCCTCCACCTCTTTCGCGCCCTCCACTTCTTTCGCCCCCTCCATCTCTTTCGCCCCCTCCACCTCTTTCGCCCCCTTCATCTCTTTGGCCCCCTCCACCTCTTTCGCGCCCTCCACTTCTTTCGCCCCCTCCACCTCTTTCGCCCCCTCCACCTCTTTCGCCCCCTTCATCTCTTTCGCCCCTCCACCTCTTTCGCCCCCTCCACCTCTTTCGCCCCCTCCACCTCTTTCGCCCCCTTCATCTCTTTCGCCCCCTCCACCTCTTTCGCCCCCTCCACCTCTTTCGCTTTATCCACCTCTTTCGCTTTATCCACCTCTTTGGCCCCCTCCACCTCTTTCGCGCCCTCCACTTCTTTCGCCCCCTCCACCTTTTTCGCCCCCTCCACCTCTTTCGCCCCCTCCACCTCTTTCGCCCCCTCCACCTCTTTCGCCCCCTTCATCTCTTTCGCCCCCTCCACCTCTTTCGCCCCCTCCACCTCTTTCGCTTTATCCACCTCTTTCGCTTTATCCACCTCTTTGGCCCCCTCCACCTCTTTCGCGCCCTCCACTTCTTTCGCCCCCTCCACCTTTTTCGCCCCCTCCACCTCTTTCGCCCCCTTCATCTCTTTCGCCCCCTCCACCTCTTTCGCGCCCTCCACTTCTTTCGCCCCCTCCACCTCTTTCGCCCCCTTCATCTCTTTCGCCCCCTCCACCTCTTTCGCCCCCTCCACCTCTTTCGCCCCCTCCACCTCTTTCGCCCCCTTCATCTCTTTCGCCCCCTCCACCTCTTTCGCCCCCTCCACCTCTTTCGCTTTATCCACCTCTTTCGCCCCATCCACCTCTTTCGCCCCCTTCATCTCTTTCGCCCCCTCCACCTCTTTCGCCCCCTCCACCTCTTTCGCTTTATCCACCTCTTTGGCCCCCTCCAACTCTTTCGCGCCCTCCACTTCTTTCGCCCCCTCCACCTCTTTCGCCCCCTCCACCTCTTTCGCCCCCTTCATCTCTTTCGCCCCCTCCACCTCTTTCGCGCCCTCCACTTCTTTCGCCCCCTCCACCTCTTTCGCCCTCTTCATCTCCTTCGCCCCCTCCACCTCTTTCGCCCCCTCCACCTCTTTCGCCCCCTCCACCTCTTTCGCCCCCTTCATCTCTTTCGCCCCCTCCACCTCTTTCGCCCCCTCCACCTCTTTCGCTTTATCCACCTCTTTCGCCCCATCCACCTCTTTCGCCCCATCCACCTCTTTCGCCCCCTCCACCTCTTACGCCCCCTCCACCTCTTTCGCATTATCCACCTCTTTCGCCCCCTGCACCTCTTTTTTCATCCCCTCCATCTCTTTCGCCCCCTCCAGTTATGTCGCCCCCTCCACCATTTTCACCCCTCCATCTCTTTCGCCCCCTCCACCTCTTTCGCACCCTCCACCTCTTTCGCCCCATCCACATCTTTCGCCCCCTCTGCCTCTTTTTTCATCCCCTCCATCTCTTTCGCCCCCTCCACCTCTTTCGCCCCTCCATCTTTTTCGCCCCCTCCAGCTATTTCGCCCCCTCCACCCCTTTCACCCCCTCCATCTCTTTTGCCCCTCCACCTCTTTCGCCTCTCCACCTCTTTCGCCCCCTCCACCTCTTTCGCCCCCTTCATTTCTTTTTTCATCCCCTCCATCTCTTTCGCCCCCTCCAGCTCTTTCACCCCCTCCACCTTTTTACCCTTAATCTCTTTCGCCCCCTCCACCTCTTTCGCCCCATCCACTTCTTTCGCCCCCTCCATCTCTTTCGCCCCCTCCACCCCTTTCACCCTTCCATCTCTTTCGCCCCCTCCACCTCTTTCGCCCTCTCCACCTCTTTCGTCCCCTCCACATCTTTCGCTCCATCCACCTCTTTCGCCCCCTGCACCTCCTTTTTCATCCTTTCCATCTCTTTTGTTTCAGGGAGCAGCATTATTTATCAGCGATACGTTGTATTCCATTGAATCATCGTAGGAATAACGTCATTCTACTGGACCGAAACGTTCTCGCGTCTTTCTATAACACCCTGAGAGCTTACGCGGCAAATTTCGACGAGAGTGCTTCATCATTTTTCCCAACAGATAGTTTGCACACGCGGGAAGATATGGAAACTGACACAGCTAGACGTTTCGTGTCGAAACAAAATGGGACGTTTCCGACGCATTTGCTTATGGGCTTATGTACACGAGGATCGTAGAGGGGTCAGTCAAGTAGGAAAGTTAACTTGTCCGATTTTTTGTAAGACAGTGGCGTAAGCAAGTGCTGTCTACACGAGGAAAAGTATTTCAAGGCAGTTCAGTAGTCACCATAAATCGCTGTCATAAGAAAAGATTTATTAGAAATGTTTCTAAATTATTGTATGCTGAGATTATGGAGATACTTGAGGATGAGATTTGCGAGAGAAAGAGAAAGACCTGGATTTGGCAATGGATAGCAAGGCGAAATACGAACGGAAGTTCTGCTTTGCTCATGAGAGAACTTTATTTGGAAGTGAGGTTGATAGTCTTAAGCGTAACTTTGTTGAACGATTCCATATTTATAAACCAGAGAAACGGAAGAACGAGGTATTGATTTATTTGGTTGATCCAGCTGAGTAGAGATTTTGCTGGAGGATGTCACGAAAAAGTTTTGATACACTACTAAATTTAATTACTCCTGAAATTCAACGCCCAGACTAATAAGAGAAGCCATACCAACAAGAATAATAATTGTAAGGGACGCTGTCATACTTATCTAATGGAAACATTTACGGAAGTCTACAACGTTTTTTTCGAGTTCCAAAATCAGCAATTTTGAGATTCGTATCTCTCGTTGCCATGGTAGACAAAATTTGCTTTTAAAATTTTAAAAATTCCCATTTTTTGCAGTTGAAATATTTCAGCTAATACGGCATGGATTCGTATTCCTTTTTCAAGAATATTATTGTCATATTTTTCCGTATTATAATTTAAGTTCTTAGTTTATACCTTAATTTTAAGTACCTAATTTTAAAATTCAATAAAAAAAGGCTTGCATCACAGTCAATGCTTATCTTATGGCGTATTGAAATGGAAGTTTTGGGTCCAAAAAGCCCCCTTAAAATGGAAAATGTTGGGATTTTCGATTTTTCTAATAGTCTGGATGAGGTTCACAAGGTACCTGCGAAAACAACATGTTTCTATATTTCAAATAACTTTACAAATTATCGCGTTAGAAAAACTGGGCGGAAGCACGAAAAATTTCAATAGTCTCCTTTAGGGTTCGTGAACCATCTATGCCTTTGAGATTTTGTTTACCTTTGTATCCTACAGGTGGCTTTGTTTACTGTACTGTAGTTGCCTTTTAGCATTGAACCTGTGCGTACTAGAGAGTGTTTTGTTTCGTTTACGGTCTGAGAGACCGCATGCCTGTGTTCGCGTAATTTTCTCGTGACATTTATTTTCCACGGTTTCGGAAATTTCTGAAGATATGTCGCAGTTAAACCGTCCTGGACCGTCGCACGTCCGGAAAAGAAAACCAAAATTGCCTTCCAATGTTTTATTTGTAGCAGTTCAGTATGATTGAAACGTTCAACACCCGCTTGAGGAGCACGCGCCGGAGTGAATATTGACCAAGTTTAGGGTCCTCATTTTTAATAAGTTTTTCTTTTTAAAATTCTTTTATATTCATGTGTTTAAACAAACCCTCTGCAAAAGACTAAAGCAAATACAAAATTTCTGTATGAAATTAAGAAAAGTAACCTATCAAAAATTAGACCCTTACTTTTTTGTGTTAAAAAATTTTCATTTTCATATTTACTAAGAATATATTGCAGCGGGGGCCAAGTCTTCTTACCCTAAGAGCCGCATATGATTATCTCCCTAAGTTTGAGAGCTGCAAGACACGCATTCTGCGCACAGAAATGTATGAACAGTAAACATAACTTGTATTTGTTGCAATACGGAGAGACTGTATGCCTATTAAGCATCCCTAAAAGGTCTTACTTGCACAGCGTTATCGCATTCTGACGTGATAAGCCTTGATACGCCCTTGACTGTAAATGAATAAGAGCCGCACGTTAATTTAAAAGAACCGCATGCGGCTCGCGAGCCGCGGTTTGGCCACCCATATTTTTGTTTGTTCACCAAGACCCTATTTCAAATATAAACTTAAGAAAACTTTATAGTGTTTTTTTTTACATAATTATTTAATTTTGGCGTGGGGTCTGAGAGACCGCATGCCTGTGTTTGCTCGTCAATTTCTGATGCCTGTGGTTACGGGTTAAGCTAAACTCGCGACCTGTCAACACTTCAATCAAATCACGTCGTCTTCTTGCCACCAAAGAGTCTTTTATCTACGCATCGCAAGCTCTGCCCGTGTTGAGATTTCGGTTTCGAAGATCCCGGCGAACAATTCCCTTCTCGATATAGACGGCCCATTCGACTATAGACGGAGGAAGGGAAGATGGAACCGTTGCGGTGGGGGAGGGGCGACAGGGGGTGGGGGAGAAAGAGAAGGTCGCGCAGACGCGGCAACGGGAATGCGGTGACGCAGGAGGGACGCTTCCTTCGATATGCAAAAGGAGTTCCACGTCCGGCGACCACCTCTAAGTTTATTCCCTCCGAAAAATTCCTACCCAACCCGTCACCTTCTCCTCTCTTCCACTTCTGCTCCTCTTTCTCCCTCCTCCGCTTGTCTCCTCTCCTCTTCTCTCCCCCAAACCCCTCTCTCAACCCTTTCCACTTTTCGCCATCTACTCACGAGAAATTCTCGTCTCGTGCCGAAAGCCGTGCTTCCAGATTGTTTCTTCATTCGAGGCGACCTCCGGCGCCCTCGACCGCTGAATGATTCGAGAATCCGGAAAACTAGTTTGGAATCAGTTTTTAACCGACCGTCAATTCTCTTTTTAATTCGGGTATACCTGACGTGATCGTACCTTAAATGTTGCCTTAATGGATACCTTGGCTGCTGTTCCGGGTTCCTAAATGGCCACTTAATTTTCGATCGACACAAGTGGCGCCATAAAGCGTCCGAATCGAAGGGTAATGCCAGTAGGTAACGGAAAGAATTACGAATGCACCGGGGTCAGGTCGACCTATCCGTAACAAGACGTGACATTTACTCCAGCCAATTCGCAGTCAGATTCACTGACTCGGGCCACGATGAAGACTTGTTTCCGAAAAACCTCCCGAAAGAAACCTTTTCGAAAGGAACCGATACCGCTTATTAATTTGACTTCGCATCGCTTGCATCGACTCGCACAGTCGCGTCCAAATCCGCCGACGAGAATTGACGTGTCTTTACGAGTCTTCGTCCCGAAAAGGAAGGATTTTCGCCTTCTGCGGCTGTGCGTTCGACGCCGCGGTGCGCCGTCGGAAATCATCCTTCCAGCAATCGTCCTGGGGACGATGCGTCAATTCCTATAGAACAGGAGTGGCCAAACTTACCCTAAGAGCCGCATACCAACATTTTCAGAAATCGGAGAGCCGCATGCCACACATTCTGTGCTCGTATATTTATGAACAGTAAAACATAACCTGTATCCGAATCAATTCAGATATAATGCACGTCATTTATGCATCCCCAATGCGTCTCAAGTCACACTACGTCATTGTGTTCTGCAGTGAAAAACGTTGATACGCTTGTGAATGATAATTTGAAAGAGCCGGATACTAACTGTAAGTTAAAAGAGCCACATGCGGCTCGCGAGCCGCGGTTTGGCCACCCCTGCTATAGAGGTCTCCACCTAACCCAGTGGTGGGCAATCTTTTTTACGTGGTGGGCCAAATCGGTGGCTGCGAATACTTCGACGGGCCGCATTCGAAGTTGCCAATGTATTGGCGGGGCGGATTAGAGTTTATATCGGGAATCATCTACAGATTCCGAGAAGTAATATAAGGTGGAAATCAAGTCCGAATAAGGATTGCAGGGTTAAAATGTCAAAATTAAAGTTTTCATTATTAAAATAAAAACCGAAAAACACGAATTTGCGCGTTAAATTACATGGATTGCTTTTTCATAATAGCTTGTCGGGCCGCATAAAATGCTCTCTGGGGCCTCATACTGCCCACGGACCGTAGGTCGATTACCCCCGATCTAAGCTATCTCCGGGATGATGGTGATGATGTCCCTCTCCCCCGTGTCCGCAATCGCTGCAAACCAGCGCACCTCCTCTTGCATTACCCCCGAGCGCCCCCCCCCCCAATTCGCCATTACTCTCGCCTATTCCCTATTCCCCTCCGCCTCACCCCTTTCTTCCATCGGCGGGGAGAATGCAGCGAAATGTGGAGGGGGCGGGTTGGAAGGGAGGGAGAGAGGGAGGAGGGGGAGAGGGAGGAGGGGGAGTAGGAGGGGGAGGGGAGGAGGGGGAGGGCGTAGATCGAGAGGGCCAAGAATCCCGCCAACCGATCTCGACAGGAAACGTGATCGGGTTGCGTGCTCGGATTAATCCCTCTGCCCTCTCTGAATGCGAATTGAAAAATGTCGCCCGCAGCGCTGAATGACGATCTATTTAGAGCAGCCCTTAACAGAATGGGGTGCCGCAACTTACATATAGGGTATGTATATTTCGGGTTTTAACCGATTTTTACCAGATTTTCACCCTCCGATTACCTTTTTTAAATTTCGGGTAAAACCCGAAAAAAAACCGAAATTATTAGTTTTCTTTAAACAATTCTTTTAAGACTTGGTCACAGAACTTCTATTCTGGCTCTTGTGGAGACCTCAGAACTTGAGTTTCGTCCGAGATGTTCGTCATTAGTCTGTTTATTCTCTTTTAAAACAATTTATTCGTAAGATTCCTTTATAACACAATCTTAATCTCCTTGGTTTGCTCGCGCCACGAATAGTCAAGGATGCGCCTTAGCTAGCCGCTGTTAGATCTTTGATAGGATAAGGAAAAAAGAGCCCAAGGGGGCAAGTCTTGACATTTTCTTTACGCATTAACGATGACTTTTTGTCGTTAAAATGAGGTCAATCGATGAGTTTTATTCGTACGACAATATGTTAATAACGACATTATTGCTACGATAAATTATCATCGAACGCGTAACGATGAGCAGTGAGGTGTCGTTAAATACGCGAACGATAAATATTTATTCGAGTTAGTTAGTAAAAATGGCCGCGTACAGACGTTTGCATTCACTTATGGGAGCCGCTGCAGAGAAAAGGAGGGTAACAAGGAGGGAGCGATTTCTCCGTGACCGGCAAAACGCATTCCATTTGCCCGAGGAAGATTTGTGTTTAATATTTAGGCTTAATCAAGAAGCTGCGATATGTTAAGACCTCACATAAAAGCTACGAGGAAATCATCGCTGCCCGTAGAACTAAAAGTAAATAGCTATAGTGGTTATTAATAATATTCTCGGTTATAAAGCATTGTCTTTATGACTGGTTAATAGGACCTGCTACTTAAAACATTTTTAATTTTAATAATATCGAGCAAACCAAATAAGTAAACAAGCAAGTTGTATTGATCCCTTTTGTTTAGAAAATACCAAATTTTTTAATCCTATAAAACTATCATTCAATAATATCAATTGAATTCTAATATTTAAAATTTTTCATCAAAATACCTCAATCGATGATTCAATAAAATTTTCTTCTCCCAAAGCAGAAATATTCCCTGTTACTTCCATTAACCTTTCTTCTAAATTTGTTAATTTCTCTTTGAGGGTTCCCCCACCTCCTGTGCCTCTAATATGTTTATAAACCCTTAAACATTTTGCCCAATCAGCCCAAGTCTGAGGGAATATAAAAATGCACTGTTTATTCAATTCTTAATGCTGTTATAAAATAGTGCGTGTGTGTATATGTATGTACGTATGTATGTGTGTGTGTGTGTGTGTGTGTATATATATATATATATATATATATATATATATATATATATATATATATATATGTGTGTGTGTGTGTGTGTGTGTGTGTGTGTGTGTATATGTATATATATATATATATATATATATATATATATATATATATATATATATATATATACTCTTTCGCTGAAGAAGGGCATAGGCCCGATAAGCTTGCGTGTGTTTTTTGTGTTCGTGTGTTTTACGTGTCTCTTCGACGCCCCCAGCAGCCTGCCAGCTTGGTCCTCAACTTGGTAAGTGTCCGCTGGGCTTCCCTCGACACCTTGTTGCCACCCTCATCACTACCTTTTCTTTACCTTATGTTAATGTATATATATATATATATATATATATATATATATATATATATATATATATATATATATATATATAAATAATTAAATAACTAAAATTAGTTCACGATTAATAGATTAATAGATGCATTCCAACTATAAACAAACTTCTTTGATGAATCAACCTATACTAAATCCACAATTAATTCCTTATTTATAACATCTACACTATTATATATTTGTTTCTAAAGAAAGTTAATGATGAAGAAATGAACTAATTCATTATAGTACCTATGCTACATTTCAATTATAATCCTCCAATGGTAATTTGTGCAGCAAAAAGATTCTTACTTCTGCTTTCTGATTTACAATTAATTGAGTACCGAAAGAGAGAAACTTAATATAGAGCTTTCTCATTACATCATTAACAAATTTAAATTAGTAATACAGTACTAATCGAAATGGCTCACTAGAGAATAAAATACTATCATCTTCATAGAAATTAGAAATGATAGTCAATTAGTACAATGGTTTGAGTGAATAAAAAATAAGCAAATGCTTATGCTTAAGATTTCTATAATTATTTAAGCAAATGCTTGATTTAGGGTGAAAAAAAATTTGATTTGCTTTTGCTAGAAATAACAAGCTTATTTTTATGATTTTTTAAAGCATTTGCTTAAAATAGTGTGAATAAAACCAGGCTTTTGCTTAATGCTTTAACTATATGTTTATATTTTTTAAGTGAGTTAAAGAGCTTGCTAAAATAAGATATTTTGAAGTACCGTAAAGACCCGCGTATAGGACGCACCCGTGTATAGGACGCAGAGAAGTTTTCGGCTCAAATTCTGAGAATTTTCAGTTCCCGTGTGTAGGACGCAAGAAGGTTTTCTCTTAATATTCTAGGAATAAACAAAAAGTCGCAATAAAAGATTCATATCCATTCTATTAGATGATTTCCGTCGAATATACTTTCTGCTAAGTATGATCTGAAAAGTGAATTTACTGAAGTATTTGTATTATGAGATTTACTTATGTCGAAACTACGTATTACAGGATATATTATAAAACACTTTGGAAAGCAATGTAGAAGATAAAATGTAGTAGATTTTCGTGACTCCTACCCAATTGAAATAAAAAACTCGGTAAAAATTTCTGTGATCGTCTGTAAAACTTGCAGTAAAAATAAAATATCTTGAATTTAAAAATGTGGACTCATTCGTAAAGTAAATATAAAAACAATCTGTCAGTGGATCGTGGAAGCATGGAATGACCTCCCCTCAGAAACGATAATTAAGGGATTAAAAAAATGTTGCATAAATAATGCTTTAGATGGAAGTGAAGACAACATATTATGGGAAGATGATGACGACAACGGCACGACGACCACAAAATTAGAATCAGACGAATCTGAAGCTTCAGAAACAAATGAAGTTCACGACGAATTCCATGTTATCGATGATGACTTGGATGATGGCGAATTTCTAGGATTTTAGGGGAATTGTTTGAAAAGTTTGATTTGTTTTCTTGATTGATGATTTTTTCAATGCACTGACGCTTGATTTTTAAATTTTAGTTATCAGGTATTTCATTTTAACTGAAGACTCCGCACAGAAAGAGCGAAAAATGTTTAGTATGTATGAAGCCGAAATATATTATATTTACATTTATTGTTTGTAAAAGTTCAATCTTTTTCGTATTAAAAAGTTTTATTTTAATTAAAAACATTTTGATGGTTAATAAATATTAGTTTGGAGCTGTTTATTTTACATTTTTTATCGAACATTTCGCAGAGAGAAAAACATGAAATATTATGTACACGTGTATAAAATGTACCCTACTTTTTAGCTTCGAAAATCTGGAAAAAAAAGTGCGTCCTATATGCGGGACTTTACGGTACTCTATTTTCATGATAATTGACCCTAAATATAAATTGATTTGGCAGTTTATGGTAACACGAACAGTTAAAAAAGACTAGTTTCAACAACCAATGGTTATAAAAAATTATATCTTTTCTCTGAAGAAAATGTGAAGTTTATTTAAAAACCTGTTTCTCGGAGAATAACAATAGGCCCTTCATTTTCTGCAATTAATGCTTGTACTATTTGTTTTATGTTTAACTAATTGAATAAAAATGTACCCATGATTTGTGATAATATCAAATTCAGTTATAAAGAAAAAGTTCAAGAAAAATTGATTAATTAACATTTTTAAAAATATTACCCAATATATTTGTTGCTAGTTTGACATTCAACAAATACTTGAAATTTAAACGCAAACAAGTGTAAAGTGCTTTTTTCCGAAATATTTTAGCATTAAAACTGACTAGTTGAGTAGCAAACGCTTATAAGCAAAAGCAAACTTATTCACACGAAATGAAGTAAATGCTTTTAGTATTTGCTTATGCTTTTAGCAAATGCTTTTACTGTTTGCTTTAAGCATTTACTTAATTTTTATTCACTCGACCCAGTATGAACAACGCCCATCTCTGCCATAAATATTTCGAAGAATTTGTTTGTGAATTTATAACGCAACAACTACAGAACGTAGAAGCAAGATTAAGGTGCCATTACAACCATAATAAAGAGTTAAGCAAAATGGGAGGGTTTTTAAAGTGATTTAAATGCATTTTTAATTTTTTAAATGTTTTTCACTTTTAATGTATCCCATTTAAATAACATGGGAATGAGCGTATTGTTGGATTAAAAATCTACTTGACAATCGCTATAAACAATACCTAATATTAACTAAAAGAAATAATATAAATCTAATATAAACTAAAGTAGGGAAGAAAGAAACACTAAGCTTATTCAAAGAAGGGGTGAAATATGTTTTTCATTAACATTGAAAATGTGTTAAGTGAAAGATATCTCAAAAGGTAAAATAAGAAAACTTCTATAACAATTCTTTAATTTAGACCAACATTAATAATCGTTAACTCTTCCTCCCTTGAACATCTATACGTACATTTTGATTTCCTTTCAACTGAATATTTGTATGCATAAATTAAACCAATTATGCTTATTAAATTATAATAACACTTTCCATATCATACCAACACTTTTTATCGCCAAATTCGGTTTCAAAGTCCGGGAACTCATTTTGTTTCGTAGGTTTGACTTTAAAATATTCGCATGGGATAACGTGTGGTTAAGCTAAACTTGAATATATCTTCAAACGTGTTTCCACCGGTTGCATCCCATAGAGCTTGGAATTCCTGCCCAAGTTTTTAATGTTTTGAGATTCATGACCACATAATATCATGCAGTTTCTTCCACTGGAACTTAATTTGAGTGAAATAACTATATTTCCATTTCCATCGATTGTTATTTATGATTCTTTGATAAAAAATACAGCAGCCAAATTTATCGATAAAGGATGCAGGAAAAATTTCTTTATTTGGGCAAAAGATGGGAAGACAAGAAATATTGAATACCATTAAGCACTACAATAAAAGTTAACCTGGTTTTGTCCTCAAATCTTCCTCAATATTTTTTGTTTTGTCTTAAAAACCCGAGCAAGGCCGGGTAATTTCAGCTAGTTGAAAATATTTTACAATTATGATCCTGAGAGTGATTTCGGAAAATAAAAAAATCTGATGTGGCACTTGACAAAGAGATAAACTCAAACCGTAGCCTTCTGATATTGGACATAGCCCCGAAGATCCAACAATTAAGAAAATAAAAAGGAGTGTAAAGTGTTTACAATAGTCGGCGGTAGATGGTGTGGTTGTGGCAGCTAAAAAATCCGCGTTCAGAAACGAGAAAAACTGTTCTGCTACGATAGTTCAGAGGTAGAATATCCGCCAGGAAAGTGGAAGACCCGGTTTCGATTCCCGGTCATAGCAGACTTTTTTCTCGTTTCAAAAATTATTCCCAAGATATGAAGAGGACAGCGGAAAATAGGTGTATATGGAGAACCAGGTTTAACCATGAATAATCACGGACCTGTCTACGGACAGACTACCTATGATGATGACATAGTTTTGAAGTTAGAGCACCCCTAAACTTCCGGTTACAGACACTCACAGACACACCCACAGACATCATCGAGAAAATAGTCAAAACGTGTTCAGAGAAACTTAAAACATGTATTTCCGTTGAAATCTCGAATTCGATTTTTTCATGAAAACAATACTTTCTCTATACTTCGTATATGGGGAAAGTAAAAATTATACTTGTATAATAGGAAATAATAATATATAAAACCTTGCTTGTTCAATAAAGATACATAAAGGAGTATATTTTGCGCATTAACTATATCCTCCTTCCACTTATCCACATCTCTTGCAGGACCTTTCCGTCGCTATTTAAAATCCCCGCCAATTCCTCCCAGCATTTCTGTTTCATTTTAGAAGAGAAGGTAGCTGCAATGTTGCCTGAACGGAATTCCTTGTGCCTCGACATATACTCTATTAATATTTCCTGCTGTCTTTCCGTAATTTCGGATCCTCGAACTTTTCTCTCCATAGCTATTATTTCTAATATTATTGTGAATTGGCGCTTGCGCTTTCTGTTTGTGAATGTTTTACTTTTTCTACCTTCGTTTGCAAACCAATGAACGAAATTTTACAGTCAGTCGTAACGATAAATTTCAAGACTCGCAAAAAAGTTCGGTAGAATGATCGTTCGTTATGAGGCTAATGAAATTTTCGTCAATAACGAATCCGATTTTTCATCGAATCGTAACGAAAATTTCAAGGCCCCCCCCCCCCCAAGTGACTGTTAGTTGAAAACAATACGAAAGAAAAATTATTTAACTAATATCTAGCCCGGACCGTGCAGAGCAAATGAACTCACGACCACGTGTTCTTTGCCTGCCAGCTAAGTTGTGTTCAGCTTTAGTGTTACCAAAATATATTTGTTATTTATATCATTATATATACAAAAAATACTAGCAAATTGTAACATTTAAGCGAAAGATGGACAAATCGCGTCCATCCAGAGGTTAGGGATGGACAATGGACAAATCTTGTGAAAATTGGATTGTCCATGCGAAAGATGGACGATTGGCAACCCTAAAGAAGGCACAGCTTAGAGCGGTGCTTTTATTTCATTAGCGGAGAGTTAATTATCCAATCATCTGAACTAAATATCAAACTCGTGCATTTTGGGCTGATAGATATTAGTTAGTTGACTGTATTCGCCGTTCCAATCGGAGTTTGGTATGCAGACACGTTCCGAATCCAAATAACCTCTTTCTACCTTAACAGCGTGAGAATCTTAAGAATTTGTACGCTGATACAGACAGGCCGTAAGCCTCTAATACAGGGTTGACAAATAGCTTTCAGTCGATGAGAAATAAAAATTACAGAATCTGTAAAATTATTATAGGCGAGCTTTACTGACGCTATGTAAAATTTGTCTATATACAGCGTATAAAAATTATTTCTTGAAAATATCACGCCCCCTACATTTTACATCCCCATATGTGTATTAGTAATGCATAGTACATAGATGTCAAACTCATATCAGACCGCGAGCCAGACCGCGGGCCAAATCGGATGTATGCTTCATGCGTACCAATGATAATAATCAAAATACCTGTTCAAACTACACACAGCAGTATTGTGTAATTATTTCGGGAACAACAAATAGGCATAGTAAAATCATTTGCAAGTAATAACAAGGATAAGAACTCATTCCTATGAAATTCATCTGTAATTACTGACTTCATTAACCACTATTTCAACTTCCTGATACCGCCAAGAATCACACGGTGATAATAGCTCAAGAGGCTGATCCGCCAGAAAACGAACCAAAAATCACTTTCCGACACTCAAAATTCTTTACCGCGTGCCTGCCCACTGTGTCTGCGTCGAGTCCGCAGAATCATAAGGCTTCCCTTCTATCCCAAGGCGCAAGGACGGCCAAACTGCGGCACTCTTGGAGTTATATTACTGGTGATTTTGCGTCTATCATGTAGACCAGGGGTCGGCAAACGGTCGATCTCGAAGCATAGCGTGGTCGATCGCGCAGGACTTAACAAAAATCGTGAAATTAAAAAAATACATGTCTATCATTGTGAATTTGCAAAAAGTTTCGAATGTTCACTCCGGCAAAAACAACATAAGGTGAGTTGGGGCAAGCGCGTTTCTGGGGCAAGCGCGATCCCTATCTATATCTTGGTTATTCAGCTGATACTAGTGTTGCAGTCTGTTGGAGAAATAAAATAGGTTGTGTTACATCTATAAATCACTAGAAGGGGTTACTGTTGTCATTTCCGGTGACACAAGGAAGTAATTTTGAGAGTGGGTTCGTAACAACACGTGGTTATAGTTAACGTGACTGTTTTCAACCATCTATATCAGTGTTACTTTTTCTCGCACACTAACCATTTTGGGTGAGTACACATTGCTATTCTTGCTCTTTCTTCGTAGTTCTTCAGATTTATCATGTTAGTGAGTTAAAAAATATTGTGAGGGGTTGCGCTCAAGCCCCTTAAAATATCAGGTCTGGGGCAAGTGCGTAACAGCCTTGTGGGGCAAGAGCTTTCTTAGCTACGCACTTCCCCCTGATAGTTACACAATTTGGTTGAGTCATAATTTACTCTATTACAGCTACTATGACAACAGAAAGCTTGATTATTGTGATATTTACAGTTTATTAATTACACGTCACATTTATTTCATCGTTCTATACATGGTAATTGATATCATGTGAACGAGTTTAAAAAAATTAACTCGAAGAGTGGAGTTTGTAATTTAATATTAACTCTATACGATCTTGCCCCATATGTCACGTTTAATGCTTGGCATAGAAGAATAGGGGCCTGGTTCGCACTTGCCCCCTCTTGTGGGGTAAGTGCGTACCCTTGACGTTTTAATAAGGTTTTGTTTTTAAAGTCAGTTCATATTGTTAAAAGAAAAGGCTAATGTGATAAAATGACTTGACACTAATTGGAGAATAAAGCATAAAAGTTCAGGTTTTCAATTACAAAGATAACAGTTCTAGCACCCTTCCAAAGTTCACCTTAAACATTTAGGGGGCGCACTTGCCCCAACTCACCTGACGATTTTTAGCTCAATTATTGTTATTTTGTTTTCTTGAATACTAAGAACATATTTGGTTCACCACGCAGAGGTGGCGCCACAACCGGAATAATACACAATCACTAACTGACATAACATATTATTAGATGGAAAGTTAAAAATTCAATCTGTCGCGATAATAGCGCCGCTCATTTTGTCAGAATACTTTTGGAAATGATTGTACGTTCTTACGTCATACGTTCGGTGGCGTGGTTCAGACTGTATTCTGTGGTTCGGTAGATGGGTGTTAGCTTGTCTCTGTCGGTCGTTCCGATAAAATTATTACAGTTTGTGTTTTTAACTACGCCTTATCATTTAATAGAGTAAAAGTAAATAATTAAAATTTTCTGTCCTTCGAAATGAGTGCCGGTTGTAGTGTGTCAAAAAAATAAAAAATAACATTTTCATGCAGAATGGGAACTTGAGTTCTTTTTCACAGATGTAAATGAAAAATTCGTGTGCTTAATTTGCCATTCCAGTGTAGCGTTATGCAAAAGAGGAAATCTTGAAAGACATTTTAACACCAAACATTAAAATATGTGTACAAAGTTTCCTTTTAACAGTGGAATAAGAAAGAATAATGTACAAGAGCTGGAAAACAACCTCAGAGGCCAGCAGACAATGCTAACAAGGTAAGTAGACAAAAACAAGGCGGCTACTTCACTATAGCTTTCATAATATACAGGGTGTCCAGCGACTTTATGTCATAACTTCGGGATCTTATTCCTTAAGTGATTTTGAGTAAAAAATGTCATATGAACATGGGTCCGATTCTCATTTGTTACAGAGCTACGAGAAATTGAAATTATCTCGTGCTTTGATTTTTTCAACTTAATGGTTGAAAAATTATTTAAATAATTATTTGTATAATTTGTTAATTGTTGAAAAATGTATTATTTAAATTACATTGATAATTAATCTATTTTCACAACAATGAGAAGCATGACGCTTGCACAACAGGCGTGGACGTAATTTTCAAGCTCGCAGGCAGCATGTCAGTAGAACGTAAGCTCACGTAAGCAAGTGTTCAGTGTAGTTCGCTGTGACACGTGTGGTATCATTAACATTAACATTTTCAAATGAAGAGCATACGGATATGTACTTCGTGTGCGGGTTTTTCGATGGAAACTCCATTGCTGCCGTTTACGAATATCGACGATTTCCACAAAGAAGAACACCAGATCGACGGACTTTTATTCAAGTTTACCGACATTTACGAGAAAAAGGCTCATTTCCGTGTGTGTCTTTCAGAGTTGAGCGTCCAGTACAAGTTAACGTGGATGAGGAGGAAAACATTATTCAAATGGTTCAGCGAAGTCCACGTCTTAGTTGGTTGGACCGTACTTCTTCCCGCCACGTCTCGACAGGTGCCATTTATGCTGATTTTTTGGAAAATGAAATGTCGGGTCTCTTAGAAGACATTCCTCTGCAAACACGACTTCAGATGTACTACCAGCATGACGGGGCACCCCCCCATTTTAATAGGAACGCTACGCTGTAACTTAACAAGAAGTTCCCTAACCGATGGATCGGTCGTGGCGGTGCGCAGGATTGGCCACCGAGGTCTCCGGATCTCACTCCGTTGGATTTCCATGTGTGGGGGCAAATGAAAAACATTGTGTATGAAGCCAACGTGAGCACGAGGGAAGAACTTATTCAGCGAATTTTCGATGCTGCGAGGCGCGTTAATAACGCTGCAGTTCTTCGTGCTGTTTCACGTTCCCTACTCAAACGGGTCAGATTGTGCATCCAAGCTGAAGGCGGCCATTTTGAATAATTGTTGTAACAATGGATTAGGTATCAATGTAAACGTGCCCGTAGCCTTGTAACAAATGAGAATCGGACCCATGTTTATATGACATTTTTTACTCAAAATCACTTAAGCAATAAGATCCCGAAGTTATGACATAAAAATAATATTATTGTTATTCACATAAACGCTACAATTGGGAGCAGGTCCCGGTGGCAGAGGGTCCCCATCACAACTCAATTCATAAAACCCAAATTACATGATAAAAATTGGGTTTACTTAATACAAAAATATAAGCTTTTTGATACCATTTCCTATACACTATATACTACTTCTTAACTTCAAGTCACAGGAACTCCCGTCACAACAGCTTAGGTATCACTCAATACATAATGCCCAAATTACATAATAACAATATATATATATAAACAAAACTAAAAAGGATGTTAAAGAAATATTTTTTGGAAAGCGATTATATGAATTGGTTATTCGCATGTATAGGAAATGTGTTATATCGATGATGTAATATTCTATTCTTTTGGAAAATGACAGGGTAAATAGCAAAACTTGGTACCTGCTGACAAGCCCGGCGAGACTTAGCGGGACCTAACTGAAAAGATTTAGCAAATTTCATTTGATGATCATATGACTTTCAGTATTAAATCAATCACTTTGTAATGTATCACATGAAAATATTGTAATAATAATTGTATTGTATAAAAAACATCATCGGAAAAAGTGATCGATCTTGAGATCTCAATTTTTTCAAGTAGCTCATATAATGTAAAGATATTATCGCACCCTTTTGTAAAATAAAATGTAAGACTTTATAAAACTTTTATCGGAAAATAAATTTTTGAGAAATGTAGTCTAATATACGGGTGTTTAGCATTAATGTCCCACCTTGACCATGTTTAGTAGTCTAGGGTTAAGTTTACAATTCTAAATAAACCTAACTAAATAAAACGTGCATTTTCATATTGCGTTAGCAAATGAAGCTCCCATTTTAAAATTTTAGCATCAAGGCGACCATTGGCTTTTCTCCACTAGATACAAGACCGTAAAAAGAATAGCAATATTCACTTTAAGCATAATTTTGTTTGAAATAAGAGTTTTCCTCAAGTACAGTAGAACTCCGATTATCCAAACGCCGATTATCCAAAAGCCCAATTATCCGAGCCAAATTTTTAATTGTTGCACATCTGCAGGTTTATTAATCCTTATGTTGCAATATTCGCATTCGGATTTACCCCACCACCGTGAAAAACTTTCTTTCGATACGCCTTCATCCCCTTTTTACCTTAAAACACTCTCCAAACATCCCCTGAATGCTGTTCTTTGCGTAAATACTAGGGAGGGGACATTCGATTCCTCGAATCTTGAAAAAGATTCGAGATTCGAAAACTCGAATCTTCGCGCTTTTTTCGTCATTCGAATCTTTCGAATCCTAACATAAAAACAATTCAACATTTTAACTCAAAACTTGGGAAAGATTAGTTTTATTGACTTCCAATTGAAGCGTTCATTAAAAAAGAACGCCATTGTTGCAATTTCAGTGGTACCCGGATCACCAATATCACATCGTGGCGACCCAGAGCGAGTTCGAATGCTATTTTTCTTAAATAAAAATCTCCATTAAAGATTTCTGCTCTTTTAGATTGTCCTAAAAGTGTTCAGTGTTCAGTACTTTTATGAACTCTTAAAATAAACAAGTTTTTGATTTTTCTTCATTTTCTGCAGAGAATTTAGTGTTCCATGTTTAGTGTTTATCTATGTTAACTCTTGAAATAATCCTCCCCGCTCTACACTTGCTTTGATTTAGAAAGTTTTTTGAAAAATGTAAAATATTTGAACTGATACTCAAATACTTTTGTCAAATTATGTTGAGAAAATGAGCCTGAAGATTCAAGAGTTTTAGTTATGTACTTCATTAACAAAATTTCATCTGTATCTTCTTAATAAATATAGGTGTATTTTTAAAAACTGTATTCTTAAATTTATTTTTCATTAAACGCAGATTTCAAATTTTGCTTTAATTAAAAACTGTTAATTTTAAGTAAAAGTTTTTTCTTCTTATTATTATTCTTATATGAAGGATTCGTGAGATTCGAGGGATTCGAGAACCTTTTAGGATTCGGGTTCGGATTCGAGAAAATTTTGGATTCGTCCCACCTCTAGTAAATACTTATGCAATGTTCTCAACTCACTTTGGCATCGCCCCCCCTGAGTGTAAGGATACGTGTAAGAAGGTTGTAAATGCTTTTTTTAGAGGATTGAGGTTAATTTTATGGCCCTGGTGATGGTTCGAAAAGCATTTTAGAGAAGTTTGTCAGGTAGTTTTTAAACATGTTTCTTAGTTATCAGAAATGCGTTCTTCCTCCGTTTTCTTCACACATCCGCTTTTCAGCAGTTATTTTTGATTTTTCGACATATTATAAGGTAAGTTATTATTTGCATAATAATACCGTATTTGCTCGAATAATTCATCCACGTTTTTCTTATGATATCGTTCACAGCTCAATGCGAAGTAATTCGATTAAGTTTTAAGGTGGCATATGTAGGGGAATTTAGACATCAAAAAGATAGGGAAATAAATACTCTTCACATGTTAGCTAAGACTCGCTATCAAAGGATAAGTAGTCTACACCTAACTGATGGCAATCGGAGCAGTTAGAGGAGGAAAGATCCATTCTGAAGGCCAATTGAGGAAATTTTTATGAAAACATTTTCAAATACGTGTTCACTTATTCGTTGAAATAAACGACGAAAAAATAACGAAATGTCATGGGTGTGCCGAGCCGTTCAGTGACGCTCATCCAACACCCATATATTCGGGAGCAGCCGCCTTTCTCGCCTTCGCATACGGCCGATCCTGATGGCGAGCATATAATACTTAGTTTACTGATTTAACATCTTACTCGGAGATAATTACTTAACCAATACTTAAAGTCTGCATTTTAACATAGAGGATCAATCAAGTTTTAAAAATGAATTTACTGAGAACTTGAAGACTATTATCAATTTTACAAGTACAGTCAAAGATCGATTTAGCACCACCGTTTGTCAAACACTGATATTATCGTTAAGCGGAGGTGATGGTAAATCGAAGTAATCATGTAATCTATGCAATCATAAGATGGAAGCTCTGTTCACAATTCATAGGCGGTTTGCGTTGGTGGCACTATATAGAGGGTGCTAAATCGGAGTCTGACTGTACAGCAGCCTCCCGATTTTTCGCGGTAACAGAAAATGGTAAGTGCGAATTATGGGAATCGCGTACCATCCGCAAATGTGTTTTATTTGATAAAGAACCTAATGGCAATACAAGTACAAATGGAGAGAAATTACATAGGTGCAATTTTATTACAACAAACCTTTAATTTCAGAAATCGGTAAACTTATTTTGTTTTTAGACTGATTTCCATGGCCTTATGAAATGGTCCTGTCTGTGTGTATGTGCGTGTGTCCCCTACTAACAACTTTTGCATCAATGGACCGATTTTCACGAAACTCGGTATGAGGTTCCTGCAATCAGGGACCATCTCCGGGCTGCATTTTATTTGGCGAAGATTGAAGTCCCGGGTTCGATTCCAGGAACGATTTTCCCTTATTTGTTTTACATAGGAAGTGTCAAATCCGCCGTGCAGAGATGTTTTCTTTAATACTTTAAAATACAGTAGAACATCGATTATTCGGCGCACAAGGGAGGAGGGGGTCGCCGGATTCCCAAAAATGCCGGATAATCACATCAAAGTTTTTACACAGATTATTTTTTAACATTCTTTTAAAACAATGTTTTTATGTGTTGAGTATATGTTGTTAGTGTTTTGAATTTGTTTACTAACTAGAAATGCTATAAATAAGGCGTGAAATATTAAAAAACAAATACAGTAGGTACTGTAATAGAGAATTACGAGAATTACGTACAAGTCAGTATGTGTAGGTATGATTTTGCATAGTGTATCGCCGGGATAACAAATAAATACGGATAAATGAGTACATGTTACGTATAACCCAGATCCTACTGTACTACTCGTGACCGTCCTGAAACGTTTTGGCAACACGCGGTGCGCTATCGCCGGACTGATGCGGCCTTTGATGTGATTTTTCGGCGAACGCCGAATTACTCGCCAAATCAGCCAGGACCGTCGAATAATGTTGGAAGTCGGATAATCGATTGCCGAATAATCGATGATCTACTGTACATTAAAATTGTGACATCGGAGCGAGGTTTGTACTGTTCTAAGGGGAAAAGAATGTAGATTATAATTCTTATCGCAGGATTTTGATAATTGATCGTATTTTCTTGAATTTCTACTAAAACAGCTTTTTTGCGTTTTACATCGCATTTTATCGAATTGTTTCCACGGAGACGATTATTATCGAACTCGGCTTGAGCATAGACGAGTGAACAAATGGGTTATTTTTTCACTCGACTACCCTTCAGCAATTCACAGTTGATCTATACATATTAGCGTATAAACAGTAACATTTATTAAATTCGTTTATTTTAAAAATACATGCAAAATAGAATGTCAAAAAAAGATTTTGACGTTGCTTTTAGTATTTTAAACCTGATAATGCTCCATTAATTTGTTTTCCAATTTTTCTCAATCACTGATAAACTATGAATAACAAATGGTATTTATGGCATGAGAGTTCTTTGGATTCCTGAAACATTTGCTGTCAATATAAGTAATCAATTCGGGACGTCAACTTTGGGAAACCAGCCTGCATTAGTCCTGGTTTGGACTTCCTGTTTTGATTGGATCCCGTCTTTCGACGGAAACTAAAAGCCGCCGTATAGTGTGAATATATCCGTAACGCGAATCACCCACCCGAGTTAATTAGTGGTTAACGATTCTTGGGTGGAATATCCGCGCATCGCTGGAGAGTGTCTGTCAATATTTGTTTCCGCTAAACCCGTCCGTGATCGGCAGAATCAGTGGTGGATAAAAGCTTTTATCCTTAATAAAGGAACACAGAGGACATGACGAGGGCGCAAAACTTGCCTTTTGGCCACGTCATTAACTCTTAAATGTTTTAGACTAAATAACACTCAAATTAAAAGTATTTGAAGACAGTACAGCGCAACTAGTACAGGCCGATACGCTATCATCTACCTTCTGCAAAGTTTATGAGTACATTATTGACAGTTCAATTTTGCGATTTCTTGGAAGTAACGGTGGGCTGCATCAAAGTCAACGTGGCTTCAAGAGACGGCGCTAATGCGAGACTCCGTTAGCGCTTCTTATTCACGATATTGTCGAGGCAGCAGATAACGCAGTAAGAATAGGTACAGGAATAGTGAAGTTCAGGAATGGCGGAATTAAGGAAAACCTTTCAGACAGGTTCTCACGCGAATGAACTGCAAAAACTATAAGTATGTTCAATAGGAAATAGAATTATAAACTCGTTCCTCTGTTATATATTAGAACCCAACGAATAGTTCTTGGTGGAGAAAAACCAAACGATGTCCAAGAGGTCTACGGAGTGTCGAAGAGAAACGCATCTTGGTCCGTTGTCATGCCTGATTCTCTTCGCAATTTCGCGCATGACTCGAGAGGCGAATCAGGGCTCTTAGTTTTTGCAGATATAAAAATCACTCCATGAATAGACATGACATTTTTAGCAGAGGACCTTTGCACATTTTGGAAGAGCTGTAGGGATTAGAAACCAACATCAAATACCGATAAATGTGTAGCCACGATTTCACGCTTTTTAAGAACGTCATCCGCCATTGCCGTGAATTTGTCCTCCACTATATAGTGCCACCACCGCATATATAGAGAAAACATGTACCTCGATTTACCGCCACCTCCAGTTTAACGCCAATTTCAATGATGGACGAACGGTGGCGCTAAATCGGGGTTTGGCTGTATTTAAGAGTCACTTGTAGTAGAAAATATCCTGTTGGGAGCATATCGAAAACAATATACTGACGGCGAATAAAGTTCGCATATTTGATAACAAAATTCTGAGGAGTCCGTGCGAAGGAAATCTCATATTTTTTGCTATTTCGGCCGATCGATGAGCAGGGGTGCGCGGAAAGGAATTGCTTAGGGTAAGGCTCATCTAGGACCCTCAAAATGTCCCAGCCTACAGCAGATATATCACAACTTGTGAGAGACTTAAGATGACGGATCATGACTTGTAGAAGAATTGAGTATTAAACTGAAACTCTTGGAGTAATATAATAGAACTCATTTGGGAAGTTTGTGAAATAGATTTACCAACTGTGGCTAAATCATACAGGGGGCGGCCACAGCACACAAGAAAATATGTACGTTGAAATAATTGCTTGAAGTATTAGATTCGACTATTAAATTTTCTTTATGGGACTATATAAACTCTTAAAGATATTAATTTTCAGCAATTTCAGATCAGTAATGTGAATTTCATCTTTAAATGGTTAGTTCTTAGAGAATATTTCGCAAGTACATATTTATTAATTGTAACAACATAGAGTTTTATCGTCATATCCGGCTGGTTATTTTTTGAAATCTCTTCTGCAGTCCTGAGTTAGCATTCTCGTCTATTACTTTCTCCATACGTAGTATAGGGGAAAGTATTGTTTTAATGAAAAAATCGATTTCGAGATTTCAACGGAAATACACGTTTTGAGGTCCCCTGAACACGTTTTGACCATTTTCTCGATGGTGTCTCTCTGTGTGTGTGTGTGTGTGTGTGACAGCTATTGATCAGGTCAATGCGAAATTTTATATTTAACATTTTTATGAAGGTCACAAAAACTGATTAGTGTTTAGTAAAAATCGATCAACCGGAAGTGGGTGTTTACTCTTGTCACTTATCCGTTATTTTAAAATATTTGCTTTAATATTTGATTTATGTAAAATGTATGGGAATAACAATTGTAGGAAATTTAATTTTCTACAACCTTTGTTTGAAATATTTTCCCATATAATGCATTATTTAAGAGATATCTTATATATTTGCTTTCACCACAACGCCACCTACCGACGACTATTTTTAACAATTGACACTATTTTGGTGTTCAGCGCCAAATGAAAAACAACTTACTTTTTCTTACTAATTCCGGTATGCCAATCACGAATATGATCGTCGCTCATCTGCAAATTGCGTTGTTTTCGAGATTAACATAGCTGAAGTTAAGAAAATTTGCGGTTTTACAATATAAATATGCAAATTATAAAATTGGGTATTGTAAACCATGAAGCAGTTTAAATAAGTATGTCTTTCTACTATTTGGTTGTTTTCTATATAATTATACTGTCAACAACTTGTTTAAAGCCCTAAAATAAGATTTAACCACAAAAATAGCACTGTATAGATAACATTTTTGGTCTGCATATATACCTTCAGTCAGGCATACGTTAATATGCCATTATTTATATATTGATAAATAGAAAAGTTATGGAAATTTTAATTTTCTGCAACTTTTGTTTGAAAATCTATTTCCTGTATTGCAAAGAACTGATTACTTGTTGGTAAATATCGTTCAACCGGAAGTGGGCGTTTACTATTGTCGCCGGTTTTATGCGTTTTTTGCACTTAGTGCACGAAGTGAACGCATATAGGAGAGGTCGTTTCCGCCCGTCCGTCCGCATGTTAAAACTCGGAAACCGCTGGACGTATTATGATGAAATTTGGTGTTGGGGAGTTTTGCTAAAATTTATCGACCGATTTCAGTTTCGGTCAAAATTGGACAAAAAAGATGACCACTTTACATAAAGACCTACAACGTTCCTGTGTTTCGACTCGGGAACCGCTGGGCGTATTTTGACGAAATTTGGTATTGAGAAGTTTTGCTAAAATTAATTGACGTACATGTAGTTAACAATGTTCCTTTGTTTCAACTCTGGAACCCATTGCCGTATTTTAATAAAATTTCGTATTGGGGAGTTTTTCTAAAATTGGTCGACCGACTCCAATTCTGGTTAAAATCGGACGACAATTACGACCACTTTACATGAAGACCTACAAGTAGTTGACAATGTTCCCGTTTCAACTCGGGAACCGCTTGACATATTTTGATGAAATTTGGTATTGTGTAGTTTTGTTAAAATTAATTGACCGATTCCAATTTTGGTTAAAATCGGACAATAATTACACCTACTTTACATAAACACCTACTTGTATTTTACAACGTACCTCGCTTGCTTCTCGTTCAATTCCCATCTGAGCGAAAAATATTGAAAACTCTGTGAAATCTCTAAGAACGCATTTGGAAACTCTGTGTACTCCGACATCTTGTTACTTTCTTCATACGTAGTATAGGGGAAAGTATTGTTTCAATGAAAAAAATCACATCGAGATTTCAACGGAAATACACGTTTTGAGGTCCCCTGAACACGTTTTGACCATTTTCTTGATGATATCTGTGTGTGTGTGTGACAACATTTTTGTGGGTGTTGTAACTCAAAAACTATTGATCAGGTCAATGCGAAATTTTATATTTAACATTTTTATGAAGGTCACATATCTGATTAGTGTTTGGTAAAAATCGAGCAACCGGAAGTGGGTGTTTGCTCATGTCATCCGTTTTCTTATATTTGCTTTAATATTTGACGAATGTAAAAAAGTAGTGGAATAAAAGTTGTAGGTAATTTAAGGTTCTACAACCTTTATTTGATACATTTCCCCATATAATACATCGTTGAAGAGATATTTTATAAACTAAATCTTTCAGCTGCCACAACTACACCACCTACCGGCGACACTTTACTCTCCTTTTTATTTTCTTAATTGTTGGAACTTCGCGGCCATATCCAATATCAAAAGGCTACGATTTGAGTTTATTTCAGTTCTTTTTTAAGTCTTTGAATTTTTCTCGCAGTTCCTTAAAATATGTATTATCATTTAATCTACTTGGAATTTACAGGTAATATTACAGGTATGGAGAAAGTCATGTGGTGACCACATCAGATTTTTTTCGTATGATTATTTGTTCCTTTTTTCGATAACGTTTTATATTTCTCAATTTGTCAATGAGGTAATTATAGGAGGAATTAAGGTCTTCAGTGTAATAAATTCTCACTTTGAGTAAGGGATGGCAATTAGAGTAGATTTGAATAATAATAATTGCTATATATTCTCATACTTGATCACTGTCTTTAGTATCGTTGGTAGCTCACGATAACTTTGGCTCAGATTATTAAATGTAAAGTACTCCTTTAGCCTTTGGGTGTTGTAACCCTCTAATTGTTTGGCTAAAGGAGTACTTTACATTTAACTGTCTTTAGTACATATATCCCAAAGTCAGAAACGAAATTTACCAAAGGAGTTCAAATTTTCCCAATTATTGGCAATTATTTATTTTTACATTTAATTTTTACACAGAAAATATTTTATTTTTTAAGATGAAGCTTTAGATTAAAGGATACATTTAATGTAAGCAATGTGTTTGTTTATAGTCTCTTTATCTTGCCTCTTCTCCGCTTTCTTTCTTCATTCATAGTCCATTATAGCATAATTTGATTTTCTGGATGCGCGTCAGTTTGAGACACAATGACAACTCTGAAGAATTACAAAATGAATTCGCGCATTTGAAATAAATGTTGAGGATTCTTAATTAGAAATAATAAAAATATCGCAATAAGGAGAAAAACACACATTGCGACAAGAATAACTCCCAAACGTTAAGAATTACTCTTTTAAATCCATCAAATTCCTTTAATATTATCTTTAAACAACAAAGAAAATATGAGTCTCGGTGTCCAAATTAATAGTCGCGATGAATAAAAAATTATTGACGCTTATATTTATCTGAATGCATAGCTTTCTATAAAATGAGCACGTTTTCATTCCAAATTGAAGTTATTTGTCATACTTATAAAAAATTCACGCGATAAGGAAAAGAGAGAGGCATCAACGATGTGCCATTTTTTATACCACCAGTAAAATAATTAGAATAATTGTTTTTTTTTGGCTCTAATGATATATGTGACTTATAAGGAACTCTTGCATTATTTCTGTATCACGCAGAAAAATTACTTTTCACATGTAACGATAGGGTTAAACAGGTGCATCGTAGGACGAGCATTCCTCAAGAATCAACTCTCTCAAGTTGGCAACACTGGTCATGGTGCTTTCACAGCATCCAGCCGCCGTCTGGATGGCCTCGGGGAACGAGCGACCGAGCGGGAGGGTCGTGGGAACCAACTCTCTTCTCCTCTGCGGCAACTGTACACGTAGGAGCGCATGCGCACACGATTATTCCTACCGGAGAGGTTCTTCTTCTCGTAAGCGGACTAAGAGACATCTGTTGGAGTGAACTATGACTATGTTCAACTATTAAATCGACGATTTTGATTGGCAATCAGCACGTGATTCGCGCTATTGGCAGTTTCGGAGAAAGGCACCCTTAATCCACAACGGATGTTTCTTGCTTCCTTTCGGAATGTATGCTATTATGTTTTTCGAAGAGATAGCGTTTTGCTCTGACTCGGAAGTGGTTGATTTGGTCGCATTCGGAGCTTTATTTATAGACGCTGGTAACATTTGGATGTAGATGTAGGTGCGTTCCTAGGAAACTGAGCCTATCTCGGGAGACATTTTCCAATATATCTCTATTTTATAATGATTGATGTGTTTCCATCTTCAAAACTCCAATTAATGTATTCAGATATTTAGTAACTTTGCCACCTTCACCATAATAAGATTCTGTTTTACAAGAGTAATCCGAGAAGAACTTAAAGGCGTAGCAACATTTGCACATTCTTTTATCTTGTCACTTGACTAATACCGTGTGCACAGATGATGATGGAAGGTTCAAAGCCGTTGCAATTTCCGTTCCACGCTGTCCTGTTTCAAAGCAATTCTCAACTTTGAGTTAATTTCAAGGAAAATAGCCCGTTTTATAATACACAAAAAAGTGATCACAAATAATGCCATGAAAAACCCATGAATGCGAACACGACAAGGGAAAGGCAGTAATTGAGTTAGCCTGAGAAGTCAATAGCCCCTCGAGCGTGCGCGATGTACCGTTTGCATCCACGTTTTCATTATCAACTCTAATCCTTCGGTCTCTGATTTATTAGCTCTCCTGCAGTCGGTTTGTGGATTAATTTTTTCTGCCCAAGCTCTGTGGTTCTTTGTTGTCTGTGTTATCTATTTCTTCCTTCCTCGCCTCTGCCCATTAGTATAGCCCTCAGCCAATTAAAAACGGTTTCTAGTTCTCTTACGTTGAATGGCAACGACGTACTAAGTGAATCCAGCTAAAAAAGATAAATTTTGGGGTTTAAATGCCACGGTAAAAGACACGCCTGAGGGCCTAATCTTTGTTGCCGAGAATATTAACGTGGGTCATATAATCGAAAGAAATAAATTAAGACAATGAAATATATAAATTGTCGTATTAGCGAGGGAAGACAGCGTATTATCTCAAATTTTGTTTCCCTAATTTTGTCACGACATATTAGCGAAATAGCTTATCTCGAATAAGCGTATCTCGAAGGATAACTGTAGTATCATTATTTAAAAAATGGCACAACGAAGAAAATCGAACAAATTCCCTCCTGTGAAAATTTATGAAACGATGATATTTTACTCATGCCGAAATTTCTTCCAGAATAACCCTATTTGCAAAGTTTATCGATCGCACTTACACGTCGCCTGCTGTCTTCCGATGTATTTTGAATTTCTCGAAAGAAATTAATTTTTTAACAAAATGTAGTAAAAAAACTAAACCATTTAAGCGAGGGACTTTAAAATGCGGATAAACGCAGAGGCGCAAATGCATGTGAGGTCCAGCAAATTATTATTTTTACAAAATTAAATTGGTAAAAATTAATCCAGTGTCTCGTGTCAATGACTTTGTTCTTGCTACCTTCTAACTCTTATATGACTTCCTTCGAAGCATTAAGAACCATTGGTGGACACCATACAAACACTAAATGAGTCAGACTTGATTCTGTTCCAGAAATGCGTTTCCATGGAGAACGGATTCCAAAATTAATGAACAAAATTATTTCCTTTCGAAAGATTCGTATCGTTGTCGCCTTGCGGTATTTGAACAGTGGCATCTCTCGGGCGTTGGCATGGGGGCAACAGTCAATTCAGATAATCTCTAGCTGTAGACGGAATGACCTCCCATTAAGGGTCATCAGCCAATTTAATGGGCATCGCGGCCTCCGCCCCGCCATTGGTCGGTCCTTAACTCTCGCCTCAATTGGCCAATCGCTGCCGAATGCAAACCCGAGCGGGGAGGTCTTTAATGTTATCTGGAAGGATTGACCGTCCCTCTCCGCACAATAACGCGGTCGGAATACATAAAAATCGATCGATATCAATAGAAAAATATAGCCAATTAACGACGTGAGGGACGTCCTTTACCTCCAAGGGCGACCTCTTCCTCGAATTCTTCTACCATCGAGATAATCTAAGTGTGGACGCCGAGGGGATGTTCACATTTGCAGGCCTTAAGCGGCTTATCAAATGTGAAAGCTTCGGCGTGTATTAGGCGGCGAGGCAAAGGTGTGCCTTGCTAATTAGGGTTTCCACCTTTTCATTTGGTCAACGAAGGCTATTTCAAGAAACGCTACCCCACAAAAAATCCCAAATGGGACCATTATTTATACGTATACAACATTTTATAGAGTAATAAAACAAGGAAGATTTAAAGTAAGCACTAAAATACAAAATATTATACTGTATACAAATTAATTTACAACTGAGAAAGAATTAACATAGCATCCTTATGCGTTTTAGATAGAATAAAAATGAGAAGTAACGGTAAGTTATCACATAATCGTTAAAAATCGTCGAACGTAAGATTTCATAATCGAGTAATTAATTGTGAGAAAATGGCGCCTTTTAAAAATTTTGAAGAAAGGAAACTAGATAAGGAAGGACTTCCTGGAACTTCACAACGA